>JAGGCT020004072.1:284511-323281 GCA_017654935.2 Phymorhynchus buccinoides
GTCTGTTTTTCACACTGAATGACGGACTCAAAGACAACAATGCGATTCGTTGCTTGTAAAGCTTGTAAGCTGTACAATATATTTACCTTCATTCGACCAGCGACTAGCAGAAAAATGACATTCGTTTTTTCGAATAAATGTAAGTGTTTATGTTGGGCACATGATGTGGTTTTGAAACTTCCTAAAGTAATCTAGAGCGAATAAAAGTGTTCGATTGTGTTTTTTGTTTCGATCTATGCAACGGACGACTGACGTATTGATATCAATACGTCAGTTTGATGACGATTTACATTATAATTATCGTCAATGCACCAGAACTAGCGTATGGTAGGTGGCGCCGGAAAAGCGAAATAAAGAAGTTTTCCATTTCGCTGAAATATTTTTTTTATAATATGCAAAACAAATATTGAGAGCTTCTTTTCTACAGACAATACACTAGTCTGTGGATACTGTTTTTTTCCCTAAAAAAAATAGTGGAGTTTTTGTTCAGCTTTTCAATCTCTTGATTGTTGAAGAGAAATATGTCACATATCTGTATTTGAGGTCATGATTGTAATAAATAACCATTTTCAAACCAAAATCGTTACTATTTTTAATAAACTATTGCAAAAAAAACGCATGTCTACTCCAATTTAGGTAGTTTTCTTTCATTTTATTAGACAAGATCTGAGAATTACTCAGTTTGTTGCTTTTTGTCTGTCGTACCTATAATTATGTCACATCCTAGACGACCAATGCTTCATCAATATCGTCCTTCATACGTAGTCTATAACTATTGACAGAAAAGGGCTCTTTAACACAACAAACTATTTTTCCTCTCATGTGTGTTGATTGTATCTGTGCTTATTCTTAATTCTAAAGATTACTAACGTTTAGGCCTATATTTTTTATTTCTTTACGTAATCTGCAAGTCAAACCATCCAAAACCACACGCCATGCACTCATCCCCCCTCCCCCCTCGGCCACCCTCCCATCTGCCCACAAAAAAGTAGACCAACCAATGGCGTTAGGCCTAGGCTTAATACTTCTCACAACCAAAACATCAGCACAGTCACAAGAAACGCGAAGGGCATCAGGGCTCCATGTAAAAACTGCCCAAGGTTTTTGTTTTATTGACGTCGACAAGACGAGTGCTAGGTAAAAATTTCACAATCCACGTCGTCTTTCAGTGGACGCAAAGAGTATCTGGCTTGGGTGGGGAACTTCGCTCAGAGTATGTTCGTTCCCTTCAAGATCGGGATAGGTCTGGGTTCCTCCTGTGTTTTCAAACCGTGTGTGACTTCTCAATTACTCTACATACCGCTTCAAGCATTTAAGTGCTCTTTTTAATCTTTGTATGAGCAATTTTGGTCTTGAGTATTCCCTGGATATTACTGTTTATCTCTGCAGTTTGTCCAAGATCTCTTACCTCCGAGTCCGCATGGATGTGATTAGTTAAAGAGCCCGCATATATTTTTATATGCCGATGTTGTGATCTGTTCATTGTGGACTGCGCAGGAACACACCACCTACAGCTGCTTCTGGAGTGCAGTGAACGCATGCACACCATCAAGGGGGAACAGCTGATCCTAGGAGTGATTTTGTCCATTCAATAGGTACAAAAACGGAAGCAACCTGTTTCTTCTTTCTCTCTCTCTTCTCCCTTTCCACAAAGCCAGAACTACGGCTGTCAAACTGAATGATTGAGGGAGAAGAAATTCCCCACCCGGGACGCGCCCCCCGCGGTACCGGTCGGCTCCAGACGTAGACACCAACGCGTACCTGTGGGTGCCGTACGGCGAGTGGACTGACATGTGGACGCCAAGGCAGTGATGCGAAATGGCTGTCATGAACGTCAACTGGCCCTTAGTCTGACAAACTAGGCTCTGCATGAAGAAACTTGTGCTGCACCAAATAGGGGGCCTGGACATAAAAGGTCCTGACACAGTGTACACAGGCTTCTGTCCGACCGCCACCTGGAGTACGCTTCCACTCCTGATGACAACCTGGCCAAAACCACGAACAGGCAGGACTTTCCACATAGTGTCAGTAATGCTGGCCTCCGCCTCTCAGCAGGAGGAACTTGTAAATAACAATTCCAATCGCAATCTACGATATAAGAGAAAATACAGGTGCATGAGAGGCCTCCGTTCTCTAAGAAAGAAGAAATGAGGAAAAGCTTGGCTGAACATCTTGAGACGAAATGAAGAGACTTCCTCTCACCAACTCCTTCACTATCAAAACTATCATCTAGGAAATTACAAGTAACCGCCTCAAGTAGACAGAGTACAATCATGCCCTGACAAAGCCTGAGAGCCTGGGTATCTGACGTCAGAATCCAACATTCGAAAAACCAGCCTACTGCTAGAGACGATCTATCAAACTGCAAACTTCGAAGACTGAGGGACAGAAGACTTGCCGCATTGGAATGGGGATTCGCCTGGGGTCGGGGAGAAAAATCAAAGACCATTCGTCAGTCAGTAGACAATGGAGCCTAAAAGCCTAACACTGTAGGGTCATGACAGATGTAAGTCCCGTCTAAGACACCTGGACCCCAAGGTGTTCACTGATGGCTCCTCTGAGAAGGCAGTGTAGAAATGGAGGAATGGGCGTGGCTACCTTCATCAAGTACCAGAGACACCAAGACAAACGTAAATACAGTCCAAATCATTGCTACAGGGAGTTTGTCCACCAACTTTCGTGTAGCAGCTGACAGCCTGTGCAATGTCTTGAGCTGCCCAAATCCTGAACCATACGAGGAGGTTTGGCTCGACACCAACACTGTCATTCCTTACAAGACTGCAAATCGCTGGTTCCAAGAAAGACCTTTGGCAGACTGGTGAACATGAGAAACTTCTTGGGACATCAGAGAAGAACGCGGCAGGCTAAAGAGGAACAACCACTTAGTTTCTGCAATGGTTCCCATCGCACTGTGACATTGCTGGAAATGAGCAGTCTGACAAACTCTCAAGCAGGGCAAGCCAAATGAAATCAGCCAGGATCATCCATTGTCATATAAGGAGGGGCGAAAAACATGTGCGCCTGTTCCATGAGTCTTGGAGGGTGGCCGACTAGGATTAGAAAGTCAAGACAATGATGATCTCAGGGCCTCCATGTCAGCACCAGGTGATATTGTTTAGACTGAGAACCAGCCATTGCCGAACTCTTGTCACATCTCCACAGGTAACCTGTCACACACAAGTTAGTGACCCTGTGGCACTGGCATCCAGACTCCCTGAACACATCCTCCCAGGACTGCCCTACTTACCAGAACATTCGGTGTCAAACCGTACCATGGCCGGTGAGAGTGAGCTCCAGGATGAAGCTGTGGACTAACAAAGGCTCTACAAAGGACAGAGAGACTTCGCCGTCGGGACTGGCGACTGAAGATTGAAACATGGCACTGGGTACGCCAGAAGACAGAAGAAGAATAAGATCTGCGTTGAATAGCTTGATCCAATCAGAAACCATTACGTTTTGGGCCATCAAACAGATAGTTGTGTGTCAAATGTTGTGTTCGCCAGCCGTTTGTTCTACAGTTAAATTCCATGTTTTGGGTAGTAAGCGTTGGCGTGTTGTAAAGAGGAGGCTTTGTGAAAACCATATGTATTAAATATTTATATTATCAACCGTCTATTACTATGGAATGCATGGTGATTCCCTTGCATAAGCTGCACACCTTTTATATAAATATGGGCCGACTGTGGGGCTGTTGGATACATTAGTTTCGCATTGACGTTTTGCCGAGATCTTACAACCTATTTTGGATTAGGTCTACTCCGAGCTTCACAATGAATGCGCTTTGATTGTTTCCCTGAAATTTAACTATGTTTTTCATTTAGAAAAGTTTGTTTTTGTTATCAGATAGAGACGACACAGAGAGTAGAGAGAGAGAGAGAGAGAGAGAGAGAGAGAGAGAGAGAAGAGAGAGATTCAAACAATTTCAAAATTCAAACAATTTTATGACTAGGCCTTCTGCCGTATCATAGGGAGGCATGGGGAGGGTGTTATAATAACACATAACATTCGGCATCAAGAAACTATAAAAATGACACATACTGTTGTGGACTTTAAAACAGTTAGCAAAATATACCAAATTAGTAAGTAAATAAATAAACAGATATACAATAAATAGGTAATGAAAGAGAAAACAACAACAACAATCCGCTTGCGTTGTAGGTTTGTGTGTAGTGCATGCGTGCATGTGTGTGTGAGTGTATGTGTGTGTGTATTGTTGTGATGTGCGTGTGTATATATGTGTGTTGCGTGTGTGTTGCGTTCGTGCGAACCTCTGTGTGTGTGTGTGTGTGTGGTATGTGTGTGTGTGTGTGTGTGTTTGTTCGTTCTTGGTGTGTTGTTGGTGCGTCTGTATGTCTGTCGTCCTGTCTTTGGTTGTTGGGTGACTGTGTCACTCCTGCGCCTAACGCATTTTTTATAAATGGAACTATTTCTTTCACACACACAACACGACGACACACACACACACATGCACACAATAGTACGATCTGTCACTATACGAAGTATTATATTCTTTCACACACACGAACACACACGCACACACACACACGTGCGCCACACACAATGACGCACGCCGCGCGTCAGGTAAAAAATGAAAAGTGTAGAGACCAAACACATCGACAGACTGCGCTTTGTGTGGTGTGGTGTGGGTGTGGGTGTCTAAAGAAAAGACACGAAAGAAATCAGAAAATCTGTTCACATTTCCTCGCACATTTCAGAGAAACAAACAAAATAAAGTTCATTAAGTTAAGACCTCCATGTTTAAAAAGAGATCGACCACACCCCACATGGTCGTGCCGAACGCGTGTCTACTCAACTCAGATATATAAAGTAATCAACCCTTGTAGTGGTTTGGATGTCATTTTACAAACTGATATAAAGTGAACTGACACAAAAAGCATCAAGCATTGTACAACTTGCCGATAGTCCAAAAACGCGCTAATTGTGTGAGCGAAAAAGCTGTCCAGATGACACAATCAACAACAGCCAAGAGCTTAAATATAAAGCACAGGATACAACAAAGCTGCTAGCATCGTTGACAACAAATCAAAAACTAACGGCGCCACAAAAACTACTGTACTGTCAACTAATCATATGCTAAAGCGTTCGTTAACGGAGATTAAGAATTCGCTTCAAATAATATAAAGTTGGCTAAATTTTAATGTGCATTTAGAAATCACCATCTATAATAGTTAATCCTAAAAGCGAGAAGTAGTCCTGGTTATAGAACTTTTAGGAATTTTTTTTCCCCTAATGACTGATATTTGGGACAAATCAAAATACAACAAATGGACTCTCTGTCCTCAGAAGTATCTTTGCAAAAAGGACGAGTCAAGACATGGATTTATGTAGAATATCGTTTATCGATGCGTAACGCCCAAGTCTAAAAATCTAGGCTACTATTTTTTTCATGGGTGCATTATGTATTGTTGTATTTTCAAATAATACTGAGATGTACAGAATGATTGTTGTTAAGATGATGCACATAGGTACCTCTTGATAACAGCACAATTACAATTCCTCAACATTTGAACATAGCAATCATAAGTCTTTTGTTTTCAACGTTCCCCCTAATGAAAAGCTTAATATTCCGACCCCGTTGCTGTTCCCAATACATAATCAAACCCATATTTTATAATGTAAAAAATGGCAGAACCCATTATTCTTGTTTCTATTATGATGCGATTCAAACATTTTATAAGATATACAGGAATACGGTCATTCCGACAGTCTTAACATTTTTAAACCAGTATTTACACATCGTGCATAGTAAATGTACAAACAGGAGGGCTAACCTCCACATTCACCATACAGCACAAAGAACATTAGGAGTCTTCGCACAAACATTAAGGTTAAACGTTTTAAGGCAAATATGTGCACTCTTTCAATCGGGGTATGATTCCAGAGCATCCCCCAAACTTCAGAACGCACATGAATGATCATGGGTAAAGATATTGACCATCGAAAAGTTTAAGAAAAATATTTTGGGATGAATTTCGCCAAGAGACCATAACATGTTCAATAACACAATACCGGTACAGCTCTCTTGGCTTTTGGTTTGCTCTATCTTCAGTGCATAAGAAAAGTGGAGAGGAAATAGAACATGTATCCCGAGATATTTTGTAACTGAATTAACTAGTTCAAGCTTTAGTATTACCATACACCGATTTTTCTTAGCACTGGCAATTAAACCGTCCTTTACGAAACAGCGCTGCTTTAGAATTTGCAGAGTTAACCGTCCGAACCCATTTCTGTCTGAAGCATTCGCTTAAAATATTTAACTGACGCTGCGTGAACAATGACCGAAAAAGAGAGCAACAGTTGCATCATCTGCAACACAGAAGTATTAATATTTGTCAATTAAACTGGGTGTTTAGTTTTGTGAACACCGTCCTTGCCATTTTGGTGCATTATACAAGCGCAAGTTTCATTGATACATAAACTAGTAAAGAGTGTAATAAATAGGGCTACTACAGATATCGCCGTTGCTTTAAACCTCTAGGGATCGCGGAAAAAGAATCAGTACATTCGTTCTTCACTCTACCATTGCTTTCACACTAGCATACAATGTGTCTTAAATAGCATGTATACTTTTAAAACCATTTATAACATGCGTCCTTTTTTAATATCATCCAAGGTATTGTCTGTTAACCTAGAATCAAATTCTTTTTTTTAAATCATTAAAGGCAACATACAAATTTGCAGTGTGGTTAAGTTGCTGGTTTTTTAACTACGTCGTGGGATTACCATGGGTGGGGGGGGCCTTGGTATGACATAGTGTTCCCCCACCTTCTTGGACCGTTTGGTGCTCGTAACATCCTCAATCTGTCACTGCTCTAGTTGTGACTCTGACTGCTTTTTCCCTTTGCTTACTGTCATCTACTATCGTTCTGCCTTACCGTGTCCATTCTCCTCCTTTTTTCACGAAACCTTTAAAAACCATTTCCTCCAAGCCGAAGTCGGTGACTTACTGGGCCTAACTGTTTTCGTAGGTTTGGGGGCGTGCCGCATAAAACGGCAGCAGTGAGCGCATCTGCCGCTCATGTGCGTTTGACAGGAAACTGTCAAGCGGGGTCGAGAAGGAAGAAGAAGAGATGCGTAGATCCAGAAGAGTGAAACGTGTATCAAGTATTGCTGTAATCAACAGTCTAAAACCGAGCTTGGGAAGGAATCAATAAACCATTAGCACTTCATCCATTTACTCAATCTTTTAATTAAGAATACAACGGTACATTTTACCTCCAATATCAGTAACGAAATAACCGTCTGTAAGTTGTCTGGGCATTTAGGTCCCCTTTCTAAAAAGGGTCGTATGATATCATTACAACCAAACTGTTTTGGGAAAGCTACCTGAATCAATAACTTCTTAAGAGATATAAAGTAAAATATTACCACGCATGGGATGTGATTTGTTTGTGCAGAATTCACCACGCAATGCGTCATCACCAGCTGACTTACCACATTTATCCGCTTTTTGACGGTGTCTTCACTTCACATTTCTGTATAGAACGTGTCAATGAAACAGATTCTGCATCAAGAATCTTTAGAAAATTACATGTTTCCATGATCATGTAAACAGGATCAAATCGGAGGATGTGCAACATTTTGTCAGGCATGAGCTGTTGATTAAACACTTTGGGGTGAAATGGATTGACATTCATCATGGGGATCGAATTTTGCTTTTACTTCTTTGTATGCAAGGACATATTTTACTTGGCTCGCAAAATATTTTGTAAGAATCGTGTTACCAATATGTTTTGAAAGGGTAAATATCCTCTTAAAATTAAGCAATTGTATTTATAGTGACCTTCGCAAGACAACTATACAGCTCGAATATGAGATGTCTAGAATCAATTGTTTATTAATACCATTATT
Organism: Phymorhynchus buccinoides; assembly: GCA_017654935.2. Taxonomy (NCBI): domain Eukaryota; kingdom Metazoa; phylum Mollusca; class Gastropoda; order Neogastropoda; family Raphitomidae; genus Phymorhynchus; species Phymorhynchus buccinoides. The sequence goes on from JAGGCT020004072.1 coordinate 292,384, forward strand.
TTTTTACGAAAACGTCATCATAATCACTATCCTTGGCAAATACCCTACACGCTGTCGTGTGAGACAGAGAAGAGAGAGAGAGTGAGAGAGAGAGAGAGAGAGAGAGAGAGAGAGAGAGAGAAGAGAGAGAGATCCATCTTCATCTTGTTTTTCTTCCTCCCATCCCCCACCTCTCTCTCTCTCTCTCTCGATCTCTCTCTCTCTCGTCTCTCGTGCTCTCCCTCTCTCCTGCCGTCTCTCGTCTCTCTCTCTCTCTTTCTGTGTTTGTGGGGTGTGTGTGTGTGTGTGTATCTTTGTGGTGTGTCTGTCTGTTTGTTGTGTGTGCAATATGTGTGTCGTGTGGGTGTGTCTGTGGTTTGTCTGTGTGGGTTTGTTTAGGATTTAGGATTACTACATACACAAAACCATGTCCAACACACCTTTTTAGTCGTCTTGTTTGGGTAAGTTTGCCGCGGTGTTCCGTCCTTTCTAGTTTAAGGATAACACAGACTTAATCATATTTCATATCATTTGCTAGATCAATTCAGTCTTATTTTGTGCCAGTCGAACGTCTTTTTGCTCTGCGTAAGGGGCAGTGTTATTTTTCCAAAGAAGGGGAGTGTTCTACTTCCTAGGCAAAAACGAGTTTGGGGAGTGGTTTGTTATCCTGGAGGTCTTCGTTAGTTGTCCTGCTAACATCGGACGTTCCCACTGTGTATGTGCTAGGGTTCTTCGCTGGTCGAGTCTTACGAATCTCACCCCGACACGGTCACTGTCCCCGCGGTTTGTCGTCACCCGTTCGTTGAGGTCTTGTCGGCCGTGGGGTGGCCTGACTTCGGCTGGACAGAATCAGGATCGGGAAAGCACAGATCAACGCGTCGCAGAACAAAACTTGCACATAGAATAGGAAACACAACACACATAAACGCTTGCTACATCAGATAGGGAAACCAGCAACACAGGGCATACACACTTTGTCATATCATGGATATGGGAAAACACACGACACATAAACACCTGCAAATCATGATAGGGAAACACACACACATAAGTCACATTGCCACATCACGAGGATAGCCTGAAGCACACACACATAAACACTTGCACATCAGGATAGGGAAAACCTGCACACATAAACACCTACACATCAGAGTAGGGAAAACACAACCACACAAAAACGACCTACACATCAGGATAGGGTCTACAAACAACGACAGCACAGCCTAAACACCTACATCAGGATAGGAAAAACGAACAACACACACAAGCCTAACACCGTACCACAGGATAGGGAAAACACCGTGTTTGCCGCACCGAAAAACACCTCACATTCAGATAGGGCAAACGTACAGATGTTATCGGCAAAACGAGACAAAATCACACCTACACATGCAGATGTAGCGCACGAAAACACCTACACTATCAGGATAGGGAAAAACACGTTTTAGCGCACAAGAAAAACATCTACACATCAGATAGGGAAAACCGTGTTGAGCGCGACAGAAGCTGACCCTACACTCAGGAATGTAGCGCACAGAAAAACACCTACACATCAGGATAGGGGGAAAACAGTGTTGCGCACGAGAAAAACATATAACACATCAGTACATAGGGGATAAACAGTGTTAGCGACACGAGAAAAACATCTTCACACATCAGGATAGGGAAAACACAGTGTTAGCGCACAGAAAAACACCTACACATCAGGATAGGGAAAACATACCGTTAACACACAAAAACACCTACACATCAGGATAGGGAAAACACAACACACATAGCCTAAACACCTGCACATCAGGATAGGAAAAACACACCGCTAACGTTAAGAAAAACACAATGTTAACACACAAAAAAACACCTACACATCAGGATAGGGCAAACACTGTGTTAACACACACACACACACACACACATCACACACACCACACACACACGACACACCACACACACACACACACCACACACACACAAAAACCTACACATCAGGATAGGGAAAACACGGTACTAACACACACACAAACACCTACACATCAGGATATGGTAAACACAGCGTTAACATATACAAATACTCATACATCAGGATATGGTAAAGACAACTTTAACACACACAAACACCTGATCAGGATAGGGGAAAACAGCATTAACACACACAAACACATACACATCAGGATATGGTAAAGTCAGCGTTAACACACACAAATACCCATACATCAGGATAGGGAAAAGACAGCGTTAACACACTCGGTTGGCCCCGATAGCTGGATTATTACAGAAGAGTTCAACAGCCACTCACCCAGCTGGGGCTGCCGGGAGCTCAACAGGAATAGAAAGGAGAGGATGTGGAGAACTGGAGCATCAGCAACCAGCTAATTTAGATGAACAGACCTGATACTCCACCCACCTTCTACTTTCAATCATGGAAGACCACCAGCACTCCTGACCTGGCCTTTGCTACTGATGACATCCACAGCATAGCCCTCGGGGAGGTGTCCCACCAGCTGGGAGGTAGCCACCGCAGGCCAGTTGTCATTACCATCCAAAGACAATTTGAAATCCTTCTCACCAGACTCCCAGCAAGCTGGAACTACAAAAAAAGCAAACTGGGAACTCTTCAAGCAAGAATTAGACAGAAGAACATCCGAACTGGTACTATCACATGACAACCGCAATCAAAACGCCAAGGACTTCCACAAGGCAATCTTGGAGGCAGCGAAGGTGGCAATTCCAAGAGGAAGACGCAGAAACTATTAGCCCTACTGGACGTCTGAGCTTGATACCATTCAAGAGACCCTGAACGAAGCCAGGGACACATTGGATAGCTCTCCCACAGATGGCAATGTAGAGGGACAAAACAGAGCGAAACCCTTGTTTACCAAAGAAAAGTTGCAGGCAACACGACAGAGTTGGCATGAGAAGACAGCCTCCATTAGCATGGAATCAGGCAAGCTGGGATTCTGGAAGCTGACAAAGAAGCTAAATGACAACAACCCCAGCAGAGGCAAAACAGTCATTGAGCAGAACCATCAGCTGAAGACAGCAAAGGCAGCAGCTAACATCATCGCTGAGCTCTACCACACAGAAACCTCAATCCGCATGTCCAAAGAACGCACCAAACAGGTTGGAGAAGAAACCGCAGAACTCCTGCCATCAGATCCCCATAGCACAAATGACAGCTGCATGAGTGAAGCTTTCAGCATGAAAGAACTGAAACAAAGCATATATATACAAGCTGCCATCTAAGGAAGCCACAGGAATGATGGCATCACTGGTGACATGCTATTGTACCTTCCATCTGGAAGGAGGCTGAAACCACACCCATTCCAAAGAAGGGGAAGGACAAGAAGGACCCCCGCAGCCACAGACCAATCAGCCTCCTGAGCTGTGTTGGAAAGCTGCTGGAAAGGATGGTCAACCGCCACCTAGCTTTCTTCTTGGAGGGGCAGAACATCCTCTCACCAACCCAGACTGGCTACAGAAAGTTCCGGAATACCGAAGTCTGGCTCTTTTGGTCCAGGATATTGAGGACTCTTTCCTAGAGAAGAAGAAAACCCTTGCTGTGTTCTTTGACCTCTCAAGAGCTTTCAATAAAGTGTGGAAAGAGGGACTCATGCCGAACCTCCTTCGAGCTGGTGTGCGCAACAACATGTACTTCAAACATTACCTCTTCAACAGAACTGCAAGAGTTCAACTGGATGGCTAGTTGCTTCCTCTATGAGTGTGGAGGTTACGGACAGACTCTGGCTCATACCATGATCCCTGTCCCTGCTAGTAGGTCCCTGGCGCGCTGTGTCAGCCAGCTGTTGATGACGGCGGCGTTTGAGGAAGCAGGCTAGGGCCCCCACTCCCAGCAGCAGAAGACCCCCTCCCGCGCCCATTTCCCCAATCAGGATAGGGCTCGAATGATCATCTGACAACAACACAAACAGAAACGTATTACTAATTTACTTTGTCGTTCCAAGTTAAAGTTAAACAGACATCCAAATGAATCATGATTGCATAACACACACACACACACATACATACAAACGCGCGCACACACACACACACACATACACACACACACATACACACGGCACACACACGCACACACACACGCGCGCGCACACATAACACATACGCACGCACATACACGCAGACACGCGTCTCCTAGTCCCATCCCCGCCCAAAAATAAAACAGTAGTGTGTGAGTTTAAAGCTGTGTATAATGTATCTGTGCGCATAACCCATTTGCGTCCCAGTTTTTGTTCATTTTAATATGTGGCACACTATGTTGATATTGTATTGCTTTTTCATAAGCTTTCTGTGTGTTACTGTAAATATTTTTATGCTCTTTTTTTTTCTTTATATTTTCTATGTCCTTAATCAGTATGGTTTATGTTTCGTGCATGTATGTTTGGCTTATGTTCATGTTGATGGAAAAAAGCATGTATGTTGGCTTACTCAATGTCCATCTTTAAATAACATTTTGACTTGACTTGACTTGACTCGACACAACACACACACGTATACATAACACGCGCGCACTGTCACGCACGCACACGCACACACATACACGCGCGCGCGAACGCACACACACACGTACACACACACACACACACACACACACACACACACACACACACACACACACACACACACACACACACACACACACTCACTCACTTATTCACTGAAATGAATCAAACACATTATACCAGATTTCGACTGAAATCGACTGAAATCCACTCCTTTGTCATCTCCTCCTTTGTCGTCACCCCCTTTGTCACCTCCTGCTTTGTCACCTCCTGCTTTGTCACCTTCTGCTTTGTCACCTCCTGCTTTGTCAACTCCTGCTTTGTCACCTCCTGCTTTGTCAACTCCTCCTTTGTCATCACCCCCCTTGTCGCCACCTCCTTTGTCAGAAATAAGGAAAGTGAAATCACGTGTAAACTCTAGTACTACCAAAAGGATCCGAAAATCAACTTAAAGTGTGTAAGGGGTGGGGGTGGGGTTTTTGAAAGGAAGCTGTGTGAGTACGGGAGTGTGTGTGTTGGGGGGTGGTGGAGGGAGGGGGACACAAAAGTACTAACCAAAGAAAATCAATACATCGCAAATGCTTTGTATTGAATGGCATTGTCTTGTATTGCATCACATGGCATCGTATTGAACTGCATAGCATTATCTTGTATTGCATCACATCACATTGTATTGAACTGCATAGCATTATCTTGTATTGCATCACATCACATTGTATTGAACTGCATAGCATTATCTTGTATTGCATCACATCACATTGTATTGAACTGCATAGCATTATCTTGTATTGCATCACATTGCATTGTATTGAATTGCATAGCATTATCTTGTATTGCATCACATCGCATTGTATTGAATTGCATAGCATTATCTTGTATTGCATCACATTGCATTGTATTGAATTGCATAGCATTATCTTGTATTGCATCACATCACATTGTATTGAATTGCATAGCATTATCTTGTATTGCATCACAATTGCATTGTATTGAACTGCATAGCATTATCTTGTATTGCATCACATCACATTGTATTGAACTGCATAGCATTATCTTGTATTGCATCACATTGCATTGTATTGAATTGCATAGCATTATCTTGTATTGCATCACATTGCATTGTATTGAACTGCATAGCATTATCTTGTATTGCATCACATTGCATTGTATTGAACTGCATAGCATTATCTTGTATTGCATCACATTGCATTGTATTGAACTGCATAGCATTATCTTGTATTGCATCACATTGCATTGTATTGAATTGCATAGCATTATCTTGTATTGCATCACATCACATGGTATTGAATTGCATAGCATTATCTTGTATTGCATCACATTGCATTGTATTGAATTGCATAGCATTATCTTGTATTGCATCACATCGCATTGTATTGAATTGCATAGCATTATCTTGTATTGCATCACATCACATTGTATTGAATTGCATAGCATTATCTTGTATTGCATCACATCACATTGTATTGAATTGCATAGCATTATCTTGTATCGCATCACATCACGATGTATTGAATTGCATAGCATTATCTTGTATTGCATCACATTGTTTTGTATTGAATTGCATCTTGTATTGCATCACATCGCATTGTATTGAATTGCATAGCATTATCTTGTATTGCATCACATCGCATTGTATTGAATTGCATAGCATTATCTTGTATTGCATCACATCACATTGTATTGAACTGCATAGCATTATCTTGTATTGCATCACATCGCATTGTATTGAATTGCATAGCATTATCTTGTATTGCATCACATTCACATTGTATTGAATTGCATAGCATTATCTTGTATTGCATCACATCGCATTGTATTGAATTGCATAGCATTATCTTGTATTGCATCACATCACATTGTATTGAACTGCATAGCATTATCTTGTATTGCATCACATTGTTTTTGCATTTTATCAAATAGCATTATCTTGTATTGCTTCGCATTGTTTTGTGTTGAATCGCATTATCTTGTATTGCTTCGCATTGTATTGAATGAATAGCATTATCCAGTCTTGCGTCACATCACAGTGTGTTAAATTCTATAGCATTATCTTGTATTGCATCACACCGCATTGTCTTGAATTGCATAGCATTATCTTGTATTGCATCACACCGCATTGTGTTGAATTGCATAGCATTATCTTGTATTGCATCACACCGCATTGTGTTGAATTGCATAGCATTATCTTGTATTGCATCACACCGCATTGTGTTGAATTGCATAGCATTATCTTGTATTGCATCACATCGCATTGTCTTGAATTGCATAGCATTATCTTGTATTGCATCACATCACATTGTATTGAATTGCATAGCATTATCTTGCATTGCATCTCACCGCATTGTATTGAATTGCATAGCATTATCTTGTATTGCATCACATCGCAGTGTATTGAATTGTATACCATTATCTTGTATTGCATCATAGTATTGCATTGAATTGCTTAGCATTATCTTGTATTGAATCACATTGCATTGTATTGAATTGCTTAGCATTATCTTGTATTGAATCACATTGCATTGTATTGAATTGCATAGCATTATCTTGTTTTGCATCACATTGTATCATATGACATTATCCTGTATTGCACCACTTTGTGTTGCATTGTATCAAACAGCATCACCTTGTATTGCGTCACAGTGTGGTTGCAGGTCCCCCTATTCATAACTGTGTTGGGTTCGTTCCATGTGTTGCATTGTATCAAACAGCATCACCTTGTATTGCGTCACATCGTGATTGCAGGTCCCCCTATTCATAACTGTGTTGGGTTCGTTCCATCGTGTTGCATTGTATCAAACAGCATCACCTTGTATTGCGTCACATCGTGATTGCAGGTCCCCCTATTCATAACTGTGTTGGGTTCGTTCCATGTGTTGCATTGTATCAAACAGTATCACCTTGTATTGCGTCACAGTGTGGTTGCAGGTCCCCCTATTCATAACTGTGTTGGGTTCGTTCCATCGTGTTGCATTGCATCAAACAGCATCACCTTGTATTGCGTCACAGTGTAGTTGCAGGTCCCCCTCTTCATAACTGTGTTGGGTTCGTTCCATGTGTTGCATTGCAAGTCACCCTACTAAAGGCCTTGTTCGACTATGCTTCCTCTCGCATGGTAGCTCTGTCACGCTGTGAGAATGGCTGAACACTCTTGCGAAAGAGCGAGTGAAAGCATCGTCGGACTTAGCCTTAGAGACATTCGCTCTCCCCTCCACTTCTTACCTTCAGTACTGATCATACCAAGTGTCACGCTGGCCTTGTACTTCAGATAACCATCACCGTTCACCACCATATAGCATCGGAACTCCCATCCCAAATCTTCTTCCCTGAGACGGATCTTCTTCACCTCACTGACGATGCGTCCGCAATACGTGCCCGTATTGTTGGCAAACGCCGGAGCCGTATCCTCAGTAAGGTTCACAGTAGAAGAGTCAACGGGGTACCAGGCATCTTTGCCAGGGTCTCTGAAGTCCCAGACGAAGTCGATCTGTTGTACGAGAAAGAAACACCGCACAAAGTTCAGTTCTAAATTTTTTTTAAAATGTTTTTAAACAAATTCTCATTTAAATTTGCTTGAACGTCACAAGCCATCTTTTTGGGATAGGTTTGTCGATCCCTTACATTTTTCCTTATTTGAATCTGTCCCCATTTTTCTGAACAATTCAATGATGTCGCTCTTGTGCCGCTTGCTCTGATTCCCAACACACAGCCACACTCTGGTTTGCCGTGTGGCAGACCCTGAAACCAGCAGCCCACAGGGAGGTCACCACCCATCAGAGGAGACACTGCACTGCTCCTGAGTCACTCTGGTGGAGTTTAACCAAAGCCTTTTATGATCTAACAAAATGCAGCACGTTTGCTGACTATGCCCCCTACTAAGGCTATCATGACTTAAGGGCCTGCTACACCGCATACAATTCGATCCCAACGCAATGCGATCGTGGCGATGACTGTGAGTTCATGGTTCACGTGAAATACTACTTCCTAAAAATAACTATCATTAATTTTCGCTCACTATATAGTCAAGTAGACTCCAATACATGAAATAAATAAAGTCCCATACCAACATACAGATATTTCATCAGATTCGTGTACGGGGGACTACACAATATAGTGAACAGAAACTAGCAGGATTTCATCAGATTCATGTAGACAGTAGAATGTCACGAGAATCATGCTTCACAAATGTCAAATCGCATCGTATTGGGATCCAATCGTATGCTCCTTTAGCCGCAGAGCCAGGTTGAGTGCTGTTGTTGTTGTTGTCGTACCCTGGCTTAAAGACTCCAGGGATCATCCAACAGCCGAAGCACTTGAACACTATGGTACAAATGCATCAGCTAGGGATGAGAACATAAATGTGTGGCCGTCTTTGATTACCCCGCGCCCGCCACGTGGGCAGCCACACTCCGATTTCGGAGGATTTGGGATACATCTGATGATGTTATGCTAGGAGCTTGTCGTGGCTGAAGACAATCTCGGTCCCAGGGACTCCTTCACTTACAGTATAGAGGGTCATAGAGGCTGGATAGAGGGTTCCAGTGGCATTGCAAATGCTAAAAAGAATGTTTCTAGTGCATCCCTGGGACCCTGTGCACATTCTTTTAGAGGGTCCTTGAGAATGTTAGTGCTTCATAGACCCCCAAATGGGGGTCCCTGGGAGCCCTGGGAACGTGATTGATCTCGTTGACTTTGGACTCCAACACACCAAACAGTATCAAAGCACCTAGCTATCAGTTTGATCATACCAGGCAGCGGGATTTCTCCCCGCTCTTACCGACTTCCAACTGGCGTGGGATTTTTTGTGTGTACGTAAAACGCACGGGTCAGACTAGCTTTAAGTTCCCCATCCGAAGGACACGACGTTCCGTTCGAGTTTTCCTGCAGGGCTCCCAATCGTCCCGCAAAACAAGGGGTCCCAGGGACCCCTTCACTTACAGTATAGAGGGTCCCAGTGGCATAGCGAATGCTAAAAATATTTTTTCTAGTGCATCCCTGGGACCCCCTGCACATTCTTTTAGAGGGTCCTTTAAAATTTTAGTGCTTCATAGATCCTCAAATGGGGGTCCCTGGGCCCTGTCCTGTGAAACGGTTCTTCATAGATCCTCAAATGGGGGTCCCTGGGAGCCCTGTCCTGTGAAACTTGAAAGAAAGGGAGGGGGGGGGGCGGGATTTGAACATGGGTCTCTCACGCATTGAAATTGGCAGGCGAACGTTCTAGCAACTCTGCCACCTGCCTTCGACCAAAAATAACCAAAAATAGTCTATAAATCTGTATAAATCGATACAGACCGTCCACTTCTTGCGGTGGGTCTCGTTCTTAGGGGCGGGACCAATACAGGTTAGAGCGACATCATCGTCCACGTTCCAACTGGACTTGCCCTCAGGCCCCACTGTCAAGGTCACTGGCCCTGGGGTCAAGACAGGACAGAATGCGGTCAGTGCAGTCAAGGCTGATAATTTTGACTTTTTTGTTGTCTGTCTGTCAGCAATATTACTCAAAAACAAAATGTGGGCATCGTTTAACGACGGTTTCTGAGAGGCTTAGCAATAATCGGTGGAAAATATGTTAAAGGGGGGATAGCAAAAGTAGGACATTTTATGATTGGGACTTTCCTGGTATTGCAGTACCTCCAGGACCGTCCCACTATCTTTATAGTTTCAAAAGTCCCACATGTACGTGTTTCAGGTCGGAGCACGTTAAACGGATTTTCATTCTAGGAGGTGTAGTAGAAAAAAGGGAAATTAACTGAAGAGTGTGTCAAGACCCTATTAAAAAATAAAGAAGCCAGTGATAGGCTTCATTTATAAATCACGCATGATATATTTTTCTTTTCGACTGTCATCGTGGCAGTGAAGGTAGAGGCTGTGCCGGTCGGGGTTTGTCGGTAGCCGGATTGGCCTGACCCGAGTCACGAAACGCTAGGGAGACCTCAAATTGTTAGTTTTTTGGGAGTTCTGTTGAAATTTTAGTTCTTTTTGTTTTTCTTTCTGCCGCAACGCACAACGCTGTATAACGGTCCGGAGGGACAGCTCAGCGTCAACTATCAGATTCAGATTCAGATCGAATCAAAGCCCACTTTCCGTTCGGACAAATGTCCGTCGGCCAAGAATACGGCCATGTGTATAATAATAATAATAATAATAATAATAATAAACAAATTTGAAAGGTAGCGAAAACACAACATGAGCTCAACAACAAACAACAACAACGACAACAACAAGAAATCTAGCGCAAATGTTAGTAGTTGTTTTATTTCACCTTACCATTAACTGATAGATAGAGATCGTTGTACGATATGATGTCACGACGATGTCCGGTTTTATTTCGGACATTCATGCGACACCCGTACAACGCTTCGTCCTGGCATGAGGTCCAGACGAAAGAGAGTTGCGAAGAAAAGCGTGTGCTTCCTTTAAAGTCTAGTTTTGAATCAGGCCAGCTAAGTACGTTTTCTGTTCCGGTACTGTCTGCTCGAATAAGTGACGTCATTGTTCCCCTTAAACATTTCTGAATGTCAATACTAATAAGTTCAACCTCATCGCTAGAAGTCGGGCCAATATATTTGCATGTCAGGGTAACCCTTGGACCGGTATTTGTATTTGTCAGGGTGACGCGGACGAACGGAGGTTCCATGGTGAATCTGTTAAACTTGGTCTCAACCACCCGTTGGTCCGCAACGCCATCTGTAGGAAAAATCAAAACGGACCAGCTTGAAACAATCAAACAAACACGCACAACGCAAAGCAAATTAAGAAACTAGTCAGACTCCACGCATACGTACGCGCGCGCGCACTCGCGCACGCACACGCACACACACACGTGTGTGCACACGGACGCGAGCGAGGGTACACACACACAAACACACACATGTCTCACTCTCACGCGCACACACAACACACACACACACACACACACACACACACACACACACACACACACACACACACACACGTGTATGTGAGCGCGAGCGAGGGCACAGATGACAAAATGGTTTATTGCTTTTAGCTTTTACAAAAGCCCTGAAAGCAAGGGGTTGGACAGAAACAAGATAACTAATTATCCGAATATCTTTTCAAAAACAGTCATCGCTGTTTGGGATTCCAGATCACGGAAGTAGATTTCGAATTATTCCACATTAACTTTTGCCGCCAGACATTTTTCAGCGAAAATTTTCCATTAAACTTACCTGGGTAGAAAAAAAAATCTGTCTGTAATATTGGGAATTCCTCTGCAACATATTTAAAGTAAGGCCTATCCTTACTTCCCAAAATTAAGAAAATAGGGTCTTTGAATAACAGACCCTGATTTGATGCCTTTTAGTGACATGGGTGTTAAATCATTGTGGTGCAAAAATGCAACATTGGCGGTGAAAGGGTTAAACATAGTCACAAGCGCTGTTCTTTAGAACGAGTCACATTCTAAGTGCACAGAGTCGTTAGGTATCCAGATTTTCGTTGTCAACGTGTGTTACAGATTCACCACTGTCGTTCTTATTTGTCGTACCGTCCCAGGTTCCACGAAAGTCACGCTCCATTTTCCTGGTGTTTTCCTGAATGGCTTCCAGTATCTGTAGCCACGGGTTGTCCGGAGAAACAGTTCGTGTGTTGTTTACTGCGCCAGCTTTCTCACATTATTTCCTCACCTGTTGAGGGAATGGTGGTTCCAGTGTCGAGCTGTTTGTAGTTTGTTCCACTCGCGCCATTGAACTTCCGTGTTGTTTGTTTCTTCCTTGTTGTTGTCGTCGTCAGATTCGGTGTTGGTAATCAAGGTTTCTTCTTGTTCTAATGTCACTGCTTGTTTCGTAATGTTCTGAGTCATGTTGATTTGTTCTAGGGCTCCCAGGCACCCTCATTTGGGGGTCAATGAAGTACTAAAATTCTAAAGGACCCTCTAAAAGAATGTGCAGGGGGTCCCAGGGATGCACTAGAAAAATTATTTTTAGCATTCGCAATGCCACTGGGACCCTCTATCCCGCCTCTAGGACCCTCTACACTCATAGACAAGGCTGGGTGGAGTAGGCAAGAATAAAGCAGAAGGAGCAGATGGACTTGCCTTTAACCGTTGATTCTGTCGGAAATGTTTCTGCCCTCTGTCTGTCCCTGTTCAACTGCGAATCACACTTACACCGCTGTGTGTTGATTTTCAGTGGCCGCCATTGACCTATCGTCGGTACTGGTAGGCGCAGTCAGTCTGAGCACCACAACTTGGAATATTCCTCTGGCTTCCAGTAAGAAGACAGCCTGTTTTCTTGTAGCACATTGTTCAGCATGCATTCTAAATCACGAGGCAAACCTTCTATTGGCATGGATGAACGGTTTTCTTGAGATGACAGGTGATTTGGGGGAGAACGAGTGAAAAGCTGAGTGAAGAAATAGACCCACGCTCCAATAAAATCGTACCTACTTTTGCAAACTAATTATTGACGAAAAAAGCATGTTTACACCAAATTATGTATTTTTCTCTCATTTTATCAGTACAAATCTGAGAATTACGTAGATCTCAATATCGTCGGTGAAATTCTAAAACCTCGTATCTCAATTTTGGTAGTTTTGAGAAAAATGAAAAAAACTGTTTTAAAAATTAACCGCGTTGACCACAATTGATTAACTATGATGAATATGTTGTTCAAGACATTGCAAGTTTAGCCCTGCATTTTGTTAAAATTACTTCTTTTTTTTAATTTAGAGCCTTGAAAAGAACGAAGATATGAGGTTTTGTGTCCTTAACTAGATCTGAATTTGGCACTTACTAGTTTTTCCTCAATTTACATAACCTTATTTACCCCAGATAGAATTAACTGTGTAAGCTAAGGTTTTTATACACGACTAAATTTTAATCCTTTTTTTAACTTTTGTTTCAAATCTTTACGTTTTTAATTATATATTTTTAACTGTGATATCACGTGGTCGGATTTTAAACTGTGATCTTATGTGCTCAAATGTTGATGTGGTGACAGCCCTGACATGGCCGTAGCAGTCGACTGGGCTATAAACAATATCAAACATCCCCCAGACAGAAAGTCGTTAGAGATACGAGCTTTTGGTGAAAGGTTTCGGGAAAAAATAGAAAACTGACTATGTATCTAACTCAACCCCCAAAAAAAATTCGAGATACGAGGTTTTTAAATTTCACCGACGATATTTGTTTTCTTGTCACCACTAGCGTCTTCATGAAGTAGCCGGGTTCTACTAGTGCTGATGGCTGAGCGCTGCTCATGTACGTGGTTCATCAGTTTGTGACAAATGGTTTCCACCTATTAATGAGCAGAGATTGCCTACTTCCCATGCATAATGTCAACAATGACAGGGCCAGTAGTATTGTACAAACTGAAGAAAATCACTTCTGTTTCTCTAAATCATGCAGCGGAACATTTTTGTTTGTGACACAAGCCACAAACCTATTACTCACTTTGTCGGTCGGTCGGTCTGTCTGTCTGTCCAAAATTGTCGCACATTTCGCAAAATTGTCGCACATATTTTAAAGGAGAAAAAAATACTTGAACATAAAGTAACATGTAAGTTGTCATATCTACATATCTACAGTCCTCACGTATGGAAAGAATTGTATACTGAACAGAGCACATGAATCGTCATTTTAAAGCGTAGAAAACAATAAGCATACGTAATACAGACATTGCAACAGACACGACGAGTATGCAGTGCTTCTTTCGATTAATATAAGAAGGATAAATAGTTTTAAATGTTTTCCAAAAGATATAAAAAGTTACGAAATGGTGCATTCTGGTTTACAGATTAAAATTATTGAAAAGCCAGGGGAAGCGACTCAGTGTATATAATGATTGCAGTGGTAAAAATAGACCGCACTTCAAATCGAGGCTGCTCTTTAAAATGTTTCGTTTTCAATTGTCGCACGCCACAAACGATTGCGAATCCGCGCTTGTTTTTAAACTGGATCAACAGACACCTGCTCTGATATTACGGCTTAATGGGGATGCCATAACAGTATGCATGAGTTTCGTCATTTGTGATCGCATTGCAAAAGGATTTGGGGTCGTATGGCCCATTAATTGGGAGAAAATTTAGTTAACATGTTTCATAAGTAGGGTATCTTCTGCATCAGTTTTCAGGGCAAAGATTTGTCGCATAATTCTGGTTATTTACCAAATAATTCTTTCTGATTTCTGATTCCATCTAATAAAACGTTTGTTCATTTATGCCTGTGAATAATCCCTTTCTCTAGCTAGTGTCTTCAAAGTCAGTTTTTCCAGTTTCAGAAAGCTTTATACGCATATATACAACACGACACACAGCGTCACCCATAAACAGAATCCAAATGCACATACATTTTCGTCAAAAATGGTTTGTAAGCTTCGGACTTGCAAAGGTGTAGAAACAAATTCGCTATTTTGTCAGATCCATTTTAAACAGGCTCAGCTGCAAACATGGCTTTATTGATGACGTTCAGAAAATGACGTGACTGATGACCTAGTTTTCAAACTGTGCGTGTTAAAGGCAGAAAGGTTGAATTTTATTGTGAACTAACTTTTATTCATGTATGGACAAAAACAAGCGTATGGCACCCTTTTAGGACATTATATATTGATGTACCCATGTACGTGCATGTGTGTGTTGTGTGTGTGTGCGTGCGTGTGTGCGCGTGTTGTCACCTCCAACAGAAATAGAGATAACAGAGAGGGAGGGGAGAGAGAGAGACAGAGAGAAAGAGACAAGAGCTCTTTATAGATCTACGTGTAAATGTGCGTGTGCACGTGCGTTTTGTTACCTGCAACAGAGAGATAACAGAGAGAGAGGGAGATATATATATATATATATCATGAAAGAAAAATCTCAGTGAATAGCCAGCTCCGTACCCCTACTCTGAAGGACTGAAAAGTTAGTGCATTTGAAATGCAGAATAGTTTGCTTTGATAAAGCTTTTCTGTGTCCAATGTCTTTATTTGTGAACCTCAGAAACAAAACCAGTTAATGTTAACTTTGAGTAATGTTCGTGTTCAAAAAATAAAATTAAAAATTAAAAAAAAAAATTATATAAATTGTGCTGATTTACTTTTTCTCCCAATGGGGGAGGGACAGTGCCTTATGCAAAGACAGCTGTTTCGATCTTGAGAACATCTCATCAGTTTGCATGATTGGCCTGCAATTTGACTGGAAGGAAATTTTGGTGTTTTACGTCCTCTCGACCCGGGAAGGCACATATGGGACATGTGTATTAGTAGGGTATGTTCAAATCATAAATAAAACATCACGTGACAAACATATACAAGACGGAACAATACATATAGTAGGTGGGGGAGGGGGGGATCTCTTAGGCAAGCTAAAATATGTTCATTTTGGGAAGATGGTGAACCAGTGTTCGAATTAAAATGAATAAATTTCAAAGCTCGTGATAAGAATATTCTTTTAGGTGTAAAATGTTATATAAAATTCAATTTCTTGTCTGGGGGTACCGAAACAACCCTCTTTAATTAAAAATCCAGGGCTACGAATTTAAAATCCGAAAAAATGTGTTTTATTATTAAAAGCCTAAAGTGGCCTATATTTATTTATTTTTAAATAGTATTTACAAGGATTTATTTTATTTATATACAAAATTTGTGAATCCTAAATTTGGGTCACGGGGCGAAGGCCTATTATATAAAAGTTTTAAAAATCCAACTAAGGGGGGGGGAACTCTCTCCCTAGGGACTTCCCTTAGGAGTAGAGTTTGGGTTTATTTTTACATGGTGGGTAGTTGGATTGAAGAAATTTAAAAAAGAATGAAATTATTATTTTAAGTTTATACGATTTATGTATGCTTTTTGTTCTGGGAACAACGAAAGAATGGAAGGAGGGGGTTCGGAGGGTCTCTACACACAATGAGGGGGCGGGACAAACGAGAGGGGCGATACGCAGGCCATCCCTGCGTCAACCACCTCACGCAGGCCCACCCCAACAAGGGGGAGATCAACTCGACGAGCGAAAGAATAAGACAAAAAATAAAAGGAAGAAAAGGTTCCCAGAACATGGGGAGTTCTACCCTAGTTTTATATCATTCAATCATCTTTCATTCCGTTAAGTAAATTGAGGTTTGCGACAGAAGCGCAAAACAGGTTAAGGGAGACCACCCAGCCGTAACATGACTTAGCTTGGTGGAGGTGTCCGTGTTAACAATTGTGTAAAGGTGATATTAAAACGAATTATGGTCTGGGAGTACGTCATGGTCATGTAGAAGTTATGTCATAAGTATTTAAAATTTGTTAAAACTTTTGATTTATAAAAAGGTATTGGTGTATGAAAAAATCTTATGGAGAGGAGAATAAAGTTTGACCCGGCCGGCAGTCGGTGACCATGGCAACCGATGTGGTGTAAATGGGGTGTGTGTATGTTTTGGACTCTCTCCGTTAAGCGGGAGGACCAATAAAAAGTGTTGAGAATTTTGAAGTAGTAACGAGCGAATATACGCTGTCTGCTGAGGCCTTTACTACGCAGCTATTTTTCTCTATTGGTTTTTGCCAGGACCAATGAAATGCTAACATGTTTAGCCGTGCAAGGCTGCGTAATCTGGTTAAGTATATAAGGCAAGGGTTAAAAATATATCTTTAGAGTTTTTATACAGTGGTCAGCTGCAGGATCCCAAGGGGGGGTGGCTACAAAATCCCCCCCCGCTCTCGTTCTTCCACAGGTGACTATGTTATTAATAATAATAGTTTATAATTGTTGACTTTTATATGGGAGCCCAGGCTTAAGAAAGAGTGGATAGGGTGGAGAGGGAGGTTAACGATTCTTCCATGATTGGGGCGGGGGGAGGGAGGGAGAGGGACCCCTCCTCCCCGCCCCAAACAGAGGAAAGGCGCCGTGTACAGAGGTCCTGCACGTATGCGGAGGGACCCCAGGCGACATGGCGCGACGCTGTGGCGTGACGGCTACGAAGGTGAGCTCCCGGAGTTCGGGCCGCACACCCGTCCACGGGGGAGAAGGGAGTAAAAACGGGTGCTCAAAAGGAGCCAGCACTAACGATTGAGGCGTGCTGTATATTAAAAGAAGGGGGAGGGGGGGGAATGGGGAAAATGGAACGTGGGCGGGTGCGCGGACCGCTGTCCGGGAGGACCCCTCCCTCTCCAGTGAAAGATGTTGTTGGGCTTAAATTGGTAATTATAGATTTTTAGAATTCGTGTCCGAAAGAGGCAGATCTTATAGCCTCTCCGAACCAGACCAAGGGGGACCATGCGTGTGGGCCTCGGAATAGGATTGATTTTTGAGTGAAGGGGATATTTAATACTTTTAGTTTGTCTAGAAATGTGGAAAGTTGATTTTGGATGTAAGTACAGGGGGTAAAAAGATGATCAAGGTCCAGTATGTTTTTACAGTGACAGGGCAGTTTTTTATATTTACAGTAGTTGGACCTTGTTCTAATTCGAAATAATAGGGATTGGGTTTTGGGAGGAATGGAGAGGAACAGTCCCCCTTGGTGTATATTAGGGTCCCAGGAGTGGGCTTTGGCGTGAGAATCCAATTCTTTTGCCCACTCCTGGTGAGTTGCTTTTTTCAGCAGGCTTTTGGCTTCGCCCACTGAAAGTTTGATATTTGTAGGGGTTCCAGAAAGGCCCGAGGCGGCCGACTTAGCGCCCCTGTCAGCCAGATCGTTCCCTAGCAGGCCACAGTGGGATGGGATCCATACTAGTAACACTTGGGTTCCTCTTATCTTAAGTTGGTGTATTATATTTCTAATTTCGTATTTAATTTCGGCGCGATTATAGTTGTTGCCTTGTAGGGCTTTAATTGAGGATAAGGAGTCTGAAAAAATAACAATTTGGTAGGGTGAAAGAGGAAGATTATTTATGAATACTAGTGCTTCCAGTATAGCCCAAAGCTCGGCTGAAAAGATGGAAATATTCGGATTTAGTTGAAATGATTTAGAAATTTTAAGGCTCGGTATACTGAAAGCACAGCCGATTTTATGATTAGTTAGTAGGGAACCGTCTGTATAAATGGATAGGTAGTGTCTTAAGTTATAAATCTTTTCTTTAGCGGCTACGGTGAGGTTATTGATGTCGTTTTCTTTATTATACAGGAGATGAAGGTTGATATCGATGTCAGGTGGATCCCAATCCCACTGGGGGGGTCGATGTTGGGGGAAAGCTGTGATATTATTGAGGGCTACGTCTGCTTTTGTCATTAGTTCGTGTGTATAGTCGTAAATGTTGATGAATTTTTTATATTTTTTAGAGGTGGCGAAGTATGGGTCTGAGAAAGAGGTGAGAAATTCATTTTCAGAGAGGTTATTGGTAGCGTATAAACGGATTAATAGTGATGCACAGTTCTGTTTAATTAGGTGAGTTAGGGGGGTCCAGTCGATGTCTCGATAGATTAGGTCAGTGATAGCATACCTTGGGAGGCCCAGGGCAGTTTTAAGTGCTTTTATTTCAAAACGTTGAAGATTATTAAGGGCTGTTTTTGAAAGGGAGTAAAAAGCTTCCATGCCATATGTTAATCTAGAGCGGACCAGTGATCTTACTAAGAATGTCAGAAATTTTGGGTCTTTTGCCCATTTTTGGCGGGCTATAACTTTAATGAAATTAAGTGCTTTATTAGCTTTTTGAATTAAATATTGAATATGGCTGTTCCATTGAAGGTTGTATGAAATATTGACGCCGAGAAACTTAACGGACTGTACTGGTAATTTAGTGATGTTATCAATTTTGATGGTGATGTCTGTAACTTTGGTTGTGGAGAAAATCATAAATTCGCATTTTTGAGGGGCAACTGTGAAACCGTTAGTGTGTAAATAGTCCGTTATTTTATTGATGTTTGTTTGGTGGATTTGTAGAAAGGGGTCTAAGCTGTAATAGTTTCCGGGGGGGGTGTTGACGGACCATATGGCGATATCGTCCGCGTACATAGATATTTTGCAATTTTCTAATTTTACTTTATGGATGTCATGTAACATGATGTTGAATAAGGTGGGGGCTATGATACTGCCCTGGGGCACTCCCATATCAAGTTGGTGAGACATCGACATGGACTTACCCACTTTCACTCTTAAGCTACGGTTGTGTAGAAAGGAAAGGATAAAGGCCAACCTGAGCAAAAAAGACATTCTACAAGAGAATGGTGTCCTCTCTGCATCAAATCGAAAATCCACAATAAAAGCAAACCAGCACAAAGTTAAACCAGAAATAGTAAAAATCTTATGAAAATCTTATGTAAAATGAACAAAATAATAATGTTCTGAAATTTTAATTTCAAAACCTAATAGACATGACTAGGGAGGGCTAACTACTGAGATGGTATCCAAATTAAGGATAAAAATAGCATGAAAGAAAAATCTCAGTGAATAGCCAGCTCCGTACCCCTACTCTGAAGGACTGAAAAGTTAGTGCATTTGAAATGCAGAATAGTTTGCTTTGATAAAGCTTTTCTGTGTCCAATGTCTTTATTTGTGAACCTCAGAAACAAAACCAGTTAATGTTAACTTTGAGTAATGTCCGTGTTCAAAAAATAAAATTAGAAATTAAAAAAATTTAAAAAATTAAAAAGTTATATAAATTGTGCTGATTTACTTTTTCTCCCAATGGGGGAGGGACATATATATATATATATATATAATATATATATAATATATATATAGATAGAGAGAGAGAGAGAGAGAGAGAGAGAGAGAGAGAGAGAGAGAGAGAGAGAGAAATGACAAATGAGTTTAATTGTGTATAGGCCCGTGACCCGTTACAACAGCACAAAAACAAGCGAGAAATAAGCAAATATTAAACATAAGATTAGATCACAAAATATTGCGTGAATGATGAATGAAACAAAAATGCATGACAGAGAGAGAGAGAGAGAGACTGGAGAGAGAGAGATAGTGAGAGAGAGAGAGAGAGATCGAGAGAGAGACACGTGGACCAGACAGAGGGGGGAGAAGGGTACCAGAGAGAGAAAACTCGCGCAAACGATAGACCGGGGGGCGGTAGAGCATTACAATCAAGGGAGAGACGGGGGGATAGAGAGACAAAGGGAGACAGGTGGAGAGAGGAGAGGGGGGGGGCAATAGAGAGAGACAGAGAGAGAGAGACAGCGGGAGGGAAGGAGAGTGAGAGAGAGAGAAGAGGGAGAGAGAGCAGGATCGAGGCAGAGACACAGAGGAGTTGGAGAGAGAGAGACAGAGAGAGAGATAACGACAGAGAGATGGGAAGATAGAGACAGAGAGAGAGAAATAGAGAGACAGAGAGAGAGAGAGATAGAGAAGAGAGAGAGAGAGAGAGATAATTATTTCTGCCTCCTTTTTGAGTTCCGTTTATAGATCTATAGCCTACGTTTCAAAACTAATTTCTGCCTCCTTCACTTTTCCTGTTAATCTTTTATGTGTGAAAATAGAAAGCCAGTGTACAAAATGTTTAGTTTTTAGACCTGAAATCTGCTTAATTATGTAAACAAAGAACTTAGGACACCTAGCGCGATAGCCGACATTACAAAGCGCAACGACCCTCCACTAGCGCGATACCCTCCATCAGCTAGCGCACTGACCCGACAGTGAGCGCACTGAGTCGTCTCTGATATGACACACAAACACTGCTATTTGTGGAGAAACCGAAGCGCTGTAATGTATACTTAGCGCTTGTGCGTCATCAGAGCAGACATAATTTTACACATTTTGATGACACTGAGGGTGTCGAACTCCAGACTGGAAGCTTCTCAGCTGATAAAGTCTGCTTAACCCTTTCACCGCCAACGTCACCTTTTTGCACCACAATGATTTAACACCCATGTCACAAAAAACATCAAATCAGGATCTGTTATCCAAAGACCCTATTCTCTTAGTTTTGGGAGGTAAGGATAGGCCTTGAATTACCGTAGATTTTAGATTAGAACGATAACCCTTCCGCCTAGCTAGCAATCAAAACGATTCCTTCACACACACTCGATACTTGGAAATTTAATTTTCTTTGCACAAGCAGAAATAAATCGTCTTTATTTCAAAGAGGCCGCCGTGCAAACACGGACATTTTCATGTTTGAAGTGTTACGGAAATAATTAATAAATCATTACGTAATATTCAAGGGAGATAATAAATTACACTTATCTTATCTACTATCACAACATATTCTCATTCACCTAGTTTGCATAAAAACTACACCAGTGACCAATGCTTCAGCAATATCGTCCTTCCTACTAGTCTATAAACCATGTTTTGTATTAAACATTTTAGTCCTTCTTCATACATTTACAAATAACATTCATATATGTATGATTCAACATTCATATATAATAAGCAGTGGGTACCTGTAAATAAAGATGAATAAAACAGAAAAAAAAGAGAAAAAAGTTTGTCTTGCCTTTTTTCTTGAATAGTATGTATATAAAGAATAGTTGTTTTTTCGTTTTTTTTTTATACATTCACAAACAATTTTACATCTACATATACCCAGACACACATCCACACAAGCCTAAACATTAAAGAGGAGAAAAGGGAAAAGAAAGATAGGGGGAAAAAAGAAGTGAAAGAGAGAAGATTGTAGAGAAGGAAAGAAGAGAGCAGGAGAGGAAGAGAAGCATTATATGGAATACACTGCGCATTGATAGTTAATAAAATTGTTGTACACTACTCATTAGTATTTAGCAAAGTTGTTGTACAGGTGCTGTTAACAAAGTGAAAACAACAAAAATCATATAACATAAAGCAGGACAACCTTTATGAACCTTATCAAAAAACAAACCAGATTGAACCCATCGTAAAGGTCTGTGTACACGTCAACACTACCCCCGGGACACACACCCCGGCAGCACAGCGATAACCCACTCTTAATATAACTCCCAGTTCACTGTGCCACCATGGGGAAACAGAAACATTCGGCAAAACAATGCCAACGTGCACCGACCCCAAATTAAGGGAGATAATCAGCAATATTTTTAATTTCTTTGCACATACATATTCAACAGTGACATAAAAAATTAAAAGAAATTGGGTATGTATTTGGTAACATTTTCTGTACTATTTCTATTTCACAAGATTTTTTTAAAAAAAACCAATCTTCTTGAAATTTATGGTATTTACCTTCTATACCATACAAGTACCCTTCAAGTGCATATCTCTCTTTCAAAAAAATAAGAAAAACATTCATCACAGGATCAGGAACGTTCTGTTTCCATTTGCATAATTTATAAATGTATAACTTTGCTAATAATATAATGAAGTCCATTATCTTATCTGTTACTACCTCCGGTAGAACTCCAAAATGACAGGACCAGTTTAGTCAGAAAGAATTACTAAGTCTTTGGTATACAGTAGTTTCCCACACCTTAGCCAACTATTGACCTCTGAAGGTCACGCCAAAAGAGAGCTCAAGAGAAGTCAATAATCCCACAACAGATGTTCAATTGTTTCCTTTTCAGCATTACAAAAGCCACATAAAGGTGAATCAATCTGCGAAGCGCTTTCGAACATAGACAGAAGAATATCTCAGGTAATGTGTAGGAAGATATTCTATGGATACGATATTCTAGGTTTGTAACCATTCTTTAGCTGTACTGCTTGTTCTTGTATCTCTACAAGTTTTGATGATAGGTGTACCAATAATTAAGTTCTCATATTGAACAGTTCCATTTATTTATACCTATTGTAGTGTACACTACTGGGAGTTAAACACTTGATTTACATCCTATTTTTACTCTTTATATAATATTCTCCAAATTAAGTTTCGCCTGCAATTTATACCGCACAATTAGATTGCAAGCCTTTTTTACCTTGGAAACTTTTTTGTTGCTTGGATAACTCCATTGTAAGTTAAAAAGTCCGTATTTATTTCAGGATATCCTAGTCCTAAAAAGTTGATAACTAAGATAATTCCCTTCTTCATCCAATAGTTGGTTTACATAATATATATTTCTATCAAACCAGCTTTTGATATAAACTGTGTGTCTATTTCTCAGTATATTAGCATTATAGAATATAAATTCAGAATTAAAATCATGAGTATTTTCTACAGTATTTTTAATACATAATTTTCTATTGTGTTTTAAAACATCCTTCCAGAAGGGATTATGTAATCTTGATAAAAGTACTTGAACATATTCACTACCAACCTTATTCAGTAATTCCATTTCCGGAAAAAAAGTTAAAAACCAATTTCTGTATGTTAGTTTCACTAAGATAAATCCTTTTTAACCAACTAATCTTCAAGGAACTTAAAGAACTATAAACATTTAACATGTTCAATCCTCCATTACCATAACTTTTACATACAACTCTTTTACTTATCCTTTTTTCCATCCCACACAAATGTGAAAAAAGCTGATTCCAGTTCTTTTAGAAAAAAATCACTAGGATCAGGTAAATTCAAAACAAAACAAATTAATTTAGACATTACTAAACTTTTTACAATTGTTATTTTTCCAAAGGGTGTTAACTGCCTTTTGGGCCATTTCTGTAAGGTAGATTTAGCTTTCCTTCATAATTGATGGAACTAATACGGTTGACATGAACTGACAATTTTATACCCAAAATCTTAAAAATTTCGGGATTCCAGCAATAATTTTCATCCCTTAAGAATCTAACTTGTGAATTTTTCATGCTCCCTATCCATACTAGTTGAGTTTTTTCATTATTTATCTTTAAGCCAGACAGTTGTGCAAATAATCTGAGGGTCTTCATGGCTTCTCTAAAGGATTCCTCACTCCCGTCAAGGCACAAAGTGGTATCATCAGCAAACTGGGAAAGTAGTGTATTCATGTTATTAACTTTAATGCCTTTTATTTTGTTGTTTGAACGGATCATTATTGATAATACCTCTGCACAAATCAAGTATAAGTAAGGTGACAGTGGGTCGCCCTGCCGTACACCCCTGCAAATACTAAACCATTCTGAGTAACGCCCGTTAACTGTAACACATGTATTAATATTTTCATCAAAAACAGATACCCATATTTGAATGCTTGGAACAAAATTATAAAGTCTTAATGCTTTCTGTAGGAATTTCCAGGAGACGCTGTCAAAGGCTTTTTCGAAGTCCACCATAACTAACAAACCTGGTACGTTCTCAATGTCTGTGTACATTAAAAGATCATATATCAGTCTAATATTTTCTCATATATACCTTCCTTTCATAAAGCCCCTCTGATCTGTATGTATTATTGTAGATAAAACAGTTTTTAATATAGATGCTATGCATGCTGATGCTATTTTATACGATGTGTTGAGAAGCGATATTGGCCGCCAGTTTTTTAATAAATGTTTTTGTTTTTCTTCTTTTGGAATGCAAGTAATGATACCTTGTTTTTGTGTTACTGACATCTGTCCAACTAAAAAGCTATAATTAATCGAGCGAACTAAGAAAATCCTGATATCCCGAAAGAAAAATTTATAAAACTCTGTAGTATAACCATCCGAGCCTGGGCTTTTATTATTTTTCATTTTCTGTAGAGCTTCACCTGCTTCTGCACATGTTATCACGCCTTCAAGCATGTCTCTTTCATCCTGATCAAGAGTTGGGAATTCACCCACTATCGTAGTCAGATCAACATCAACTGTCTCTCTCTCACTGTACAATTTTTCATAGAAGGCTTTCGTTTCTTTTAAAATCTCTTTTTCCTCCATTATAGTTTCACCATTCTCTTTTTCTAAAGACAGAAAAGCCTTGTTAACATAATTGCGATTTTCAAGATTGCAGAAATATTTGCTTATCTTCTCTCCATTCTGAATCCACTGCACTCTTGATCTCACACGCATACCTTCTATTTTCCTGTTTCTTAATTCTTGTAATTGAGATTTAAGTGTCCTCTAAAAGACCTACATTATTAACATTAACAGATCGCTCTAATTTGTCTATATCTTTCAAAAGAGATTGTTCTAATGCTATTTCTTCTTTTTTCTTGTGAGTAGAATACGAAATGGTTTTACCTCTTATTTCCAGCAAAAGCATTTCGAAAAATAATTGGTCATTAATTGTGAAAGCAATAGGTTCATTGGAAATGTTTTGTATGTAATCAAAATTATATACAGGCACTGCATACTTCATTTTTGTATCCAATACAACTTGTTTTACTAAATCAATATAAGTCTTGTCCTGAGCAATAATGAATTATTAAATTTCCAATACGGTCTATCTTTTTTTTTCTTTATACCGATTTGGAGCGAGACCGCTGAATGATCCGATCGATAACTGGGCAATATCTTCATATCTGTTACTTCTGTCATTAATTCATTAGAGATAAGAAAATAATCAAGACGACTTTGTTTAAAGGAGTTAAATTTTCTCCATGTGTACCCAGGTTTTTCAGGATATAATTCACACCAGATGTCAACAAGGTTGTGTTCACTAAGTTTATCCATTATGACTCTAAGGCTTTGTGAGTGTTTTTGTTTTTTTTTTGTGGGTTTTTTTTTTTAAATTTTAGGGCTTTGTGGTTTATGATTAAAGCTAGAATCATTTCGAGCATCTACTTTTGGATTCGGTTTAATACATTCCAGTCTCCTCCTATAATAGTATGTTGATTTATCAAAATCATTGATATAGTTGGAAATAACTCAGCAAAAAAAGTTGGTTGATCACCAGAACTAGGGCCATAAACATTTACCAGTGTTATTCGCTTACCTATTACAGACACATCCATAATAATATAATGACCAAATGGGTCCCTTTTTATTTTGTGCACCTTATAATCAAAATTATTATTAAATAGGATGGCCACACCACCTTTATTTGCATCAAAACCAGCAATAAAGCATTCAAACCCCCAGCATGCTCTTACAAAATTTTCTGATTTAAAAGGCAAGTGTGTTTCCTGAACAAAAAAAACAACAACAACAAAAACTATTGCTGTTTAATTGATTCCTTAAATAATCAAATATGTCTTTCCTTTTTTTACTGTCATTCAATCCATTACAGTTGCATGTTAAAATTCTAAGTGCATTGTTACTGTTCATTTTGAATCATTCAAAAAAACTAAAATACTCTGTATTTAGTCTATAAACTATTGAAAGAAAAGGAATCGTTACAAGAACAAAATTATTTTTCTCATTTTTGATTTTATCACAGTGCTATTCTATAGGTATGTAGGTAAGTTGCGTCCCTTGGATTTGATCTCTGAACTTGTCTGGGTTCGGGACACACGCGCAAAAAATGGAGTCGCATGTGCATGCACAGTTATCACACTAAAAAGCAAGACGATGCTTAGAATTAATAAATTGCTACAACGGTGGGAATAAGTCTACATACCCGCTAGTTTGTTAGATCGTTGAGCTTGCGAATCTATCGTTGGGTCGAAGAGAAGTAGATTTAGAGAGAACAAGAAGCTTCACTCATCGCATCGATCGTTGAAAAGCTGTGCCCGAGGCGCGCCAACAAAGTATCGTCGCAGTAAGATTAATCATCGGTGTGAAGCTTGATCAATTTTTTTTAGAAAGATTTGGGTGACCCCAGTCATATTTATCGGTGCCCCAAAAATCGAGGTGTATTTTCCGTTTTATTTTCATAGTAAATGATGACGCGTGTGAAAGGTCAAGGTCAAGGCCGATGACAACGCATGCGCACTTCTGTTTTCAAACTGAATGACGGACTCAAAAACAGCAATGCGATTCTTGCTTGTAAGCTGATTTAAGTGCTTAATCTTACAATATTTTACTTCATTCGACCAGCGGCATCAGAAAATGACATGTTTGTTTCGAAGCTTAAAATGTAAGTGTTAAATGTTGCACATGCGTTGTTTTGAAACTTCCTAAAAATTTAGAACAATGAAAGTTCGATTGTTTTTTGTTCGATCTATGCCCGGACGACTGACGTATTGATCATCAATACGTCAGTTTGATGACGATTACGCTAATAAATACGTCAATGCACGAGACGAGCGCATGGTAAGGGGGCGCCGGAAAGCCGAACTAAGAAGATTTCTTCGACTGAAATATTTTTTTTTATGCAATAACAAATATTGAAGAGCTTCTTTTCTCAAAAAAAGCTACATTATAGGTTCTACAGACAATACACTATCTGTGAGTACTGTTTTTCTACAAAAAATAGTGGAGTTTTATTCAGCTTTCAATCATCTTGATTGTTGGAAGAAATCTGTCACACATTTCCTACAGTCATATGCTAAAAAATA
Organism: Phymorhynchus buccinoides; assembly: GCA_017654935.2. NCBI lineage: Eukaryota > Metazoa > Mollusca > Gastropoda > Neogastropoda > Raphitomidae > Phymorhynchus > Phymorhynchus buccinoides. The sequence continues at coordinate 319,947 of JAGGCT020004072.1, forward strand.
AATAAACAAAAAAAAGTACTAATTTTTCTCTCGGTGGCCTCAACGATTTAATTCTTACTAAAGATCTTAATAGTTAGTTGCTCTTTCTTGTAGTGCCAATTATTTCATTATGGCTCCAACCCACCTGCGTGCGCATCTCGACCATTCCAACGGAAGTGTCGCCATCTTAGTCCTTATTTGTGTGTAAACAAAGTGAAAATGTTATCTAAATGTGTAAAGAAAACATCCAGATGTTATAAATACAGTTTAGATAAGTTTCGAATTGGAACAGCCAAATACGCAGCATCGATCTGGCATTTTTCAAAAAAAGGTAAGGACTAAGATGGCGGTCTCCCATAATATGGCGCTCCTTGTGGCCGGATATGACGACACGTGGGTACCAGCAATACAAAAAAAAAAAAAATGTTCACGTCACTATATTCTAAGAATTACTAAAGTTATATGATATGGTTTTATTTTTTTACGTATCTCAAACACATCCAAAACGGACAGCATGCGCCCTCTTAGTCCTTATGTGTGTGTAAACAAAGTGAAAATGTTATCTAAATGTGTAAAGAAAACATCCAGATGTTATAAATACAGTTTAGATAAGTTTCGAATTGGAACAGCCAAATATAGCAGCATCGATCTGGCATTTTTAAAAAAAAGTTACTGACTAAGATGGCGGTCTCCCATAATATGGCGTGCTCCTTGTGGCCGGATATGACGACACGTGGGTACAAGCCATATGCTTACTTCTCCACAACCAAAACATCAGCACAGTCACAAAGAAAACGCGAAAGGCATCAGGCTCCATGTAAAACTGCCCAAGGTTTTGTTTATTGACGTCACACAGTGCTACGAAAACGTCACAATCCACGTCAGTCTTTCATGACGCAAAGAGTAGGCTTAGGGGAACTTCGAGTGTGTCGTTCCTTCAAAAGCAGGGGTGGGTCTAGGGGGTGGGTGGGGGGTCCTGTGTTTTCGGACACTCACGCCCACCCCCACCCCCCTTCTGCCCCAAAATGTACCTTAATGTTATACAAGGGTGAAAATTAGTTGATTTTTGTTCTTAATAATCTATAAACTGCCGGAAGCTCCTTGGGCCCCCAAAATGGCATTACCGGGCAACCGCTTTTCTTTATTTTGACTATAATTACAATACATTGTGACTTCTCAATTACTCTACATACGGGCTTCAAGTGGGGTTTTTTGCTTTTAATCTTTGTAGCAATTCGTGGTCTTGAGTATTCTGGATATTACTGTGTATCTCTGCAGTTTGTCAAGATCTCTTACCCCCAGTCCACATGATGTGATTAGTTGAAGAGCCCACATTTTTTTTTATCAGATGTTGATCTGGTGAATAGCTTGACCAATCATAAACCATTACGTTTTAGCCATCAAACAGATATTTTTGTGTCAAATTTTGTGTTCGCGGCCGTTGTTCTACTGTAAATTCCATATGTTTAGGTAGTAAACGTGGTGTGTTGTAAAGAGGAGGCATTTGATAATTCATATTTTATTTGATCAAACTGTATTAATATGAGTCGACTGTATTAATATGAAGACAGGAGTAGTTTCCCTTGCCAATGCTGCACACTTTTATATACATTTTAGCAACTTTAGGGCTGTGGATTCATTAGTTTGCATTCACGATTTGCCAAGATCTTAACATATTATTTTGATTAGGTCTACTCAGAGCTTCAATAAATCCGTTTTGATTGTTTCCAGAAATTCTGAACTCTGTTTTTCATTTAGAAAGTTTGTTTGGTTTTAATCAACGAGAGAGAGAGAGAGAGAGAGAGAGAGAGAGAGAGAGAGAGAGAGAGAGAGAGAGAGAACACTGACACTGAACTTGAACACAGAAAATGTTTACTGCAAGGCCACCGGCATGTATGCAAGGGAGGTAACAAAATATGACACACAAATATAATATGAATAAAATAAAATAAAATAAAATTTAAAAAAATCATGCACGAGTTAAGCATTTCGCATCAACAACAAAAATACAACAGTGGATTTTCCTTAAACACCAAATGCATTGGATAGAAATATTTATAAAATACTATCTAGTTTAAATTTTCTTCTTCTCTTCTCTTTAAGGCATAATAAATAAACATTGCCACGGAGCGATTTATAAATGTTGTTTCGTTTTGCAATAGTACAGATAAATGCATATTTTCATTGGTAATTTTGAAGGCTTTAGCTAAGTACTTTTTTCTTAACCATTTGATACAGTGGACACACTAGCAAGAAGTGCCGTTCATCTTCTATAACGTGTAGAATTTGGACAGCTCTTCGATTTATTTGAATATTGTCTGTGAAAATTAATACCAGAAACGCAAAGTCTAAATCTTGTGAATGCAGTACGAATTTCATAATACTTTAATAGTTATGTCTGTAAGATACTTTTTTCCGGGTTCAACCAGGATTTAAAACATTGATACGTATCAAACCTGTCACTTTCGTGGGGTTTACCAGACCATTATTGTTTATAGCAATCAATTATCCGTTGTTTAAAAACATGTAGAAATATTTTTTCGTTTCCCACGCCACTATTTAACCATACTTCTGAAAAAACCATATGTATCTAAATAACGTCTAACTGTACTGACCCAGTTATGCTTGTCAAATTTATTTTCTGTTTCGTGGGTGCTCTTGTTTCTATGCATTTCATATGCCTGTTTTCGTAATCTGTACTGATCTATTTTTTGTATCTTAAACAAATATCTGATTGCTTTTAAAATACAATCGACAAATAAAGGATATCTACCTAGTTCGCCGTATGCCATCAGGTTTCGGGTCTTAGGACTAATTTGGAGAAATATTTTACAAGCGAATAGATGAGGAGATCTATCAATTGGAAAGGTGACATGCCCCAAATTTCGGCAGAATATAACAACATCGGTTTTACTTGTGCATCAAACAATTTGAAGAAAACTGTTGGATCCATTGTTCCAAGAGACCACATTGTTTTAAAAATCTCTACAACTTTGCCTTTAGCTCTACCTGTTAATTCCTTCATAGCTGAAGCAAAAGATAATTTAGTATTTATTGTACACCTAAATATTTATAACATTGACAGTTTTCTACATTTCTGTTTCCTTCGTTAAAAGCCATTTTCCTGTGCCTAGATAAATGGCCCACCTCTTCTAAAACCATTACTTTTTGTTTTTGCTAAGTGAACCCTTAACCAAGTGATTTGACGCCTCGGCAAAGATTATTCATTTGATGTTTGAAACCCTACTGGTGTGGATGAAAAACAACATATATCGTCAGCAAAAAGGAGTCATAACAATTTCCCGTAAACCAGACAAAAATTGACACACACCATGTTTTCCTTTTTTGGTAACATT
>JAGGCT020004072.1:323781-355512 GCA_017654935.2 Phymorhynchus buccinoides
CCCCTGATTTGCATACTATTATAGCAGGCATGGGAATTCCCATGACAATTTACATGCCTCTATTAGAGAGAATACTGTTGAGAATACTTGGTGTTATGTAGACACTTGTGCATCGCGTGGAATGTGGAAAAAACAGAATATTAATTTTGTATTTTTTTACGTGTTGTAAATTAGATTTTATTTCGTGCATTTAAATTACCCTACCCCTTTCTGAAAAGTTAATTATATGTATGTTTTATGAAAATTTAATTATATGTATGTTTTATATGCCACGCATGTAAAATAGTGAGCCCTTTTTAATTTTTGGCAAAAAGTAGCAAACAAGTTAAGTAGTAAAAGTGAGTAAAATTGAAAAGCATATTGACCAACCTTTCAGAAAAACATAGTGCCAAGCTTTCAGAAAAAACATAGTATCAACCTGCGCCCCCCCCCCTTCCATTCACCCCCCCACACCCCCACACACACCAAGCGGTAGGACCCAGTGCCGGGGTAAACGGGGGGTCTAAGTGTTGAAAGTACTACCTGTAGAATCCGTGGTAGGCCTACAGTCCGTGCCTTATTGGTGTAAGCCTCTTTGACTCTTAGAAAATTCAGAAATGTTGCGTAATTCGAAGTTGGCCGTACTGATGGTCTGTTACGGATTTTTAAACTGATTGTTCATGCGATGCAAACTTTTTGGCCACATCATCTATCATTTGTGTAATGTATTTTGATATTAGTCCAAATATTTTATTTTCAGTTTATCGTTAGATCCATAACCCCCCCCCCCGCCTTTATCCCCTCTGCCACAAAGCAAAGGTCAAGGGTCACAGCTAGCAAGGTCATCCATGTTTATCTTCCCCTGTACATTCTTTGCTCATGGTGATCAATCGTCTAAGCCTAACTTGATCTGGATTCGTACATCGAATGCAGTGAAATCGACGAACCCTGGATTATCCGTATATTTTTTTTCAAGACTGAAATGAATGTGGGCTAATTGTTAGGTACGGACTGTAAACTGGCGCTATTCCGTCTTTATTATGAGGTAAGGCATGGACTTTAGGCCTAGGCCTTGTTGCCGGAAGTTCAGTAGCCTAAGTATTGCATGCGCAGAGATAATGTGCGAATGAACACGAAAAACCGTACTGCAACTCAGAGGTCGCAAATAAAGCTTTAACATCACCGGTCCGTCAACTGCACACCACTTCGGTACAGTTTTAGTTATTCTCTTTTAGTTACCAATGAACATTATAGATTGACGTGCTACTTGGATGTAAAATGTGTCATATTTTGTACACGGCTGTTTGTTACATCACCTGGATAGTCCTTTGTGTTTCTTTTTAAGGAGCGTTTTTGTATATCCTACAGAATTTTCGTAATGGAGAGTCTTCTTTCCAGATATGTTGCCGTAAAGGTCCTACTCAGCTACAAGTAACCCACTACACTAACAGTAATCTCTGCAACAAATGATTTTCTTTCTTTTGTTCCTTACCGATCCGATGTATCTGATTGTTTTGATCGCTATGACTTGAAGGCTCACGTCAAATTCAAGTATCCTGCTAACTTTAACCCTCTATCTTCTTATGTTTTTTTGAGAAAATGATATCGTTAAAGTTTCAGTGGAGAGTGAAAGACTTCTTTAGTTTGAAGTGTGTGACTGAGTCAAGGATAAAGGTTGCACAACAGTAATCTCTGCAAAAATTGATTATCTTTTATTTTGTTCTTTATCAATGTATCCGTCTGCTTTGATCGTCGTGACTTGAAGCCTCACGTCAAAATGAAGTATCCTGCTAACTTTAAACCCTCCAAGTCCTTATATGTTTAGAGAAAATGACAATGTTATGTTTTGAGTTAAGGTTAAAGGTCGGTGCCACGGACTCAACACACACACACACCCACCCACACCACATACACACAGACAGACCCACAACCGAACATGTACGATACTATGGACTCACTTTTTTTTAAAAAACGACGTGAGCCAAAATGGGCGTCAAAATAATTAAGCCCTAAGCGCTCACAATAATAAATAAGTTATTTATAAATTGATAAACCATCAATAGAAACAAATGAACGTCAAAATCTGTTAAGCAACAAGCAACACACACATATACACACACACGCAGACGCTTTGATATATAATAAGAATAATAATAATAATAATAATGGGCGTCAAAATAATTAAGCCCTAAGCGCTCACAATAATACATGTTATTTATAACAAATGAACGTCAAAAATATGTTAAACACAAGCACACACACATATACACACACAGCGACGTTTGATTAATATAATAATAATAATAACAATGGGCGTCAAAATAATTAAGCCCTAAGCCGCTCACAATAATAAATAGTTATTTATAAATTGATAAACCATCAATAGAAACAAATGAACGTCAAAAATAGGTTAAGCAAAAGCGACACACCACATATTACACACACACGCTTGCGTTGCGCGCGCACACGCGCACACACGACACACACATAAACGCGCGCGCGAACCCACGAACGCACACACGCCCACACAAACACACGTTGCATGGAAGGGACAAAGACCTTGGACGAAAGGAAAAATGAAGCAGACTATGAGTTGAAGAGTAGTTTTGAGGAGAAGTTAAAAAAATAAAGAAAGGGAGTTGGCAGAACGGAGAGGTTAAAGTGAGTTTATTCCAAGTGGAAGGAGCCTGAAAAGAGAAAGAACGTTCGCTAAATAATGCTCGTACTGTCATATTTACAAGTTTATTTTCTCTTCACTTAAGCTAGTGATGACAGTGAAATTATATACTGTATGCTTTCTGAATGTCACTGTATTCTGAAAACACCTTTATATTCTTCCTGAGTGCACAACATGGTATCTCCGGCATGTTGTTTTTCCATGCGTGCCGTCATTTTGCGCAGAATTGGAGGACTTCAACTTCCATACAAGAAAAATTACAGTCACAACTACCGTTTTGTGGATATTTCAGTTAAGTACAAAGCATCAGGGTCTTTGACAGCAAGTTTGAATATTTGAGAGCAATGTAGTAGACTATAATGGCAGATATTCTACTCCTACCCCCTAAGTAGAAAAACAGCACTAAGTACCCACGTAGTTATGAATTACCAGAAAAGTACTTTTTGTTTCCTAACTGGTTATGCCTATGACATGCTTCTTCTGAAAATCTGCTATTATGCTCTATATCAACAGCATAATATGGTTGTAGCACCATGTTTCCTGTGAATAGCATCATTTAACTGTATTTGAGGTGTTCACTTATTCATTTCCTGTTACAGACAAACTGACTTGCTGTTTGGGCTTTTTTCACAGACTACAGTGTATCAGAGAAGTCCTAGAGAAACTTGAATCTTCTGAAGAAATTTAGGAAGTCACAACTGAAGAATGATCATCCCACTAAGTCACTACTTGACAGGTCTTTTGGCAGACGCACTCCTAAAATGCCTTGGTAAAATACTGAATTTCAGAACAGCTTTGCTGTTTACGTATCTGACAAGAAAGCCATATTAGGTATCAAATCATATGTTTACATTCTTATGAAAGAGACAGGTTGCTGAAAGATTGCTGAATATGGTACGTTTGATAAACTTTCAGTACCTTTTTGACAAAAAAACACGTCTTGGAATGCAGCAGTCACAATTGTGAATCACCAGCAAGAGAAATTTGCTGTCTGAGTTGCTCATTATCAGCAGAAAACACAAAAGATGTACTGTCATTGCTACTCGTTGTCAACAAACACAAAGTCAGTCAAACTGAACGAATCTAGTGCATCATCCATTTGTGGGGCTGACGGATTCTCCACAAGGACATCCACAAGCTCTGCAGGCATTAGAAGGCCCTGTGTCCATTTTGCTTTAAGTCCTCCGGGTGTCTTTTCCCATCCATGACCCTCTGGTGATGGGATGTCTGGCTTTGGCTTGTGAGACTGGTTCCATATGAGTGTGTGGTAGTTGACTCTTAATGTGCATGAACAGAGAATCTCTGCACGGTGGCAACAGACTCATATCCATACCATCGTAACAGGTCAGCAGTTCTTCACTGGTGTTGAATCGCTCCAGAAATTTTTCAAATCGAAGCTTATTGATGTCTCTGGTGCATGAACCCCGACCTCTGTATAGGAGACAAGTGAACTCTTCAAGTTCATTCAGGACTGTTGGCTGAATTTGGACTGTGAGACTGAGCTGAGCAAATGTTCTGATATACTCAGGATGCTGTTTGAGAGCCTTGATATGGGCAATCTTTCCTTTCCTGACAAACGCACTCGTTGTATCACACCCGCTGAAGGCATGGACAGCAGGTAGCACGGAACATATCTCTTTGCCCACAGTTTGCTCTACGTTCTTGATGTCAATGAGCCTCCGCTTATTTGAGACCCCTGTATAAAAAAAACATCTTCTGTGGGAAGTTTTTGGCATACTTGAGAAGGACACGGCCGTTCAATTTGGATCGTTTAGTTCCCACATATGCGCTATCGTGAAACCCACTCACCTCCTCCTCTTTTGCATCTCCTTCCTTCCCCATCCCTCCCTCCCTCCCATTCCTTGACCGTAGCAAGACTTCACGCGGCTTGTCACAGCAAAGGTAGCACGCAGGCAGGATTTCACAAGTGGGCTGCTACAGCCAAAGTTCTATTTGGTCGCTGGCAGCTTGCTTACTACACACGCGCGCAGCAGTGCAGCAAGGCTTGGTGGCTTGAAGAGTATAGCCTAGTAAAGAGTGTTCCTCTTTGCTTTGTGCTGTGGAGAAACTACACACTGACACTAGTTGTCTTTCAATTTAAATTGCTCAGCTACCATTCGACTGAGCACCTAACTAACTACACACTTTAAACACAAGATGACTCTAGAACTTATATGTAAAAGCACACTTATCAACACTGGCTACTTTAGACAGAACACGCCAAGGAAAATGCCACATAAATCTGTGGTACTGAGGGAAAAACCTAGGCCTTTAAAATAGCGCGCACTGCTGTTCTATTCCAACCCTGACTGCTATAATGTACACAAAGCGTGGTTTATTAATTAACACTAATTACACCACAACTAGCTTTTGGTTCGAATCACTGTTCACACAATGCTGTTCACCACACACCTATGTATGCTCACACCAAAATGTTTGGCAAATTGAAAGTCTGTTTAGAAGCAGTGGACGAAAACATACGGAGCACAAATTCCACTCTGTTTTCCCACTTGTTTCTGGCGCTTCCAAGAGGTTGAGTCATTCGCATTTCCCGCCTCTGGAAGCCTAGCCGGCAGCAACTAAAGAGTCTGCAAATGCCAGTTTTGTAAAGCCGTGAGGAGGAAGACATCCGTGTCTGGAGATCTGACAGCGATTGTTGAATCTTCAGAAGAATTGTCTGCAATATGGAGACAGTGCAGAACTATTTTGGTGTCAGCTTCTTCCTGTGAAGAGGACAGCTCTTCAACGTGCTCAGACAGTGTTTTCTGGCCATCAGGTGTTGTCAAGCGTGTGCACTTGTCTTCACAGACAAACAGAACTGTTATTTCCTGGAGTTTGCTGGCATACTTGTCTGTCTGCCATTCTTCAAGAAGGAATCTTGTGAAGTTCATTTTGTTCCTGTCGTTCGACAAGAAGGTCTTCCAGTCTCTTGGAACCTTTGTGGAGCTCCCTTTGATCAGATGCACTGATGATGATGACCCTCACCTATCTCTTTCTGTTGCCTTGATAGAATATGGATGATAGGAGTCTGTTACAAAGTCAACTCGAGGCTCCCTTGGAAGCTGGTCAAACAGGCTTTCTGTGAGGTCCCCAAATGTGGATGGAAGGGCTATCTGGGCTTGGAACAAAGCATTCCCGTTAATGACATAGGTGTTGGTGCTGCGGCTTTGCCTTTCTGCTGAGAGGACATCTCCTTCAAGAAAATGTAGTAGCTTTGACTTGTCAGTCTTCACAAGATATCTATCAGCCGTTGCCAGAGGCCAAGGTACTGGGCCCAGTGGAAAGCACAAGACTCGCTCCAAACTGATGTTGTGGTCAACTGCAAGGAGAACAAGCTGGCCAAAGACGTTCCGCTCAGCTGTGATCTTCTTTGTCTTCTTTGAAAGTCCTGAGACTGTAGAAGACTTCACAGTGCTTGAAAAAGTCTTGAGATTGAGCTCTTTGATTGGGGCATTGAAGCGTGTTGTTCTCTTGACCAGTCGCTCCTCCATAAAGGCCCTGCAAGCCTTTTCTCCTGCTTCATCAGCATTCAGGAGATCAGATGAGATGTTGTTTGGCACTGGTGCACCTGAAGACAAGCAATAGAGAGTGTTCTTGTCTTCAACCTCAAACAGATTGATGAAGTTGAGGACTGCAGTAATGGCGTTGCAGATGTCATGTTCACTCTGTACGATCTGGGAAGGCCTTAGATCCATATGAGAGCTGGTGTCTTGGTTGTCCATGTCTGTCAGGTCAAGTGCTGCCTGGTGGTAAGTGGCTCTCTTCTTACTTAACGTTATGAATTGAGACAAAATTCAAAACAGCAGTAACATTGATACTCAAGTAGCGATTACGCTTACTGATATTCGTTATTCAGTTCTGCTCAAACATAAACCACCCTTTTTACCATAGAAGACTGATGGCAGTCAACCACTATAATAGGCATCAGACCTTTCAGTAATTCTTCTATGAAGATTTCATCCCCCCCAAAAAAAAGATAAAGGATGATCTAAGAGGCCATTCTATGGAATGCAAAATTCTCGCGGGTACCTATCTTTGACCACCCACCATAGCTACACCCAGCAGAGGATCACTGGCCAACAACCTGTTTTCAGTAGCTTAGATGTTAAGCTTTCCAGTGGTACCTGTCTGCAAAATTCCCTAGGGGGGGAGGGGGGGTCTAGGAGGGCCCATGGTCTACATAGGGGTAGTGAGAGAATTTGGAAGACCTCAGTACAAGGCGAGCAGCATTGTTCTGAATTTTCTTGCAGTTTGGCGAGAAGGTTCTGTGGGCAGCCAGCAAAAAGGGAATTGCAGTAGTCTAAACGAGAGAGAACAAAGCCAGAGATAAGAGTGTTGGTGGCGTCTTCAGAGAGAAGATGACGAACAGAAGCAATGCGACAGGGTTCCAGATAGCAAGCACGACAGACAGAGGAAATTTGAGTTTAAAAAGAAAGTGTTTGGTATAAATGATATATACAAACTAGTTAACCCGTGCTCCGCACGGGTCCAGAAATATATTTTTTTGGAAATGCAAATATAATGTATTCAATCTTACATTGATAGAACATAATTATATGCTGTCGGGGAATGTAAGAGAGAGAGAGAGAGAGAGACAGAGAGAGAGAGAGAGAGAGAGGTTACGAAACACAGGGTCGGCATTCTTCGCGTTTTCCTAGGTAGATTCGGCAATTTCCGACACAAATCCGTCGATGCAGACGATAAAAATTTCAATGAAACTTCATACATTTTGCTTTCAAAATCAACTTTCAAAAGCAAAATTTTGAACCCGACATAGCGGAATCGCGTCCCAACGCGTTCTTCTGGAACTGTATGACAAGCAAAAGTCCGACATTTACGCGGTATCCGAGTTTTTACGTTCTTTTACACTTCAGACCTTAGCGTATTATATTACATGAAGCAAATTTCAGTCACATTTTGCCATGAAACGAGTGTTAATGCTTAGCATTCGTCTCATGGGCAAATTTGACTGACATTTTCTTTATTTCATGAGATAATTGGCATGGGCTTCTTACCCGCCCATGGGCGTTTTACCCCGTCTTCCCCTATAGATGCTGCCTCATTTGTATGGCTGGATATCAGCTGCCGCCATTTTCCTTTTTCAAGAGGAGTTCTGCCGTCATCATGGGATAAAGATGGCGTAGCATCCAACTATTTCGCTAGTTAGATTTGTTCCAAGATGGCGACTATGACGATGGCTGATATCCAGCCATAGTGGGTCGGTAGGAGTGTTTTACTTATAAACAAATGTTCCCTTTCACAAAGAAGATTTGGGATCAATGGAAGAGACAGAAAATGATATCCCCTTGTCTCCAACTGTCAAAATTATCACAGGTTCAATACAGGAGATGACCTCTAAGGCTCTCCAACAAGAAAAAAAACACGACTCGCCCAAGGCTCCCTCCTTGATAGAGGAGCCTATTTCGATTTGGGGCCCAAAAGATCTCCCAGAAAAAGAAAACAAAGAAACAGATTTGGACTCTGATTCAGATGAGGGTGGGGACTTCATCGAAGTTCGTCAACAACGAAGACGCCCCCCCCCCCTCGTCAACAAAATACAATCCCACCTATCTTTCTGGAGTACCCAGTGATCCTGGAGGACCTATGCACAGGCACGGCTACCTTCAGGGCACTGGGTCCCACCACAAACATGAAATTTTTTCGAAACAACGTGGGGGACATCCTCAGCCAGAGGCCACTAAATGGAAACCGATGGTTGATTGGCTGCAAATCAGCCTCTCAACAATATAAACTGGCAAAACTGACATCAATTTCATCCATAAATATCAAATGTACCGTTCCTGAGGCCACCACTGAGGGGGTAATTAAGCCTATCCCCTTCAAAGAAGATCTCGAAGACCTCAAGACATACATTCCAAATGCTAAATCTATTCAAAGACTAAACAACAGAGATGGCACAGAATCTCGTGCCATAAAAATTATCTTCACAAAACCAATACTGCCTGCACTGGTGAAGATCGATGCCCAGGAGTTCCCTGTGGCACCATACGTGGCCCCGGTGCGACGGTGCCGCAGGTGCGCTCGGTATGGGCACGGTCCCAACCAGTGCAGAGCGAGAGTGGAAATTTGCACCAGGTGCTCTGCCCCTGGACATTCAGCACAACAATGCAACCAAAGTCAGAAATGTGTTAACTGTGGCGGCGGACATTCTGCCGCCTATCAAGGATGCCCTCAGTATCAGCTGAGACTGAGGGCCAATAAAATCAGAGGAGAAGCTTTCTTGCCCTACAGTGAGGCCATCAGGAGGGCAAAAGAAACTTTACAAACAGAAAAAGAGCTAAAAGAAAAACAACTAAACACAAACACTCCTACAGTGGACCCTAGCTGGAGAGTTCAGCCAATCCCACTTGGGGGGTCGGCTGACTCATACGCCAGTAGGGCCAGAGGTAATAAACCCACAACAAAGCATAAAGATCAACCTGCTCCGGCTCCCCTAGACCACTCACATGTGGAAGACACGGGGGAGGTGGAGGTGATCACCTCTTCACCCACAACTCAGAAACGGGAAAAAAAAAGAAAAAAAGAAAAAGATCACACAGAAACTCGGAACAAATCACTGAGGAAAAAGTTGAAGAAATGATTTCTAAACAACTGACAAAAATGACTGAAACAATAATGACGACTATAACCAAACATATTGACAATACACTGATAAAACCAACTCACACAACAACCTCTCAACTAGTAAACCTTAACATTCCCAAAGAAGAAAACAAATCCATAAAAGAATCATTCATAACCCGTATCTTACGAAGTCTGGCACAAGCCAGAACTTCGAACCAGCCAAAGACTTTAATCGAGGATTTGTCCTCTTTAATCACAGACTCTGATGATCTCCCCATAGATCCAAGAAATGCTCTAAATATTATGCAACTGGCAGAGATTGCCTGTGGTGCCTCTCCGGCACCACAGGCAACAAGACACAGACTGGGTTCGCAGAGAGCGAAACCCAAAGTTCCACCTTAACCTTCACACTTCACTATTACTAAAATCCTTTTTTTCACAACCCTGCACGAAGGTCTTAATGTACTGCAGTGGAACTGTCGTTCCCTAAACACCACACAAGATTATCTAATTCAGTTCCTAGCCAATTCACAAATCTCTTATCAAATACTCTGTCTGCAATCCATTCGTTTAACATATGGAAAACTTCCCAACATTACTGGATATTACTATCCACCATCTGTTAGTAACAAAGTAGATAGGATTTTTACAGCCACATATATTCATAAATCTCTAAATTACATTGAAGTTCCAACTCCAGAAAGAAATCTAACAGGTTTGCGCTATTCCACAATGATCCAAACTAAAGTTAATAACGAATTTATCAACATTCTAAACATCTATTATCCTAAAGGATACTCAAAAGTGACTATCTCTAACTGGCTCTCAAATCTGTCTGCAGAGAAATCCTGGCTGATTGTTGGTGATTTCAATGCTCACCACATCAGCTGGGAACCTTTCTGTACAAAAACATATTCTGATATTTCTCTCTACAACGAAATTAATGACTCACAACTAATTCTACTAAATGATGGTTCTTCCACATATTATCCAGATGCCTCTACACACTTTTATCCAAAAGCTATCGATCTTTCCTTAGCCAGTCCAAATTTACTGATAAATCACGAATGGTACACCTATTCGGATCCTCTTCATTCTGACCATAAACCTATCTCCATACAACTGAATTTAACAGCAAATAACACCAATTTACCACCTGAACCTAAATTTAATTTCGAAAAAGCTAATTGGCCATTATTTCAATCCTTGCTCTCTAAACACACAATTGAAGACCTCAATGATCTAAACAGAGAAGTTTACTATGATAACATCAGAAAAAAGATTCTAATAGCTGCAAACCTAGCTATCCCTACAACAATACCGCCCTCAAAACCCCACAGTAAGCCTTGGTGGAACGAGGAAATAAAAAAAGCAATTAAAAACAAAAAACGTAAATATAACACTTTTGACCTACACCCTACTAAACCAAACTTTGACGAAAAACTAACAGCAGAAAAAGAATGTGACGATTTGATAAATGAAGCTAAATTAAACTACTTTAACAAGGAAGACATTATTAATTTCAAGGACCTAGGCAAGGCCTGGAAACGCCTAAAGAGGGTCCAAAATAAAGGCTACAATATTAACACGCGTGTCCTAGATGGGGATAATTTGACAACCACTGACTCAGATACCGCTGATGTCCTGGCCAACCGGTTTGCCCAGGCGAGCCAAACAAAACACTTGCCTGTTTTTCAACGGGATAAACGTAAAATAAACTATCATTTTGAAAAGTCTAATGATAATTCACATACCATCAATGCTCCCTTAAAGATTACCGAGCTTGCTGCCGCCATTAATATGATTAGGAAAACAAATAAAGCAACAGGAGATGATCCTATCTCCTATACAATTATAAAGAAATTGCCCCCATCTTTTCTCAAAGTCTTGCACCATTTTTATTCCGGATGTTGGGCTGAGGGCGAAATCCCAAATGCATGGAAGGAGGCACAGGTAGTCGGGATCCCTAAGCCTGGAAAACCGGCTAGGGACCCCGCAAGCTACCGCCCCATTTCCCTCACCCCACATCTGGGTAAAATTTACGAGCGTATCGTAAAAAGCAGACTGGATTTCTATTTGGAAAAAAATAACGTTCTTCCCAAATTCCAGGCAGGTTTTCGAAAACATAGATGCTGCATGGAACAAGTTATAAGATTAACCTCCTATGTCAAAAAGGCCTTTGCGAGACGCAGGAAAGTCCTCGCCACCTTCTTTGATATCAAAGGGGCGTACGACTCCGTTTGGCATGGGAGGCTTCTAGATAAAGTCAGCAGTCTCGGTATTCACGGGAATATGTTTAATTTTATACAAAACTTCATAAATAACCGTGCTTTAAGAGTTAAAGTGGGGTCCTCCGTGTCAAAAATACATCAAATTGACATGGGGGTCCCCCAAGGCAGCATTATCGCCCCAACTCTTTTCAACATCATGATTCATGACATCTCCAATCTAAAACTCAAAAATTGTCAAATTTCTATGTATGCTGACGACATAGCCATCTGGTCGTCAGCATTCACAAAAAGCTCAAAAGCTCTAGCTAAATACCTACAAAATCATCAAACTAACACCAGTCTTGTCATTGATTACCTACAGAAAAATGGATTCTCCTTGTCCCCAGACAAGTGTGAGTTCATGTGTTTTCGCCATAATCTAATTAAAAAAAACATTAACATTAACATTCTGGGCCAACCAAAATCAATGACAAATAAAGTCAAGTTTCTAGGGGTGGTACTTACACCACGCCTTAACTGGAGCCCACATATTGACCACCTTTGCAAAAAAGCTATAAAAGGCGCCAACTTTGTCCGAATTATCTCTTCCCAGACATGGGCTCAAAACTCCAAGTTTCTTGTTCTTTTAACACAAGCTCTAGTTCGCAGTCGTCTAACATATGGGATGGAAGCATTCCATAACATTACAAGTAACCTAGTAAACAAACTACAAACAATAGAGCTAAAAGCCCTAAAAGCAGCCCTCAACGTTCCAAAGTTTGCAAATACTAACCTGATTTATGGAATAATAGGTTGGATTCCATTAAATCACCTTATGAAATTAAACACTTCTACATTCCTAACAAGACTATACGCAACAAATCATTTTTCAATAGAAAGCTTTAAGGAAGAATTTGAAGACCCTTTTTATAGCCATCCATCCTTTCAACAACAAAAACCAATTATTGCACAAAAAGTCTGCAACCCATTAGACTATTCCCGGGAAATGCTCTCCATGGCGGGCCTGGAAATAGATGATATTGAAACTCATCCAAAATTCCCCATCCCACATTGGGAATGGGAATCAGCACACTTTGACACTTTTTTACACCAAATGTACTCTAAATCAAACCAACCAAATCTACTTTCAGTTGCTGCCAAAGAAAAAATTTCCGAAATTAAACACCATTTATTAATATATACGGACGGTTCTAAGATCTCCGACTCACAAATAGGTTGCGCTTTTACCATTCCAACCCTCAAAATTACTAAATCCTTCCAACTAAATTCAAAAATCTCAATCTTTAGCGCAGAACTCTGGGCAATTCTTGAAGCCTGTTTTTTTATAAACGAGTTCCAAAAATCATTGTTTCAGGTTACAATCCTCACAGATTCCTTATCCTCGATACAAGCATTGCAAAATAATACACAAAATAGAAGGAAAATCATTCAGGAGATACAAAATCTTATACACCAAATAAGAATCAAAGGTATCGATTTAACCATCATGTGGATTCCCTCCCATTTGGGACTCACAGGGAACGACCTTGCTGACACGGCAGCCAAAAGGGCAGCTGAACACACCGAGGGTCAATTTATAAATATTAAATTATCCCTGTCAGAGATTAAAAATCACCTGAAACGTTGTGTGTACCGGAGATGGGCTGAGGAATTGGATTCCTATTTAGAAGCCCACCTCCGGTGCAGGAAATTTATCAGTGGTGGACTTTATCTGCCCGTTCCCCATAAAATTCAAGGCAGAATCAACAGATTCTACACTGACTCCATCCGATGTAAATTTAGGAACACCCCATGTAAATGTGGAAAGATCTTTAGCCTGAATCATATTTTTGATCCCTGCAATCAGATAAAGAAGGAACTACAACCTGTCATAGACAAATGTAAACAAAATAACTTAATATACAATGAAAAGAATTTCTTATGTAAACATGATAAATTAGGTTGGTCACCAATAGTTTGGCTCGCCGGGGCAATTGGCCAGGTATCATTTAAACACCTTGTCTAAAAGACTGAAACTATTTTTACTGGTGGGAATAGAGTCCCTCTGGTGTGCGGGCCGTATACCTGTCTGCATTCCCGCTCCCTTCTTCCCCCCTCTCCCTTTTAACTAAAATATGTGCCTGATGGGCTGAAGTGACTCTTTTGAGCCCACTATCTTTTAAAATCCCTTCTCCTATGCAGATGGGTGTCCGGTACGCACAACGGGGGTTTCTCTCGTAACCGTTGCGTTTTGCGCTTGTGCTCCCCCCCCTTTTTGGGATTGCCCATGCGGTGTCCTGTCACTGCTCGGGGCGGAGAGGAGGGGTCCCTTCCCCTCCCTCCCTCCGTTCCGAGCATACAGGAGTCGTTAACCATCCCCACCCTCAACTCTCTCACCTTCTCTTTAAAACCATCTAGAGCTTAAATATAAATAAGAAAAACTTCCATTTATTTCACTTAAATCTCAGACTCCATCATGACATCAGGGGCGGGAGAGTCTTTGTTGCTACCCCCCCCTGGGATCAGATGGAATAAATAAAATTACTTATAACAATGGAGGCCTCTGGCGGTATGTCCCCCCACTCATAAACAACTTCATATAATATAATGGATCTGGACTAGATCTCATTTATTTAAATAATAAATCACACATGGTCAAGTAACAGACCAAAATATACATAAAACAAACCAGATTTTAATAGCAACTTTTAATATAACTATGAAACTTCAATATTCATAAACTAGTTTTTTACCAAATCTTAACCTATTTTTAACATAATAAACAATTTTAAAGATATAGATTTTAATAAAATAATCTTAAACTATGCATAAAACGTCCTAATAGGACAGGTACAATCAATAAACAAAGGGTACACACATAGTAGTGGTGTACAAAGGTTCCTGGGAAAAGAAAATGAAACGACTGGCTCTTATAACCAACTCGTTATAGACGGACCCAGATTAAAACTGAATTTATATACCTAAAAGATCAGTTAGTAGGGGTTAGGTCCCACAACTTAATCAAAACAAAAAACAAAACAAATTTTTTTAACATAACTTTTAACAATTTTACATACTCACATATGTGAAAATAACATTATGCTCTGTCCTATGGACAAGATTAAATAAGTTAAACACTTAACAAATTTTAACATAGATTAAACACAACTTAGGTATATTTTAAATAAGTTTTTCTATAAAAACAATAAATAACTTTACTTGTAAAAGGTCTAAACAGTTTGTTTGTAAAAGTTGTGTACATAATAACAATGTACATATCAATTTTAATAACTTTTGGTCTAAGGAACAAAAGACAACAGTCGCCATTGGACCAAATAAACTCACAACTAAAACTCCTAAATAGCTATTAGTTGTATTGAGTCCTAAGGGACAAAAACCTAATAGGCTAGTCTTATACAAAAGTGATGTACATATAGAAAATGGAAATAAAATAATAAATTTTACTTTTACATAACCTTTTTTATAGGTTTTTTAAACTGTATATCAGCTTGTATACAGGCATATGCCTGTCAAGAATTTTAATAATAAAGCTCTTCCCGAGCACAAACACGGATTTTTTTTATCAAATAGCTCAGTTGAGCATAAAATGCATGAATTTTAACTGTAGCCCTGGGTTTTTTTAATCAGACCTCCTCCAATCTGCCAGACTTAAAGCAAACAGCTAAATATCTTTTAAAAATCAAAATATTTTATCACAAACATAAATTTTATATTCTAAAACTTGTGCGCTATTAAAAATTAAAACTTCTATAAACTCTGTTAAAACAAATAACTTATTCTTTTAAAATATCATCTTATAAAACTTAAAATCCACCTTTTTTCTAGGATCTTTATAAATTTAAATGCCCCAAATAGTCTGTTGACTCAGAAGGCGTAAAATCTCTATTTTTCTCTCTCTCTCACTCACACATTCCAAGTCTAGCCGCCGACGAGTCAACACCTCGAGCGACGCTGCGCACATAATAAGAAAAAGGAAAGGGAGCCTCCAGCCTTCCACGCTACCACGCTACACCGAGAGAAAAAAGAAAGGGGAGAGATTTTCTTCACCCAATTAACCTGCCGGCCTCCCACTACACAGCGCCACCAGATCACGCCACCTCCACGCCCTGCCGACATTCATTGCAAGTTAAGTACTCTAAACGAGCCTCTGGCCGTTCGAAAATTCGGAAAATTAACAAGTAAATTGCGTGATCTCTTGGCCTGGGGAGGCATTGTGTATAGTATTTGTTTATTAACACCAATTTTTACCCATCCCTTATTATTTTCTCTATTATTATTTTCTTGTTTAGACACAATGTAAATAGGGCACCATGAGCAAGGAATTATTTAAGATAGAGGGAAGGGAGGGGGGGGGGGGAAGACAACAGCCATGAATACTCCGAAGAGAGTTCAGACGTCATGTTTGACAGTTCAGGAGAGTCGAACACGTTCATTGAAGTGCCGCCGGTTGAGGTTGAGCGCAAGCTCCCTCCCCTTGAATCAAACATAGGGAATAGCGCTCCCTCAAATACAAGTACTCCCAATACACCAACAAGAAAAAGAAATCGAGGGGCAGAATCGAGCCCCTCGAGCCCAGGCCTGTCCCCAGGCAATAAAAAGACCAAGGAGGACTTGCACAACATGGAAAAAGACATCAGCCCAATAGAGACACTAGAACAAAGTACAGACCCATCCCCTTTACGGGAAAAAACCACGAGTCTTTCAAAAGAAGGGGAGAACAACACAGACATCCCCTCCCACACTACACATCCCAAAGACAACCCATTCACCAACATAGAGTCAATCTGGGGTCTCCCCACCAACTCAAACACAAACACAAACACAAACTCACAACACGAACAACAACAAAATCAGTCAGAGCCAAGGCCCAAGCCGAGACCCAAACCAAGACGAGCGCGCGCGCATACAGCCACTCATACGAGGGAAACTTCGAGAGACCCTCCAAAACCTACCTTCCTCAAATATCCGGTGATAGTGGAAGACCAGGGCACGGGCCCAGCCACAATCAAGGGCCTTGGCCCGGTGACGGGGATGCGCCTTTGGCAAAATGCCATTGGCGACATCGCAAGCCAGAGGTCCCTGGCCGGCAATCGCCTACTCATAGGTTGCGTATCTGCCGAACAACAAACCAAACTTTCAAATCTCAAACAAATTTCTACGGACACCTGTAGTAGGCCTAGTCTTTGCCTGTGGGTCTAAGCCTCTTACTCTTAGAAAATTAATAATTGAAGTTGCGTGATCTGTTACTGTTTTAAACTGATCGTTCATGCGATGAAAACTTGTTCCACATCATCTACATTTCTGTAAGATATTTTATATTAGTCCTAATATTTTATTTTCGTTTCGTTAATTCTCCCCCCCCCCCTCTGCCACAAAGCAAAGGTCAAGGTCACAGCCAGCAAGCTCATTCATGTTTATCTTCCCCTGTAGGCCTACAGTCTGCTCGTGGTGATCAATCGTCTAGGACTAACAAAGGATTCGTACGTCGAAGGCAGTGAAATCGACGAACCCTGGATTTTCCGTATATTTTTTTTCAAGACTGAAATGAATGTGGGCTAAATGTTAAGTACGTCGTCTTGATTATGAGGTAAGGCATGGACTCTAGGCCTAGGCCTTGTTGCCGGAAGTGCAGTAGGCTAAGTTGTGCGCAGAGATGATGGGCAAATGAACACGAACAACCGTTACTCAAAGGCGCAAATAAAGCTAAACAACCGGGCCGTCAACGCACACACTCGGTACATCCATTTGTTACAGAAAATATAAGTTGACGACGTTAAAATGTACCTATTTGTACACACCTGAAATCTTGTGTTTCTTTTTAAAGAGCGTTTTTGTATATCTAATGGAGAGTCTTCTTTCCAGTATGTATCTCCTACTCGGTACAACACAACAGTTACAACAAATGATTTTCTTTCTTTTGTTCCTTACCGATGTATCTGACTGCTTTGATCGCCATGACTTGAAGGCTCACGTCAAAATCAAGTATCCTGCTAACTTTAACCCTCTAGCATCTTATGTTTTTTTGAGAAAATGACAACGTTAAAGTTTCAGTGGAGAGTGAGAGTCTTCTTTAGTTTGAAGAGTGTGACTGAGTCAAGGTTAAAGGTTGCACAACCTTATCTTTATTTTGTTCTTTATCAATGTATCTGACTGCTTTGATCGTCGTGACTTGAAGGCTCACGTCAAAATCAAGTATCCTGCTAACTTTAACCCTCTAACGTCTTATATGTTTAGAGAAAATGACAACGTTAAGGTTTGAGTTAAGGTTAAAGGTCGGGGCCACGGACGCAACACACACACACACACACACACACACATACACACAGACACACAACCGAACATGTACGATACTATAGACTCACTTTGTTTTAAAAAACGACGTGAGCCAAAAATCAAAAGCCGTAAAAGTCACCTTCAACGAACCTTTACTCCCCACACATATCAAAATTTGCGCACAAACTTTTGAAGTCACCCCTTTTGTTGCCCCCGTTAGGAGGTGTAAACAGTGTGCCCGGTTCGGACACTCGGCCGAGCAATGCCGCTCCAAAAAGGAAACTTGTGCCAGGTGTGCCGAACCGGGCCACTCCCCACAGTCCTGCACGAACAACAAGTGTGTGAACTGTGGGGGTCCTCACTCTGCGGCATACGGCGGATGTCCGCAGTACCAGCTCCGCATCCGCGCCAATCGCATACGCGCGGAAATCTTCATTCCCTATTCTGAAGCTATACGTCGGGCCAACAAAAAAGAGTGGGATCCCAATCTCACAAAAGATAGCGGTGGCGGCCCGCACCCTTCAGACAATTAACTTTTTAATTAAAAACCCCTCCACTCAATTACTCCCCACCTGTAAGGTTACTGTCCAAGCTAAATATTTTGCAATGGAACTGCCGTGCCATTAAAAAAACAGGCGATCATTTAATACACTACCTATCATCCACTTCCACAACATATCATTTTATTTGTTTACAGTCGTTAAATATAAACTATTCTAATTTGCCCCGCATACAGGGCTATCAATACCCACCTTCAGTTAGTAACACAACAAGCAAAGTTTACACAGCTACTTACATTCATCTAAACACTAGTATAAATTCCCCTTTAGAAAATATAACTGCTACCAGATATTCCAACATAATTCAAACTAAAATAAATGGCAAAACCACTAATATTCTAAACATGTATTATCCTAAAGGATATCACATATCAGACAATATAAACTGGCTTCCCTCCCTTTCGGATACTGTCTCCTGGGTGGTGGTGGGTGATTTTAACGCACACCACCCCACCTGGGAGGATTTCGGAACTAAACCTAGTGGCGGGGGTGGGATACTCACTCAACAAATTAATGATTCCCATCTTATTCTTTTAAACGATGGTTCATCGACCAGATTTCCTGATTCCAGTAAACACAAACCCACTGCCATTGATTTAACCCTTGTTAGCCCCGAGTTAATAGTAAATCACGAATGGTACCCAATGTCTGATACCTTACTATCAGACCACAAACCTATTTTGATAACTTTTAACAGTCAAATCCCACCACCAACCCAACCCCATCAACATACATTCAACTATGATAATGCTAACTGGACCTTATTCCAGTCCATTCTTAGTAAAACTAATAACACCCACATTTTTGATTCCGATTTAGATATTCATTATGAAAATTTAAGAACCTCCATTCTAAAAGCATGCGAACTTTCTATACCATCAATAACACATAAAACAAATTCCCGTCCATCACCAAAACCGTGGTGGAACGAGACAGTACAAGAAGCAGTAAGAAAGAAAAAAAGAGCATGCAATTACTTTGACTGTCATCCCACCCCGCCAAACCACGCTTCCAAATTAGAAGCTGAAAAATTATGCGAAGATGCTATAAATCTAGCTAAAAGGGAATTTTTTAACACTGACGAGATCATCGATTATCGAGATCTCGGAAAAGCATGGAAAAAAATTTAAAAAATAAATAACAGAGGTAAGGTATGGGAGCCTAGAATAATGAAAGACAATATAATGACAACCACAAATCTACAGACAGCGGACGCCCTTGCGGATATTTTCGCACAGGCTAGCCAAAGTAAATATTTATCTACTGATGAGCAAAACAGACGTAAAAACACACCTACAATTCCAAAATCAAACAACAACTCGCACTACATTAACGCCCCCCTCAAATTGACCGAGCTTGCTGGGTCCCTTCATCAAATTAGAAAAGTAAATAAAGCTACAGGAGTTGATCCAATCTCCTATAAAATACTCAAAAAACTGCCCCCTTCTTTTCACGAGATTTTATTAACTTTTTACGCCAGATGTTGGGAGGAGGGGGAGGTGCCACGCGCATGGAAAGAGGCACAGGTGGTGGGGGTCCTGAAGCCCGGAAAACCGGCAAGGGACCCTAAAAGTTACCGCCCCATCTCCCTCACCCCACACAAAAAGAAAAAGACTTGAATATTTTCTCGAAAAAAATAACATTATCCCCACGATCCAGGCAGGCTTTCGTAAACATAGATCCTGCATGGAACAAATTGTTAGACTTACCTCCCATGTCAGAAAAGCTCTAGCCAGAAGAAGGAAAGTCTTTGCTACCTTTTTCGACATAAAAGGGGCATATGACTCCGTCTGGCATGGGAGGCTATTAGAAAAAATCAGCAGGCTCGGAGTTGAGGGTAATACATATAATTTCATTCACACTTTTCTACAAAACAGAAGTTTTAAAGTCAAGGTGGGACAGTCTATGTCAGCTAACCATAAGATGGACATGGGAGTTCCCCAGGGCAGCATTATTGCACCGATTCTGTTTAATATCATGCTACATGATATCTCACAAATTAAATTTATAGGATGCCGAATATCAATGTACGCAGATGACATCGCCATCTGGTCTCTGCCTACAGCACGTGGAGCTAGGTACACCCTCGACCCCGAATTAGGCACCCATCAACATAATACAAACTTAATCTTACACTACCTTAAATGTAATGGCTTCACGATTTCACCACAAAAGTGTGAATTCATGGTCTTCTCAACTAAAACTACAAAACATGACAACTTTAAAATCCAAATTTTAGATCAAATAAAAACTCCTCCTCCCCATGTTAAGTTCCTGGGGGTTCACCTTTCCAGTGATCTCTCATGGACACATCATATTACACACTTAGTCAACAAATCAACTAATGCCCTGAACCTAATAAAAGTATTAGCCAGACAAAAATGGGCTCAGGACACAAAATTCTTAACATACCTAGTCAGGACTCTGGTTCGTAGTCGTTTGACCTACGGCATGGAGACGTTCTATAACTTAACAAAATCTAACCTAACAGCATTACAAACCATTGAAATGAAAGCTTTAAAGACTGCCCTGGGACTCCCCTCCTTTGCGATAAACTATTTAGTTTACAGAGACATAGGCTGGCTCCCCCTACATCACCTCATAAAGTTAAATTGTGCAACATTTTTAACAAGACTCCATAGTACCAATAATTTTACAAAGGAAGACTTTCTAACCCAATTTTCGGACCCCTATTTTGCGCAGTCTCAAAAATTTGTCAAAAAATACATCAATATATATGATTTTGTGGAAAACCTACTTGAAAAATCAGAAACATTGATGAAACATATTGTTTTACCCTAAGTATATAGTGCCACAGTGGGATTGGGATCCTCCAGATTATGATATCTCACTACATCATGAGTTTAACAAAGAAGAACATATTAACCAATTAACAGTTGCAGCAAAACAAAAAATCTATAACTTTCAACACCAACTCAGTATTTATACCGATGGTTCCAAATTAAACGAAAATAAAATAGGTTGTGCTTTTACCATACCTAGTCTAAAAATATTCAAAACATTTCAATTAAACAAAAATATTTCTATTTTTTCAGCTGAACTCTGGGCCATCTTAGAAGCCCTTTCATTTACTAACAATCTACCGAATCCCCCATTTCAAATAGCTATTTTTTCAGACTCTCTTTCCTCCATTTACGCATTACAGGGAGAAAGCCATAATCGTTTAGAAATAAAAAATGAAATCAAAAAACTAATACATCATCTTCATCTTAAGGGGACTAAAGTCACATTAATATGGATCCCCTCCCACTGTGGCATCATGGGAAACGATCTAGCAGATAGAGAGGCCAAGAGGGCAGCCACCCATACGTCAGGCACACCCGTTGACATTGGCCTGTCAGTTGGTGAAGCCAAGTCACTTCTGAAAAAGACAGTATTCCGGGAGTGGGCCAGCGAACTTGAGAGTTACGCAAAGGCCCACTCCTGGGACCCTAAAATAGTCCAGGGGGGACTTTTCCTCGCCACTCCACATTATATCTCCAAATTAATATTTCGATTAAGAACATATTCATATTATTGTAAATTCAGAAACACCATCTGTAGATGTAGTAAAATACTTAACTTAGAACACTTGTTTAACCCTTGCTCTTATATCCAAATGGAATTTGCAGAACTCTTTAACAAATTAAAAACAGTAAATATACCTTTCACACTAAAAATATTATCAATACACGGTGAGAGGGAATGGTCCCCCCTTGTATGGCTAGCAGAAGCCATACACCGCTCATTTTTCAAAGAATTTTTTTAACCTGACACATTTCTGCTGCTACCATTTACTGCAGCCACCATGACCTAAAAATATTCGCCATTTTTTCACTGGTGTCCTCCTCGAGGGCCGGAACTTATGGCGGCCATTTTGGCCTCTTTTTCTCCACTTCCATTATAATTCTTTTCAGTTGTTTATTCCAACCAAACAACTTATCTACATTTCATCTAACTTCATTATTTATAACTCTAATGGGGAATCTGTGCGTGGGTCGGATCGGTACCCCCCCCCCCTTCTTATGTTGGGGGTGGGTGCTTGGTGCGGCCCACGTGCAGAATCTATGGTAGTTGCATAGCGGCGTCTCCCCCTCCCTTTCTTTTTTGGAAAGAGGGGGGGGGGGGCGTTGGCTGGGTGCCTCGGGCGGAAGACAGATAATATCTCTCGCCCGCCCGAGACACCTCCGGGTGGCCACCCCTATTGGTGTCGCACCCGTGGCAGCGCCCCTAACCGAAGGGAATCCTTAACCAGCCTTTTCTCTAAATAATAATTAACATCTATCAAAATCAAAATGGTGGGGGTGGAGTCTCCTCGGGTGGCGGGCCTGGCGCCCACTCACATTCCCCCTTCCCTTCCCCCCCATCCCATCTTAACGTCACATGCGCCGTTGGGCTGTAGTGACCCTTTTGGGTCCACCTCTTTTTATTCTCCCTCCCCCCCAGTCCGTGGGCGCCCGGGTCGCCACCCCGGGAGTTCTATGGTAGCCGTCACGTTTTACGTTGTGACCCCCCCGCACAAGGATCACATAAGCGGCGCCTTTCCTCTGGGTGAGGCGGGGAGGAGGGGTCCCTCTCCCTCCCTCCCCCCGCCCCTTCCACGAAAGAATCCTTAACCTCCCCCTCCATCAACATCACTATTATTATCCAAGTTATTATTTATCTAACGTATATATTGTAAACGATAATTGCTCGGGCTCCCATGCCAAAATACCACCTGATTATATTAAATATATTTAAATTATTAGATATTCATATCATGTCAACGTAGGCGGGGGGGATTTTGTGGCCACCCCCCTACGGGAACACATGAACAATTACAACATTCACTTACATCTAGCGTGGTCGCCACCGTTATTCAGTATCTAAATTATAAATAATCTTATTTTTACATGATAATTTTCAGGCCATTTTATTGGTCATGTCTAATTACAAACAGCAAATACCTATATATACACCCTATAGTTCCGGTCGGTCATCATATATCAAAGAAAGATCCACAGCAATAGACTTAACTCTAGTAAGCCCCGAAATGCTTAATAACTATAGTTGGACGGTGAATACGGACCCTCTGGGCTCCGATCACTGCCCCATCACAGTAAAAATAAATCAAAGACCAGACACAATAGAAGCTAATAAACAACCTAAATTTAACTATGACAAAGCTAACTGGACCATGTTCCAAACCACTTTATTAAATACAGACACTGAAAAACTACAAAATAATGACATAGAAACTTATTATAATAACATACATACTGCTATATACAAAGCTAGCGAAATAGCCATCCCAATTATATTCCCATCAAATTCAAAAGGAGACACACACAATAAGCCATGGTGGAACGATGACTGCAGAGAACACGTGAAACGTAAAAATAAAGCCTGCTTTCAGTGCTATAAATGCCCATCTGAACCTAATTTATTACAGAAACAACAATCTGAAAAAGAATGTGATCACACAATTCAAAAAGCTAAAAGAGACTATTTTACTAGTGAAACAGAACAAATAAACTTTAAAGATACCAGTAAAGTGTGGAAAAAGATCAAACAAATCAATAATGATTATCAACGTCCGGAAACCCCATTAACATTAAATGGACATACAACAAAAAACAATAAAGAAAAAGCAGATATGCTAGGCCACGTTTTTGCTCGGGTAGGTCAAACCCAACACCTCCCCAAGGCAGAACAAAAACGTAGAAAAGAAAAAGCTACTGCCCCTAATAAATCAATGGACAACACTGATTTCATAAATGCACCCATCACAATTTCTGAATTAATAAACGCCTTAAACTCTATCCGTAATGTTAACAAAGCCACAGGACCAGATTTAATCTCATATAGAATTCTGAGACAACTACCTAAATCTTTCCTACAAGCACTTCATCAGTTTTACTCCAAATGCTGGGAAGAGGGTATTATCCCTAAAGCCTGGAAACAGGCACAAATAGTTCCAATTCTTAAACCCAGTAAATCACCCAAAGATCCCAAAAGTTATAGGCCTATATCTTTAACCCCCCATATAGGTAAACTTTTTGAAAAAATCACCAACAATCGACTACAATACTTCTTGGAGAAGAACGATATCATTCCTAGATTTCAAGCTGGATTTCGTAAAAATCGTAGCTGTGCAGAACAAACTGCAAAACTAAGCTCTCACGTACGTAAAGCCTTGATTAAAAAACAAAAAACTATTTGCTACATTCTTTGACATCAAAGGTGCCTACGACACAGTATGGCACGATAAATTATTATGTAAAATAGACAAAATAGGCATTCATGGCAATATGTACAATTTTATCAAAGAATTTTTAACAGATAGGGTTATTCAAGTAAAAGTGGGACAAGCCACTTCTGCTACCCACCTTTTAAATATGGGCGTGCCACAAGGCAGCATAATCGCGCCAGCCCTGTTTAACATTATGGTTCACGATATAGATAAACTTCCGTTCAAAGATTGCGATCAATCAATGTATGCAGATGACGTCGCAATCTGGACTAAAGTTAATAACAGAGAAAAGAAAACAAACTATAAAGAATCTCTTAAAAAACATCAAAGAAACACTGACCTTGTTACATTTTACATGTTCATAAACGGCTTTTACTTGGCCCCCAACAAATGTGTATTTGTAGTGTTCTCAAGAACAAGAAACACTAAACTATCGGTTTTTATATATGATGATGAACTCAAACAATCAAGAACTGTAAAATTTTTAGGAGTTATTTTTAATGAAAACTTATCCTGGAACGAACACATACAACATTTAGCAAAAAAAATCCTATTTTGCTCTACATATCATTAAAAAACTAACTACTCAGAAATGGGCGCAGGACCCTAAACTGCTTACTTATTTGGTACAAGCATTAGTAAGGAGCAGACTACTTTATGGATGTGAATCATTTTATACAGCCACAAAATCACAACTAAACATACTCGAAAAGATTGAAACTAGTGCCCTAAAAACAGCTCTGGGCATACCAAAATCGGCAGTAAATAACTTGGTTTATCGGGATATTGACTGGATTCCACTCCGTCATATCATAAAACTAAGATGTGCAAACCTATTAACTAGAATTACTGCATCTAATATCTACTCTAAGAATGAATTTAACAAACTGTTTGGTACCTCTGAATGGGGTATGCACTGGGAGTCTCTAAAAAACAAAGCCCCAAGAACTTATGATAGAACTAAACACATTGATGAATTCACTAAATCCTTATTCCAAAAAGCTGAAGTATCAATAAACCAGGTTAACATTAACCCCAAATGGAAAGTCCCACAATGGGAACTAGAAGAACCAAACTATGATAAGGACCTACATGGCATCCATTGTAAGGCCAAGGCCCCTCATCTGTTAACCTTAAAAGCCAAAGAAAAGATACATGGCTTACAACAACACTTGTTGGTGTACACAGATGGATCAAAACTATCCAATGACCAAATAGGCTGTGCTTTTTATATTCCATCATTAAAAATAACTAAAAGCTTTCAACTTAATAAGGAAATTTCCATTTTTAGCGCTGAACTCTGGGCTATTTTACAAGCCTGTATATTTTTAAATGAGTTACCAAGATCTCTAATTAGCGCTTACATACTAACTGATTCCCTGTCCTCAATTCAAGCCATCCAGAATAAAACTAATAATCGCCAATCTACAATACAAGAAATTCTACACATAATCCATCAAATAAAACTGAAAGGTACTGACGTTACTTTATCATGGATTCCTTCCCATAGTGATATTTCAGGAAATGACAGAGCCGACTGGGCGGCCAAAAAAGCGGCTAACGGTCAGCTAGGTCTTAAACAAGATATTGGACTATCCATCTCCGAAATTAAAAACGTACTTAAAAGAACAATTAAACAAGTATGGATTCTTGAACTCCATAAGTATGCCCAAAAACACTCCTGGGATAACGAGGTAGTTAAAGGGGGCTTGTTTTTACAAGTCCCACACTATCTATTAGCTTTAATTTTTCGATTACGAACCCAATCTTACCTTTGTAAATATACCACTATTTTTTGTACCTGTGGAGAAAATCTCTCCCTAAAACACCTAATTAACTGTGATAAACATCAAAATCAGTTCGGTACCATCAAGAGTATTCTCGAGTTGGATAATATCCCATTTAACGAAAATACCATAATAAATAAAGGACCTAGAGATTGGTCCACCCTCATTTTATTTGTAAAAACCCTACATCAATCTGAGTTAGGACATTTCTTTTAAACTTTTATCTCCGTTTTACAGATAAGTATTTTAAAAATGTAAATTTAGGACCGACTCAGGTCCTCTTCTTTTAAAACAATGTAAATAGGGATCCTGATACGGAACCATGTTATGTAGGCATCCAAAATCGGATCATTTTATTAATAAAAGACTATGTAAATATTTTAACAAATTAAAGGCCTATTTTCGATTTTTATCTAAATGTTATCTTTTAACCGTGGCCCTGGAAATTTTAACCCGGAGGGAGCAAGCGCTTAACTCACTTTAACACCGGAGGCATAGTATAAAACTAAGACTTATTGACGAAATAAAAATAACATCTCGATAAGAAATTTCTCTAAGTCTCGTCCCATTAACTTTTAACTTTCAATTTTATTTATAGGTTCTCTCTTTTTTACACAAAAATCTTGAAATAATGTCCCATATGGGCTTTTTAAGTCAAAGAGGACGTAAAAACAGAAAACACAGGTCGGTCATCACAGTACGACGGCTTGCTGACGGAAGATGGGCACCCACCACTCTTGAGCCGCTCCCGCCAGCACCGCCGTACGACAGACCGGTTCTACATTGGGCCACCATTCTTGCTCCGGTCTACCGTTGAGCAACACTTCACCCACCTCCGTTCGCCTCTGCGTTTCCTGAGGCAGTCTTTTTCGTTAGTGAGTATAAATAAGGAATAGGGTTTTGTTTTTTTACAGTTTTTTGCAGTATGATGTGTTATTCAGCTGCCTAGTGTAGGGTCGTAGGACATATCACAAAAGTGGTATACCCAGGAGGACTGCGCCGGCCATAGAGCCAGGTCACAGCAGGACTCCTGGGAGTAGGGCCTAGGACCTGAAGTTAGCTAGTTTTTTTACTGGACTTTTTTACCTTTGCTCACTATCTTTTTTTTCGACTTTTCAATGTTGTTCTCGCGTTCCTATCATTCCCTCCACTCGTAGGCTACGGCCTGGTGGACACGGACTTCATAGACTAGGATTCTTGTAGGGCAGTTCCACACTCTGTTAGGGTTCCCGCCAGCCTCCTAAGTTGTTGGAGGAGCTTGTGCGCGGGCAAATAAATTAGTCAGAATAGGAGTTAGGTGAATAAACCAATAGGTCTGTCCTGTCTCTCCAAATCTTTTGGATACTCTTTAACTTATTGCCGTAGGGAAACGTAGGTGTGAATTTAGGCGTAAATATAAATGAATACATTTGTTTGTTAAAATACCAAGTTAAATTGATTTGTATAAGGATAAGAAAAACAGGACTGTTCTTTTTCGAACAGACACTAAAATGCAAGTTTTTTTTTACTAAGATAGGAGTCTAAAAATCCATAGCATCTAAACAGAATAAATAAGAATTTTGTAAACTTTGGTGCTTAAATTGCACAAGATAACACTTATCTATTTAATAAAAATAATATTTTTTTGCTAAAACTAAGTAGTGATCCCTCCAGTGGACATGGAGGGAGTTTGATAAAAAAGGTGATAAAATTCCAAACTAGAATCTCGGAAAAACTAAACCTTTATAGAGGCTGTCACGACCTGCACTGTGACACCACAGGTTAGGATAGCTCCACCCTGATTGGTCGCCCTCGTTTGCGAAAGGTTCCCATTGGTTCCTTTCGTAGACATTTGGCTTCAAGTCAAAACTAGTAGTACAAGTGGTTAATCCACGGCTAAAAAATCCCAGCGATCTGATTGGTCGCTGGGAATAACGAAAAGATACGCTGTGTTGTTCCTTCCTAACCGTTGGTAGGAAGGAGCAATACTTAGAGAAATATATTGTAATCAGAAAACTAACTTTGAATTTTGTTCTTTGAACAAACTAAATTTCATAACTAGTCATAAGTTAAACAATAAAACATGAGTTCGTCTGGGTCTCAAAAGAAAAGTGGGCTAGTAAATCCTGGGACAACGTCCCAGAGGACCCTTTCACCTCAACCAAACACAGAAAAAGAAGATCATGTACATTTCAGTGATTCAGAGTCTGAATCTGCCGCCATGGAAGACTCACCACAGTCACCAGAGGCTGCAGATCCTCTAAACGACTCAGTTTTTTCCAAAGACATAAATGACGAAACCAGCTTTACGTTGGTACAGAACCGAAAAAAAAGATCCAGAAATGAAGGGCTTTCAGACTCTAACTCGGACAAATCTAATGATCCACTCCCAAATGAAAAGAAAATAAGGGAAGAGCTGAAAGATATGGACGACAATCCACCCCCCTTTCTGCCCCCAAATCAAGAGATTGAGACCCAGTCAAAGGTCCAGATCGAGGAACTAGAGACTGTTGAAACAAACAAAGAAAAAGAGGGCCAACGGCCCTGTCAATCTGAGTCTGCCCCGGGGGCTGCCGAGGAACCTGGTTCCAAGACAGCCTCTGGGACAGGGAACAGAAATAAAACAAATACAAACTCAAGGCCAGTAAGACAGGGAGACCAACCCCCACCAGTGTTTTTACAGTTTCCAGTGGTTCTGGAGGACCTGGGTACAGGCTCTGCCACGCTCAGGTCCCTCGGACCCACAACTAGTTACAATATGTGGTGCCAGACCACGGGGCCCATACTTAGTCAGAGACCCCTGTCGAATAACAGATATTTGATAGGGTGTCGTTCGGAAAAACAACAACGCATCCTGGCTGGGATGAATAAACTTGCACAAATTAACATTAAATGTACAATCCCAACTGCCACAACGGAAGGAGTGATTAAGGCAATTCCTCACGAAGAAAGTTGTGATGAAATAAAGAGATTAATACCAGGTGCCAAGCAAGTAACCAGACTGAAAAATAAGGACGGGAGTGACTCTAGGGCCGTCAGAATCACGTTTGACAGGACTACCCTCCCGTCACTAGTCAAACTGAATGCGGAAGAATTCAAAGTACACCCTTACGTGGCTCCAGTCCGTAAATGCAGGAAATGCTCCAGGCTGGGACACAGTCAAGATCAATGCAGATCAAAAAGGGAAATCTGTGTGAGGTGTGCCCAGCCTGGACACAACATCAAAGAGTGTAAAACACAAACGCTGAAATGCATTAACTGTATGGGAGAACATTCGGCTGCGTACCAGGGCTGTCCCCAATATCAATTGCGCTTGAAAGCTAATAGAATCAGAGCAGAGACCTTCTTGCCCTATTCGGAGGCCATTAAGAAGGCTAAGGTCGCTCTAAACGAAGAAAAAACACTCAAAGAACAAAGAAGGCCACCTCCACATTTGCCACCACATGGGGCATGGAGAACCAAAGAGAGAGGCCCTCCGGGGAGGGCACAGATAACTACTTTTGCAGACAAAGTGAGGGGAGTTGCGGACCGGGAGACTGTGGGGGATCCAGTCCAGGACCCCCCCAGCGACCCGGAACATGCACCCCCTACCACCAGAATAACCAGAAAGAGAATTCTTTCAAAAAGAAAAAGATTGAACAGCAACAAAAAGAGACTTTTAAAAGCCAAAGCTACCCTTTTAACCCAACAACAAAAACAAGCCTCAGAGAAAACCATCGAGGCACTTGTGGCGGACCAGATCCAGAAACAGACAGAGACAATGATGACGTGTATGACTAAACATATGGACAAACTAATGACGGACTTTCAAGACAAAATGACACAAAAACTGGATCTGAGTCCGCCCCGGGGAGACCAACACACTAGCCACACCCATTGATTTAAAACAAATACAGCAAATGGAACAACAAGTAACTAATAAATCCCCAGGAGAGGAGCTCATAACTAAAGTTCTCATCTCCTTAGTAAAGGCCAGAACTGGTAACAAACCTAAATTGCTTCTTGACGGTTTGGTGGCCCTCCTCCCACCAAGCGATCAGTCCCCCATTCCCACCTCACAAGGCAGTAATCTGTATCGTCTGGCTCAGTTGGTTTGCGAACCGACTGAGGCTTCCAGGCGATACAGATATGTGTCGCATAAAGCCCTGTAAGTTTCTTGAAAGAAACAGTTTAATTAAAATCCAGTTAAAACACTCCTGTCTTCTTCTTCGGTTAACATTCTTCAGTGGAACTGCAGAGCAGCTTCCTCCAACATAGACTTTTTGATAAATTTTCTGGCTACAAACACAACTCAATATCACATTCTCTGTATCCAATCATTAAATTGCACAGTTGGAAATTTACCTCGAATAGATGGTTTTTGCCACCCTCCATCAATTAGTAACTCACTAGATAAGGTAAAAACAGCAACCTACGTAAGGAAAAATATAGGCTACAATAACATTGCCTCGCCAATTACAAATATTGACACAATTCAATACTCTAATACTATACAAATTCATCTAAAAGATCACCCCCTACATATAGTAAACGTATACTACCCACAGGGATACAAAAAGGCTCCCATAACTAACTGGCTTAGTTCTTTGCCCCTAACTTGCTCCTGGGCTGTGTTGGGAGATTTTAATGCTCACCACATAGCCTGGGAGCACAATTGTACAAGAAATGAAGATCAGACACTAATGGACGACATTAATTAATCTAATCTGGTCCTACTTAACGATGGGACGAACACAAGGTATCCTGACATACAAAATAATAAAGCTACCACTGTGGACTTAACCTTGATCAGTCCACAGTTATATACAAAGACGGACTGGTGCCCCCTAATAGATCCCCTGGGTTCAGACCATAGGCCTATTTCAATAGAGATTGGTGCATATATAGATGATTCGGAAGACTTGCCCCCGAAAAAATTTCTATATGAAAAAGCCAATTGGGAAGTTTTTAAAGCAATTTTAGAGAAACATACTCCAAATGAAGTAGAACATCAGAACATAGAAATACACTATAAAAATATCCATACACAAATTTTAGAAGCTAGTACACTAGCCATTCCCATGAGCGCACAGTCCTCAGAAAAGATCAACCAGACCAGAAATAATCCCTGGTGGAACGAGGACTGTGCTGAAGTAGTAAAAGATAAACATAAGGCAAGTAACAGATTTAATAAATACCCCACAGAAGAAAATTTCAACGACAAAAAAATCAAAGAGAAACACAGCAAAAATGTTTAGCTAAATCCAAATTGGAGTATTTTACTAACGAAAAGATAACTGATTTCAAAGACCTAGGGAAAGCCTGGAAGAGGCTAAAAAGGTTAAAACTTAGTGGTTTTTCTAGAAAG
The DNA here is from genome assembly GCA_017654935.2 of Phymorhynchus buccinoides. Classification (NCBI taxonomy): domain Eukaryota; kingdom Metazoa; phylum Mollusca; class Gastropoda; order Neogastropoda; family Raphitomidae; genus Phymorhynchus; species Phymorhynchus buccinoides. Next base: position 355,432 of record JAGGCT020004072.1, read on the forward strand.
ACAAGGTTAACGGTAAACAACAAACCAACAACATCAAATATCGAAACAGCTAACGTGTTAGCTGAAACCTTCAGTAAAGCT
>JAGGCT020004072.1:361012-385190 GCA_017654935.2 Phymorhynchus buccinoides
CTTCAAGTCTTCAATGAGTTCATGTCACGCAGTCTCAGTAGACATTACAGTGACTTAAGAGGTTGCGCAATGCGGAAAATAAAATAATAAGAAAACTAATTGGGGGCAAAGTGTGTGTGGGAAAAACAAAACAAAAATAAAGTGTGTATGTGTGTGTGGAGGGGTGGTGGACAAGATTAGAAAGACAAGTTGTTGAGCTCCCTCTTGAAAGATACCAAGGAGGGAGCCTCAGCTGCTGCTGCTGGAAGAGAATTCCAAACTGGGATAGTTCTGGGGGGAAAACTGTATTTGAAAGTGTTTGTTCTTGTTGTGATTTGACTGTATTTGAAAGAGTGATTTGACCTAGTGCGGGTGTTGCCAGGGAGGAGAAACTGTTCCGCTTTGATGTCTATGAGGTCGTTGACGACTTTGTACATCATGGTGGCCTGATGTTTTGATCTTCTTGCCTCAAGTGAGTCCCATTGAAGCTTGGAGAGCGTGGCTGTGACGCTACTGGTGGTATCATAGCAGTTGTTCACGTATCTGGCCGCTCTTCTCTGAACAGCTTCGATCTTCTTTGCTAGTTCTGTGGTGTGAGGGTTCCATACTGTTAAACAGTATTCCAGATGTGGGCGCACTAAGGTGTTGTATGCGTTTGTCTTTGTTGTTCTATTTGCTGTTTTCAAATTTAAGTTAGTATGAAAAGAGGATTTTTGTGATTTGAGACCAAATACGGTTTCAAACGTGCATTTTGGGTTTCAGTGATGTTTGGCTTGGCCAGTATAATATTAACTTCAGTTAACATTCTTTTAAAAGACAAAAAATCAGCGTCTGCGTAACCAGTTTGTCCAGACCTGGCAGGCTGAGTTAAACGCAAACGAACTTTACACGAACTACAAAATATTTAAAGAAAATTTTGTATTAGAAGAATACTTGACCATTCTCCCTGAATACCAGGCCAAATGCATTCTCAAATTTAGAGTATTAAATCACAGGTTACCCATTCAGCAAGGACGTTTTCAGGGTATTGTTCATGGAGAGAGAGAGTGTGCAATAAGTGTGAATCAAATGATTTGGGAGATGAATTTCATTTTATTTTCAATTGTCAATTCTTTAGCAGAAAACTGTCGAAACAATTTTTTTAAAAATTACAGGCACCCTAATAATAGTACGTTCAACAAACTGTTTACAACACATAATAAAAAAAACTCTGCAAAATTTATTAAATTTAGTATGCATATAGCCACTTATTGTTCACATTTCATTGTTCTTTTTGTCTCTTGTATCATTATGGATGTGCTTGTGCGTGTGTGTACGTATATGTGGGTATGTGTATGAGTATGCGTGTGTATCTGTGCACGCATGTGGGTATATATGTGTATTAGGAGAGAGAGAGAGAGAGAGAGAGAGAGAGAGAGAGAGAGAGAGAGAGAGAGAGAGAGAGAGAGAGAGAGAGAGAGAGAGAGCATGAATGGCTTTAGGACAGGAAGATCTTGTATGACCCAGTTGACGGAGGTCATGGACAATTTTACAAAGTTTTTAGACGAAAATGAAACTTTTGATGTGGTATATTTAGATTTTCACAAGGCTTTTGACTCCGTCCCACACAAACGATTGCTATTAAAGCTTCAGTCTTATGGTATAGCTGGGAACATATTAAAATGGATAGGAAATTTTCTTACGGGCAGAACACAAAACGTACGAATAAACGGTAAATATTCTTCTGAAGCAGCAGAGTTGAGTGGCATTCCACAAGTTAGCATCATAGGCCCCATTCTGTTCACAATCTTCATTAATTATCTACCGGATCAAGTATAGAAAGCAACTGTAAATTTGTTGCGGACGATACCAAAATATACAATACTAAAAACAACAAAACAATTCAACATGACATTGACAAACTAATAAACTGGACAGAGAAATGGAATTTGTTTTTTAATGATAGTAAATGCAATGTGAGACCAGCCGCCGGCGTAGTGGTTACGGTAGCGTCGCGGACTACTGGCTGGTAGGACTCGTGTTCGAATCCCATCAGAGGCGAGGGTTGTTTTCAGTCCTAGACCGACTCCTACCCAGAGTGAGTGGCTGTGGGCTCAATGGGAAGACTGAAACCACACAGTCGAGCTTCATCCGCTTAACGGATGCGATTCTGAGAGTGTTGCTCTAATTTCAAGACCAACACTGCAGGTGTCTGTAGTTCTCGGGCCTGGTTAACGCCGGGATATCATTATGAAAGGAAGCGTAGAATACAGCCCTGTCATGCAGTCTCAGACCGATACGGAACTCCATAGCAGCATCATTAACATAGTCATCCGCCTAATTTCCATCAATCATTAAAAAAAGAGAGTCAAATTCTGTGGCTTTGCAAGCCCTGCTCTCATGGTGACCTCAGTTTCGGTTTCCGATCCAGTCTATGCCTTGGTTTCGGTTTGGCACACGGATAGTCCCCGGCTCCGGTCATCTGCCTGCCAAATGCGAAGGCAATCGGCCCAGAAACGCCGGAGATACGGGCGCCGAGAGGCCGGCGGATGCGCGTTTCGCGCATTTGCGAAACCGCGCAAATGATACGGCCGCCTCGGTTGCCGTTGCCATCGCCCCGTGAGGGCTCACAGCTAATTGGAAGCGATTCGGTCGAAAAACGGCGGAGTTATAAGGCCCGTTTCGTGTTTCAGACACACACACACACACACTCAGACACACACACGGACGGACACTTGGCTTTTTACTATATGATGTATTTGAAATATGTAAGCACACATCATTAGCCAGTTAATCATGATATTAAAGTCAGGAAAACACGTCATTATTCTACATTTTACATTTCTTTTGCTACCATTGGTTATGGAGCATGAATTACGCATAATATGAGAACCTACAACTCATAAAAATACACCCAATGAACAAAAGATATAGCAGCAAATAATCCCACCCCCCAAACCCCCCCCAACAACAAACAAACAAAACAAAAGAAATAACAAAGGAAATACACAAAATTAAACACCTGTAGTCAAAAATTCAATTTTGTAAGTCGACCCAAATCCATTTTACAAAAGCGGAACACTAGCTCCAAACTTTTTCCCACTTGGCATGATTTGCTCCCCTCCTCACCCCCCAAAAAAACAACAACAAACAACAACAGTACAACACACACAAATCACAACAACCCAAACAAAAACAACACTACCCCCCACCCCCCAACCACTAAACCACCACCAACCCCCCCCCCCCCCCCCCCCCCCCCCCCCCCCCCCCCCCCCCACCCCCCCCCCCCATACAAACACACCACTTTCCACCCTTACAGAACGCATAAAATACATAGCCCAAAATTTGAAGCGATTCTGTTCAGTAGTTCACGAGATACAGCTGAACTTTTATGCAAACTTCCTTGCACCATGTCCTCTCCCCCCCCCCCCCCCCCCCAATAAACACACCACTTTCCACCCTTACAGAACGCATAAAATACATAGCCCAAAATTTGAAGCGATTTTGTTCAGTAGTTCACGAGATACAGATGAACTTTTATACAAACTTCCTTGCACCATGGTACACCACCACACAAAATTTGAAGCGATTCTGTTCACTAGTTCACGAAATAAAGCTGGGGGAAAATTACATAGCCCAAAGAAGGAAATTTCGGTTTTCAAGGTCAAACTTCAAGGTCAAGGTCAGCACGGTGTTGATTAACGAAAGGAAGCTTCCTTTTCAAGCTGTCTACCCCTCTGCCAATTTTAATCAAAATCCAAACAGTAGTGTTTAAGATAATCGATACACAGGCACACACACACACAGACAGACAGACACACAAACCGATCGCAATACCTCGGCCTCTGGCCGGGTAATGAACAACATGCACACATGTATGAATTTAATCTCTCTCTCTTCTAATTCTTATCTAACTCTATCTGAGTGAGTTATACAGTCTGGTTTGTTGATGTGTGAATGATGGTTTAGTGAAGTTTAATTTGCAAAGCGCCCTTGAAAACTTGAAAACTTGACCTTTATTTTTCAAGTTAAAGTTTTCAAGTTTTCAAGGGCGCTTTACAAATCTGAGTAGGTAAGGGCGCTATATAAGTACCCCTATTGTTATATTATTATTATTATTATTATTATTATTATCCTCCTTAAATAAAATATCTGAAGTATCTCTCTCTCTCTCTCTCTCTCTCTCTCTCTCTCTCTCTCTCTCTCTCTCTCTCTCTCTCTCTCTCTCTCTCTCTCTCTCTCTCTCTCTCTCTCTCTCTCTCTCTCTCTCTCTCACTGTGCCACACATAATAAAGAAGCCTTATTCATTGTTGAATTAAAAAAGAGCCTTGTTGTCAAGAAGGAAAACCACAAAATGTAAGTCGGAAAAAAATCTCAAATTGTCCGACAAATGGACAAAACAAATGAAAATTAGAAACATGTTTCCTGAATAACAGCGCTCAGTTAAAAATAAACAAAAAAACTGTAATGTAATGCAAACAGCTTTGTTTTCATTAAAAAAACAACACCCCACCTTTCTTATCTGATGTGATGCAATGGATTTGGTAGGGTTTTTTTGTTTTTGTTTTTTTATCATAAAGGGTTTGAATCAAAGTACACAACCATTACATCTTTTACATTATTTTTGTTGCTTGATTGCTTTAGACAATTAAAGGTCACAGACATGCAGTTGTAAACGTTTTCAGATACACTTGGCTTTGATTGTGTTGTTTAGATGAACATACATAAATGCCATAAATGCAGTGAAAGGGCACATTTTCTGGATTTCTATTTTGTTTTTGAAATAAAATGATGCTCAGAAATTGAAAAAAATGTGTCTGCTAAACGAGACTGAACCGAGTCGAACTAGGAAATGACGACACAGACCTTGAAGTACAATCGCATTCGATGCCAATGTCAATGCGCTCATGTCGGGCGCATGAATTGCACACACATGTGTCAAACTATACATTTCATTGATTTCTTCTGCAAGACTCAGTATACTTAAAAACGGCTGCAAAAGTCAAAAGACTGAACTCCAACAATCACAAAACCTCTTAGAACAACAAGAACGACGGTCGTGCCCCAATCAGTATTCGAACTAGTTCTTGAGTTGACGTCAGAGTTTTTGTCTTTTATGTCACATGTCTAAAATTTTCTCAAATACATTCCGATTTGAGTGAGACGACATCAAACCCCGCACTTCAAATAAAAACTTCTTTCAATTGTGTGGCTTCATATCAGGTGACTTGGAGACGAAAAAGATTTAGCTAAAAAAGGTGAGAGAACCATATTCTTCAAACTACAGTAGTCAACAAAAGCATATAATAATAATAATAATGGGAATTTATATAGCGCTCTTTCTCACATGAGCTCAGTGCGCTTTACATTGATAACAAGAACATTAAAGGCAAACAAATAATTAATCATTAGAAAGTAAAATAAGCACGATGCCTACACACAACGTTCTCTTACTTCCTTACTCACACACACACACACACACACACACACACACACACACACACACACACACACACACACACACACACACATATACACACACATGCATGCGCACACACGCACACTCGCACACAATTAATTATACAAGTAAAATAGTTACAACATGAACATTCTAAGAAGAAACATAGAGACCACATTCACATTCCCAATCAAGTTTGAATACAATACTGCAACTTGAAATAAAATCATACTGCCATCGACATACCAATTACATGACTAATTATAATAGACAAATTTTGCAAAAACAAAAATACCCTTCTACCTCATTTACAAGCATTTAAAGTTTACAAGACGTAGACATTCTACATACAAAATACGAATAATAAAATAATTGTAAATAATTTTTTTACAAGATTTCTGCAATAAAACGGACCCCCCCCCCCCCCTACACACACACACACACACACACACACACACACACACACACACCTCACTCACAAACACTAATCAATCATAATATGTCCGAAACAAGTGAGTTTTAAGGGCAGAGCGAAAGGCGGAAATAGAGTCAGATGAGCGAACATGTTGTGGGAGGGAATTCCATAAGTGAGGTGCTAAATAGTAGAAGGATCGTTCACCAAACGATTTCGTGTGGACCCGAGGAACCTTGAGTGTGCAGCAGTCAGAGGAAGAACGTAGGGAGCGAGCAGGTAAGTAGACAGTTACTAGTTCGGAGAGATAGACGGGACCAGAGGAGTGAACAGCACCGAGTAGTAGTAATTTGGAATTTTACGTCCTCTCGACCTGGGAAGGCACATATGGGACATTTGTTAGTTGTAAATAAACAAAAAACGATACATGAACGTAAGAGGACATATACAAGACAAAGACAAAACATAGAAAAGTTTTGGGGAAGGATTCTAAAAGCGCAAGTTTTTCATTTGTTGTGAGGAATATCCTGTTAAAAATTATAAAATTAGTTATAGAGATTTTAGATGTTTATTAAATAACTATAGATGTATAAAATATTATTTTAAAATTCGTTTGGTATCTGGCCCGAGTACAACCCTCCCTATTGTATTAAAAATTCAAGGCTACAATGTTAAAAATGTGATCTTTATATTTATTAATAAAAACCGAATAAGGCCTTATTTATTTTTTAAAAGATATATATTTACAAATAATTCTTTATATTTACACCTATTTATAAATTTATATATTTACAAGCATAGAAATTTGTACATGGAAATCTTTTTGTTAAAACGCCAGGGGAGAAGACTCCATCCTGGCTATCACTTTATAACGTGGGGACAAGGTTTAAGAAATATGTAAAGGGAGATTATTTTAGATTCTCAGGAGGGATCATAAAATAAGGAAGGGAGAGGGGAAAGAGAGGGTCCCGGAGGGCCTCAACACACCGAGTTGGGGCGGGCCGGCCGAGGGAGGTATACGCGAGCCATCCTCGCGTCAACAACCCACGACGGGCCCGCCCCATCAAGGGGGAGGTCATCTCACGGGTCTTGGGGTAAGGGTTAGGGGAGGGACAAAAACCCGGGGGTCCTCAACCATCGAGGGGAGCCGCCCCCGCCGCCGGAGGGTACGCGAGACATCCTCGCGTCAACTACCGACGACGGGGACACCTCCCCAGAGGGGGACCACCACTCGGGTGTATTTACTTTAAAAGATCCCAACTAAGTTCACTATATACAACACAGACACATGTTTTATATTTTTATTTTTCCAGTGGTAGGGCACCATGTATTACCATCTATCTATTTTATCTATTGTTAAAATGAATATTAAAATGGGTTTAATGTATAACCCTTATTTTATGGTGGAGGAAGACAACTTATTATACTAGGAGATAAAATTGTGATTAAAATAATGTTAAGATTTAAATATCGTAATATAAAAGTTTAAAATACTGTAGCTGTGCCGGAGGGCCCCGTGCTTGTGAGCCCGTGCAAGACCAGCTATATTAGTTAATTGAAAGTTAGGGCAGGTATAGGAGCATTCACTGCCAAAAAGAAGGGGAGACCTCGTAAACGAATCCTCAAACCGCCGCTATGGCGTGGTGAGGTTTTTACTTGTTAGATCAGTTAAAAACGTATATCAATGGGCCAATGGCCTATTCGGCAAGTGACGATAATAGGTTAAAAGTTACTATTAAAATTGTTTTATTTTACTTTATATGAGAATATAGTAAGGTGCGCGACAGAGGTCCCGACCGGCCGAAACCACAGGATGTGTATATATGTATTTATTATTTGTAATTAAACGGGACCAATAATATGGCCTGAAAGTTTATATATGAGGGTATGATTAATTGAAATTTGAATAGAAAACAACGGTGGCGACCACACTAGATGTAGATGAATGTTGTAATTTTACATGTATTCCCGTAGGGGGGTGGCCACAAAATCCCCCCCGCCTACGTTGACATGGAATGGGTATCTAATAATAATGTAAATATATTTAATATAATCAGGTGGTATTTTGGCATGGGAGCCCGAGCAACTATTGTTTATGATATAACTTTATAAGTAATGGTTTAAGTAATAATAATGATGTTGATGGGGGGGGAGGTTAAGGATTCTTTCATGGAGGGGGCGGGGGGAGGGAGGGAAAGGGACCCCTCCTCCCCGCCCCATCCAGAGGAAAGGCGCCGCTTATGTGATCCTTATGCGGGGGGGTCACAACGTAAAACGTGACGGCTACCATAGAACCCCCGGGGCGACGATCCAGGCTCCCACGAACTGGGGGGGAGGGAGAATAAAAAACAGTGGACCCAAAAGGGTCACTACAGCCCACAGGCGCACGTGACATTAAAATGGGAAGGGGGGAAAGGGAAAGGGGAATGTAAGTGGGCGCCGGGCCCGCCGCCCAAGGGGACTCCACCCCCCCCATTTAGAGTTTGATAGGTGTTATTTATTATTTGAAGACATGGTTGGTTAAGGATTCCCTTCGGTTAGGGGCGCTGCCACGGGTGCGACACCAATAGGGGTGGCCACCCGGAGGTGCCTCGGGCGGGTGAGAGATATTATCTGTCTACCGCCCGAGGCACCCAGCCAACGCCCCCCCCCCCCCCCCCCCCCCCCAAAAAAAGGGGGGGGGGGGGGGGGGGGGGCCGCTATGCAGCTACCATAGATTCTGCACGTGGGCCGCACCATGCACCCCCCCCAACATAGGAGGGGGGGGGGCACCGATCCGACCCACGCACAGATTCCCCATTAAAGTTATTAATGATATAATTTGATAAATTATAAGTGGGTTATTTAATTAAAAAAATAAAATGCAGTATATGGTAGCAACAGAGGTATATTAACTTTTTTAGAAAAATTCTTTAAAAAATGAGCGGTGTATGGCCTCTGCTAGCCATACCAGGGGGGACCACTCCCTCTCACCATGTTTTGATAATATTTTTAGTGTAAAGGGTATATTTGCTGTTTTTAATTTATTAAAAAGTTCTACAAATTCCCTTTGGATGTAAGAACAGGGGTTGAACAAATGTTCTAAATTGAGTGTTTTACTACATCTACAAATGGTGTTACTAAATTTACAATAATATGAGTATGTTCTGAGTCGAAAGATTAGTTTAGAAATATAGTGTGGGGTGGTGAGGAAAAGTCCCCCCTGGACTATTTTGGGGTCCCAGGAGCGGGCCTTAGCATAACTCTCAAGCTCGCTGGTCCACTCCTGGAATATTGTATTTTTTAAACGTGACTTGGCCTCACCCACCGACAGGCCAATGTCAGTGGGTGTGCCTGACATGTGGATGGCCGCCCTCTTGGCCTCCCTATCTGCCAGATCGTTTCCCATGATGCCACAGTGAGAGGGGATCCATGTCAGTGTGACTTTAGTTCCCCTAAGATGGAGATGATGTATTAATTTTTTTATTTCGTTTTTTATTTCTAAACGATTATGGCTTTCTCCCTGTAATGCGTAGATAGAGGATAGGGAGTCAGAAAAAATAACTATTTGGAATGGGGGGTTTGGTAGATCATTAATGAATGAAAGGGCTTCTAAGATGGCCCAGAGTTCTGCTGAAAAAATCGAAATATTTTTATTTAGTTGAAAGTTTTTAGATATTTTTAGACTAGGTATGGTAAAAGCACAACCTATTTTATTTTCGTCTAGTTTAGAACCATCAGTGTAAATACTAAGTTGATGTTGAAAGTTGTAAATTTTTTGTTTTGCCGCAACTGTTAATTGGTTAATTTGTTCTTCTTTTTTAAATTCATTGTGTAGTAAAGTGTCATAATCTGGAGGATCCCAATCCCACTGTGGCACTATATATTTAGGATAAAACACAATGTGTTTCATCAGTGTTTCTGATTTTTCGAGTAAATTTTCTACGAAATCATATATATTAATGTATTTTTTAACAAATTTTTGAGACTGCGCAAAATAAGGGTCCGAAAATTGGGTTAGAAAGTCTTCCTTTGTAAAATTGTTGGTACTATGGAGTCTTGTTAAAAATGTTGCACAATTAAACTTTATGAGATGATGTAGGGGGAGCCAGCCTATGTCTCTATAAACTAAATAGTTTATCGCAAACGAGGGGAGTCCCAGGGCAGTCTTTAAAGCTTTCATTTCAATGGTTTGTAATGCTTTTAGGTTAGATTTTGTTAGGTTATAAAATGTCTCCATGCCGTATGTCAAACGACTACGAACCAGAGTCCTGACTAGATATGTTAAAAATTTTGTGTCCTGAGCCCATTTTTGTCCAGCTAATACTTTTATAAGGTTCAGGGCTTTAGTTGATTTATTGACTAAGTGTGTAATGTGATGTGTCCATGAGAGGTCACTAGAAAGGTGGACGCCCAGGAATTTAACATAAGGGGGAGGAGTTTTTATTTGGTCTAAAATTTGAATTTTAAAATTGTCATGTTTTGTAATTTTAGTTGAGAATACCATGAAATCGCACTTTTGTGGCGAAATCGTGAAACCGTTACATTTAAGATAGTGTAGGATTAGGTTTGTATTATGTTGGTGGGCGCCTAACTCGGGGTCAAGGGTGTACCTCGCTCCACGTGCTGTAGGCAGAGACCAGATGGCAATGTCATCTGCGTACATTGATATTCGGCATCCTTCAAGTTTAATTTGTGAGATATCATGTAGCATGATATTGAACAGAATCGGTGCAATAATGCTGCCCTGGGGAACTCCCATGTCCATCTTATGGTTAGCTGACATAGACTGTCCCACCTTGACTTTAAAACTTCTATTTTGTAAAAAGGTATAAATAAAGTTATATGTATTGCCCTCAATTCCGAGCCTGCTGATTTTTTCTAGTAGCCTCCCATGCCAGACGGAGTCGTATGCCCCTTTTATGTCAAAAAAGGTCGCAAATACTTTCCTTCTTCTGGCTAGAGCTTTTCTGACATGGGAGGTAAGTCTTACAATTTGTTCCATGCAGGATCTATGTTTACGAAAGCCTGCCTGGATCGTGGGGATAATGTTATTTTTTTCAAGGAAATATTCAAGTCTGTTTTTTACGATTCTCTCGTATAATTTGCCAATGTGTGGGGTGAGGGAGATGGGGCGGTAACTTTTGGGGTCCCTCGCCGGTTTTCCAGGCTTTAGGACCCCCACCACCTGTGCCTCTTTCCATGCGCGTGGCACCTCCCCCTCCTCCCAACATCTGGCGTAAAAAGTTAATAGAGTCTCGTGAAAAGAAGGGGGCAATTTTTTGAGTATTTTATAGGAGATTGGATCAACTCCTGTAGCTTTATTTACTTTTCTAATTTGATGAAGGGACCCAGCAAGCTCGGTCAGTTTGAGGGGGGCATTGATATAGTGTGAGTTATTATTTGATTTTGGAATTGTAGGTGTATTTGTTCGTCTGTTTTGCTCATCAGTAGACAAATATTTGCTTTGACTGGCTTGTGCGAAAGTATCCGCAAGGGCGTCAGCTGTCTGTAAATTTGTGGTTGTTATTATATTATCTTTCATTACTCTGGGCTCCCATACCTTACCTCTATTATTTATTTTTTTAATTTTTTTCCATGCTTTACCGAGATCTCGATAATCGACGATCTCGTCAGTATTAAAAAATTCCCTTTTGGCTAAATTTATGGTGTCTTCGCATAATTTTTCGGCTTCTAATTTGGCAGCGTGGTTTGGCGGGGTGGGATGACAATCAAAATAGTTGCATGCACTTTTTTTCTTTCTTACTGTTTCTTGTACTGTCTCATTCCACCATGGTTTTGGTGATGGACGGAAATTTGTTTTATGTATTATTGAAGGTATAGAAAGTTCGCATGCTTTTAAAATGAAAATTCTTAAGTTTTCATAGTGAATATCTAAATCAGAGTCAAAAATGTGGGTGTTATTGGTTTTACTCAAAATGGACTGGAATAAGGTCCAGTTAGCATTTTCATAATTAAATGTATGTTGATGGGGTTGGGTTGGTGAAGGGACTTGACTATTAAATGTTATCAAAATAGGTTTGTGGTCTGATAATAAAGTATCAGACATGGGGTACCATTCATGATTTACTATTAACTCAGGGCTAACAAGGGTTAAATCAATGGCAGTGGGTTTGTGCTTACTGGAGTCAGGAAATCTAGTCGATGAACCATCATTTAAAAGGATAAGATGGGAATCATTAATATGTTGGGTAAGTATCCCACCCCCGCCACTAGGTTTAGTTCCGAAATTCTCCCAGGTGGGGTGGTGTGCATTAAAGTCACCCACCACCACCCAGGAGACAGTGTCTGAAAGGGAGGGAAGCCAGTTTATGTTGTCTGATACGTGGTATCCTTTGGGATAATACATGTTTAAAATATTAGTGGTTTTACCGTTGATTTTTGTTTGGATTATATTAGAATATCTGGTAGCAGTTATATTTTCTAAAGGGGAATTTATACTAGTGTATTGCATATTTAGATGAATGTAAGTAGCTGTGTAAACTTTGCTTGTTGTATTACTAACTGAAGGTGGGTATTGATAGCCCTGTATTCGGGGCAAATTAGGATAGTTAATATTTAACGACTGTAAACAAATAAAATGATATGTTATGGAAGTGGATGATAAGTAGTGTATTAAATGATCGCCTGTTTTGTTGATGGCACGGCAGTTCCATTGCAAAATATTTAACTTGGACAGAAACCTTACGGGTGGGGAGTAATTGAGTGGAGAAATTTTAATTAAGAAGTTAATTATCTAAAGGGTGCGGGCCGCCACCGCTATTTTTTGTGAGATTGGGATCCCACTCTTTTTTGTCGGACCCCCTCCCCTCCCGCCGAGCCGCAGGCGAGCTCAGCCAATCTAAATAGATTGGACTTTGGGCCCACCTGCGGCTGGCTGCTCGAAGATGGGAAAAGGGAGAGAAGTCCCTCTGACAGTACGCACGGTTTTTGTGTGGTACGTGCTTTTGCAAACTGTAATAATATTTGAGTCATCAGTGCTTCTGTTGTAGTTTGATTTTTGTTTTGTTGTAAATTAAGCTCCATGTTTTCTATGTCAATTAATACTTTGTTTTGTGATGAGGAAGGGGAGGCGGTCAAACTCGCCTGGTTGTCAGTGTGCATATGTTTTGTCAGTTTGTCCGTAAGGTCCGTCATTGTTTTTTCCATATATGTTGTGACTTGTGACATGATGTTGGTTGAAAATGTGGCTATTTGTTGGGAAACTAGCTGTTCAATTTTCTGTTGTGTCACCTGATCGCGCAGGGCGGCTTTGGCTGATTCAGCTTTTTTTCTGAGTGTTCGTTCTTGTGAACTTAAAATGCGCCCTCTTCTAGGTTTACGTCTTGGTGTTGTTTTTGGTTTTGGGTTGGTAGGCTGTGTCTGTGTGGGGGTTTTTTGCACTTCTGTCAAATCTGTGGGGGTATCTTGTTTTTCCTTTGACTGTTGTTGTTGTTGAGACCGTGGTGGTGCTGTTGGTTTGAATGAAGGTTTGAAAGCTGTGTTTTTGACCGCATTGGCATAGCTGGGTATTTGCCTCTCCTCCTGCTGCCAGAGGGGGTCTACTGTGGGAGAGGGGGGGGAAGATGGTGAATTTTGTTTTTTAGCATTTTCAGTTTCTTGGGCCAATTTGGCCCGGCGTATGGCCTCAGAATAGGGGATGAAGATTTCCGCGCGTATACGATTGGCGCGGATGCGGAGCTGGTACTGCGGACATCCGCCGTATGCCGCAGAGTGTGGGCCCCCGCAGTTCACACACTTGTTGTTGTTCGTGCAGGACTGCGGGGAGTGGCCCGGTTCGGCGCACCTGGCACAAATTTCTTTTTTGGAGCGACATTGCTCGGCCGAGTGTCCGAACCGGGCACACTGCTTACACCTCCTAACTGGGGCAACAAATGGGGTGACCTCAAAAGTTTGTGCGTAGATTTTGATCTGTGAAGGGAGAATGGGTTCGTTGAATGTGACTTTCACTGCTTTCGATTTTGTGCCGTCACGATTATTCAATCTCAGAATGTTTTTAGCGTTTTTAATTAATGGAAGAAGGTCTATAATGTTTTCCTCGAGGGGGATAGGTCTTATGACCCCCTCTGTGGATGCTGTGGGAATGAAGCACTTGATGTTAATTTTGGAAATTTGTTTGAGATTAGACAATTTGTTTTGTTGTTCTGCAGATACACAACCTATGAGTAGACGATTGCCGGCCAGGGACCTCTGGCTCGCGATATCGCCAATGGCATTTTGCCAAAGGCGCATGCTCGTCACGGGGCCTAGGCCCTTGATTGTGGCTGGGCCTGTGCCCTGGTCTTCCACAATCGGGAATACGTTTGTGTCGTCAGAGCCTCGACTTGGATCCGATCGTCGCCATTTTTGTTTCACACGCTTTCGTAACCAGCGTGAACCGATCTGATGCACCTAACTGAGATTGAACGATGCCTGGCCAGTTTTGCTCCGTTATTAACTGCTCAAACGACAGTCATGATCGACAGGGAAAACCACGGAACAACGGTGTACGATATTTTTCTGTTCCAAAGGTGAAAACAAATCAAACAGAAGAGGTGAAAGAAATCACAACACGGAGAAGGCACAGATGGATTGCAGCCATCAGACGAACGTCCATTACTTTTGAGCATGTTTCTAAACAGACGCGTGTGTGCTCCAAACATTTTCATGGAGGTAAGAACCTGAATAGTTATCTGTGCCTCTGTGTGTGTTTGTGTGTGTGTGCACATATTGACATAAGATTAAAAAATCACACTAGCCTACTATCTCCTCAGCTTTCCAATTTGTTGTCTTAATTCTTACTAGACCCCCCCCCCCCCCCCCCCCCCCCCCCCCCAAAGTGCAGAAGAATCTTCAGCCTGAGGTGAAGAAGAAGAAGAAAATATGCATGTTTATACACAAAAGAACCATCAAAATGGCGTGGCATCATGTGACTGGTCACTAAACAGAAGGAAGGAAGGGTTGGAGTGTGTGTGTACAGTGACTATGGTCACTATACAGAAGGAAGGACAGGTTTGAGTGTGTGTGTTACTGTGTATGAGTGTGTGTGGACCGTGGCTTTAGCAATGTGTTTTGCTCATATGACTGAGGCCCCGGCAATGGGTGATGCCTCGTGTCTCCCTTCAGGGACCGCCCCACCCTCCATGTGGATACCGGAGGTCTTATGTACAAACAGTTCCCCCACCTTCTGTGCTAGCATTAGTTATAATAACAACCTGTTCTAATCTATCATTCTCTTTGACTCCATTACTCATTATTTGTATGTGTGTTTGTGTACATCTGTAAATTAGTGCAAGATGATGGTGTGAGAACACTGAATGTAAATAAATGAAATTGCATTTTAAATAGCTGCTGTGTGTCTGTGACTGTCTCCAGGTGCGCCAGCCTATGAAATGTTTGAAACACATCCAGACTGGGCCCCATCGCTTCACCTTGGACACTGCGAAGTGAAAGAAGCCAACACGGAGAGGTTCAATCGACAGAAGAGGAGGGTGTCACAAAAAGTGTCGTCAAGCCTGACAGAAGTGGAAGAAATGGAGGTGGAGAGTGTAACAGAACCAGCTGCCGATTCAGCTGACCTGAGTGCAGGAGCAGAGCTTGGAGAGACAAATGAGCAGCAAACCCACTCCACACAGGCCACACAGACAGAAATGACTTTTGGTGACATTAATGGTTTTGAACATGAGCTGTGCAGGCTTCAGGAAGAGAACAGAGTGTTAAAAGAAAAACTGTTCAAGCATGAATATCGGGAAGATGCTTTTGAACAAGATAATGATAGAGTGAAATATTACACAGGACTACCGAGTTTTGCAATGTTGTTAGCATTGTTTAATTTGATCAAAGCGCATCTACCTCGGGGAAATCGTAGAATTTTGACACCCTTTCAGATGCTGATTGTAGTCTTGATGAGACTGCGCCTGAATTTGCCGATTCAGCACATAGCTTATTTATTTCAAGTCCACAGGTCAACAATATCAACTGCATTTGTACAAACTCTCAGTGTGATGCATGAACGCTTGATGCCCCTGGTGTATTGGCCAGATAGAGAAAGCCTGCAGAAAAGCATGCCCCATCAGTTCGTTGAGGCTTTTGGCGAACATGTAGCTGTTATCATAGACTGTTTTGAAGTATTTATTGAAAGACCATCAAATCTAAAAGCTAGAGCACAAACCTTTTCCAACTATAAGCATCACCAGACTATCAAATATTTGATTGGTATAACTCCACAAGGTGTGATATCTTTCATTTCAAAGGGTTGGGGAGGGCGAACAAGTGACAAGCATGTGACAGAAAACAGTGGTTTTTTGGATAATCTTTTACCAAATGATAAGGTTCTTGCAGACCGTGGGTTTGACATTCAAGAAAGTGTGGGGCTCTTGTGTGCAGAAGTCAAGATGCCTGCCTTTACCAGAGGAAGATGTCAAATGCATGCTAAGGATGTAGAAGAGACAAGAAAACTTGCACATTTGAGGATTCATGTAGAAAGAGTGATAGGTAATGTTGTGGGGAAATACACAATTCTTAGTGATACAGTTCCAATGAATTTAATTCTTCCATGTGAGGGTGAGAATATGACTTTTCTGGACAAGATAGTGACTGTATGTTGCTGTTTAACAAACATGTGTCCAAGTGTTGTTTAGTTCACTGTGAGCAGAATAGAATTCTTATTAGTATTTGAGTGTTCACAATATTTATTAGTTCACAAAGAAGACTCAACGGCGTTCATAAAGAAGACTCAACGGCACAGTGATATTGGTAGTCCTAACTGAATTTTAAACATGTGTGTGTGTTAGTGTGAGTATGCATGTGTGTGTATGCATTTGCGTGCATGCGTATATGTGTGTTCCGTGTTGCAATATAGTGATCGCGTCAGGGCTCCCAGGGACCCCGATGACTGAATATGCAAGTACAATAAGCTCGGGTGGAAATGGAATTCTTAATGAAGCTTTTAAAAAAAAGTTCAATTATTGAACCTTTATATTTTTTTATTTTTTTAAAAATATTATTGCTTAAGTTGAAGTCAGCCAGTTTTTTAGTTTTGTTTTTTAAATGATGTTCAAACAACGCAATAGGCTGGTATACAGTCGATACAGTACAGGATTTACATTGCATAATTATGTAACTATGTGCATGTGGGTACCTAAGAAACTGAATATTCAAAATATTGATCATCTTTTGTGTTTGTGTGTGTGGGAGGAGGGGGTGGGGGGGAATTGTAAACCATTAAATTCCAACAAAAATAGCATCATGATTATGTAACCACACACACACACCAGTAAATAATGTATTTTAAAGACAGTAAAATACTTTATAAGAATCGCACACTCCCAGATGAAATATGTATTATGCAGACTTTAAGTGTAAAATTATAAGAACATGCACCACCCACCCACTCCCATTTTGCCAAAATGTCTGGTGCCTTGTACTAAGACCCTGACCCACAGAAGTTTCTTTCTAAAAGTGCATAGACAGGAGATCACTGGGGAAAAAATTCTGCATAGTTACATGCAGTTTCCTTTTGTTACCCACAAATCGAGCGTAAAACAGACCTGTTTACTATACTCTTTTCAAGTAGTATTGTACTCAATTTGGACCTCTACTATTCAAAATTGAAAAACATGCTTTAATTACTCATTTTCACTGAACAATGTTTGATGGTTTAATGAATAAAAAGTATTTAAAACTACACATTTTGCACCAAAACTACTCTTTTCAGCTATCCAGACTACTCAAGACTTGTGTAGGTGGTAAACAGGTCTGGTAAAACTTAAAAGGATGTCATTTCTACTTGGATGTCTTTTTTGGTCCACGTGTAACTCCTATACAAGTTCTCGTCCCCCCCCCAAAAAAAAAACTTTGGAGAGCAGTCTCATTTGCGTATGGGGGAATTTGTATGTGAGTCACACCTGGCGAGAAAAGAAAAAAAGGAACTTAATCCTGCTGGGTCTTTAATTCAACTGTACATTACAAAAAAATCCACTCAGAACTAAACCATCAACACAAAGAAAGCGATAGGAAGATGACTTTTTTAATTTTTCAAATAAATCAACAAGTACAGGAACTGAAACCAAAAATAAGATAATTCCAACTGTTTCCAATGCATGGCCAACCATACAATAAATAGCCTACTGATAAAAAAGTACCGTAGTTCTCATATTTTTCCAGTAATTTCAGGTCACTGCTACTTACACGATACCATTAGGGGCTGTGCACATTACACACAGAAACTTCATGCGCTTATTTGCAAATAGTATAATAACAGTAAGAGATAAGCGGAGGGGAGATACACATGCGTTTCCATATGCCTGCCTGTATGCGCTTATTGTTTTTACTTATTTGTGGATAAGCGTGGTTTCCGCATGTAATGTGCACAGCCCCTAATTCAGGAACAAACACAGAGTGGTAGACACACACACAGCATGCATGCACACACACACTTGTGCGCATATCCATAAATGTAAACAGGCATCAGATACCTACATTAATAGTCAGAAAAGAACAAAAGAAGTGTTTGATAACGTACAAAATGCTCAAATTCTTAACAACAAAATAAAGGACCACTTTTTGTTTTAAACTTTTAATTGTCTTAACATAAATAACTTTTAAAGCAACAATAACAGAGATTGTTCAACACAGACAGTGAACTTAGAATTTGCAATGCATTTTAAATTTAAAACAAAAGGAGATTGTCAAGATTCATTTAACCGTTTCACCGCCAACTTTTTTTCTCTACCCAGTTAAGCTTAATGGGATTTTTTAGCTAAACAATGGCTGGCGGTGAAAGGGTTAATGCACGATAAAACAATACATTGTCAATTTGTGCATTTCATTCAGAAGACTGTTCAAGATTTATCAGCACCACCAAAGGCCAGCAGATGTGTTTTCTTACCACCACTCTGCCCCCCCCCCCCCTTTTTAAAATTTTACACTGCCTGTCAAATGTTGCATTGCCCCGGTTGTTGCTTTGTCTTTTTTTTATTTATTATCAAGACAGTATATGACTGACAACAACAAACACAAAGCAGGGGTCAATCTTGTCACAGGACAGCATAGGTAATTTGACCAGTTAGATGAAAATATAATAGATCATTTTCATAAAACTATGTCATAATGGATAATGTAAAAAAAAAATTCAAAAAATTCAGTGCAACAAAAACTACAGTAGTCAGTACAGATAGTACTATGTAATAACAGGGCAATTATTTGTACGGTTTCTTGTTTCAACAACATAATAAGTCATAAGACCTCTTTCCTGCAAAAATAGGTCATTTCAAAATGATGTCAGTCAATGACTGTTGCTAAGAATAATCCCTGACATAGACACACACACACATGTGCACATACACATAAATGTAAACGTGCATCAGATACCAACATTAATAATCAGAAAAGAACAAAACATGTAATAACGTACAACATGCTCAAATTCTTAACAACAAAATAAAAGACCACTTGATCAGAAGGAAATAACAAAACATGTTAACACACAACGCACTCACAATCACATTGTCAACTAAATACACTGTCATTTTGTACCTCTTTTCCTGGCTAGTGTTCATCAAACATGCATGTCTCTTTCATGAAATAAGTACCCAAGATATACTGTGGATTCCTGCTAACTCAAAAAAGGAAAACTAAAAAACACCGGACAACTCGCAATAATTTTCTGGTCCAGTAACCTTCCTGTCTAAAAAAAAAGAGTAAAAGGTCTTTTTATTTCAAAAGGAAATTTCAGTCCTTTCAAACTGCACAAAAGTCATCTGAGACAAACCAAAGAAACAAAAGATACTGTATTTATAAGGCGCACCTTACTATAAAAGTATAAGATGCATCCTCCAATCTTACAACACAAAAATCAGAATTTGTTATTGTGTTTTCTTACTTCTTTTTTCTATTTACATAAAGCGCAGGGGTCCTAGTCTGGGGAAAAAGTGTCAACTTCTATAGTTCGAACAATGCGGTACTTGTGAGTCTGGCGACAAGCTCAACAAACATTACTAAAAGTGGTAAAACTAGACCAAAATATTCTTTTTACTGGTGTCCCAAGGCCACGGTCATAGGACATTAACCTATTAAAATTTTAAATGTTAAATTGTGTTATCCCCTGTCAGGACCAAACTGACCAGAGCAAGCAAGCAGAGCTTTTCCAGAACCTGAGGTGGTGATAAACAGTACACACAAACAGATGGGACTGCAGTCTACATTTTAGGGTTACAGTCTTTGCAATGCCATGTTTCATCTGGTTTTGGCAGCGTGTCCAAGCCGACACAGCTTTTGTGAAACCACTCTATTTTACAGTTTTCATTGTCACACACAAGCATATCATCGTATTCCTCTGGTCTGCGACAATGGCACCACTTTACCTTCTTCCCTGACTTTTTCCCTTTCTTGGCCACCGGCAGATTCTTATGTGGGGATTCATGTAGTGGCCTTTTGGTGGAGGTTGAAGGTTTCTGTGGGGATTCATGCAGTGGCCTTTTGGTGGAGGTTGAGGTCTCAGCTTTTGGAGGACAAGTGAAGCGTTTTGCCACCAACTCGGGCAAAGCCACTCTCTTAAAGAAGTCCTCGGCTTTCTTAATACACGTTTCAAAGAAGGTTCTGTCTGGCTCCACACGTACCACAACAAAGTTTACTTTCGTCCAAACAACAAAGTCACAATAGTCTGCACCAGTGACCAGTAACTGGCATTGAGTTTGAAAATAGTATTTATGTGTTGTCTTCAAAAATAATGAACCATTCTTGTTTTCCAGGCAAAATTCACGGTCATTACATGCAGCGACAACTGAAGTGTCTCTGTGCTTATACGGGCACTTGATTTCTACGCATCCTTTCCCACAGCATGTACAAGAAGCAATCCCATCAGGTGAAGCACCCATGAATGGAATGTCTGGGTTTACAACTAATCCTGACTTTTGTACAATGAAAGAACTATGTTCAGTTTTCATTGCCAATGCGTATGCATCAAAAGCAGAGTTCTCATGCTCAGTTCCCCATTTTATTGCAGGAACAGAAATTTTCTTGTGATTTGGATAACACACATCTATCACAGTAGAAATAGCTGGTCTGTCTAATTTAGTAGAGCAAACGGCATGTAACCGCGATGCAGTTATTCTACCTGCTCTTGCAGCATACCACAAGGGGCTTTTATACTGGCCTCTTGTTTCACTCTCAATCCGGGCAGCCTCGTCCTTTGTAAGCTGTACACGTCTGTCTTGGAAAATACTGTCACACTGTTGTCTCAAATCTTGCTGACTAAAATTGTCACATTTTTTATTTCTTAATGTTATCAATGACTTGGGCACAATCACTGGCTGGATGTGATCTTTATATTGTTCACAATAGTCTGGCATCACCGACAACACTGCAGGCTTATCTCCAGTTTCATGGATTTCTTGAAGGAACGCTTTCAGCTCTTCTGGTGTAGTTCTTGGAGCCTTCGAATGACATGTAGCACCGGTACGTAGACCGTGCACTTGAGGCTGACCGGAGTTGATGGATCGGTCAAGTTTCTTTTTCAGTGAAGCAGATGAAGAATAGTCTATCTTATAGCCGACTTCAGGCTCCACACGGTTGATGCCACAGGGCAGCACCCAGTAAGCAGGGCGCCCTGTCACTGTTGTTTTCTCCCTGACTCGGACCGTAGCTTCCACCTTAAATAGTAAGGCAGAAACATGGGTGCAGGTTTCAGCAAGTCCTGCCATACAATCACAGTGGGCTGTCTTGATTGCTCCAGAAGACTCCAAAACAACCCAAGGCTGAAGGGGCTTCTCGGACAGGCGCATGGAATGCAGCACCTGCACACAAAGAACAAATGATCAGATAAGACACTGCAAAATGCCTGTACCGGTAATTATTAAAACTAATGAACGGCTGACATTTTCATCTTCACCATATTTTAATAATAACACACTGATGTTTATATAGGGATTTCTTATCAAGCATAAAAAATGATAAAGTGCTTTACAATCAGCATTTAAACGTTCGCCGAGTGTCAAACAAACCCATGTAGTAACCTGGGTACAGGGTATTCTTCCTCTCACTTTGCACTCGGCCATCTTTCAGATGAGACGATAAACCGAGGTCCTGTGTGCCCATGCACTTAGCACGCCTTAAACCCAATGGCAACGAAAAAGTAAGCTCTTTTACTATTTAATTTTAATGAAACAAGTCATTAGCACCAAGAAAAAGAGTTTAAAAAAAAGAAAAGAATCCTATCTTAAATGGTGTGTGCGTGTGTGTTTATCTTCTTCTTCACCTCAGGCAGCCAACTTCATCACATTGAAGATTCTGCTGCACTTTAGGGGGTAGTACGAAAAAGAAAGAAAAATAAGTTCAGCAAAGATAGGGTAGAAAGTGAAATCATGAGGTAGTATGGGGAGAAGATAGAGCCCAAAGTAGTCAGGAATAATTTAAGTATTATTATGTACATATTTTGCTATGTAGAAGGATAATAATTTTTAGATAAATTAAAAAATTAGTCAGATATTGAAGAATTGATTGATCTGGGAAGGGAAAAAAAGAGAGAGAGGGGAGGGGGGACGTGTGAGAGGGAAAGACACGACCGTTTAATGCCCTGGTCTAGCCAGAGACACACAGGCCTCACATGATGCATGCAGAGTGTGTCATGCACAACCATTACTTGGGCCCCACATGATATGTGCAAAGGAGTAGGGGACATGTGTGCCAGTAGGTCGCACATGTTGCATGCAGAGGACCACAGACCCTTTCACAGTATCTTGGCAAGACCAATCCGGCTACCGTAGTCGGAGGGGGGGGGGGGGGGGGGGGGGAAGGGGGAGGAGGGGGGGGGGGGGGGGGGGGGGAGGAGGGGGGGGGGGGAGGGGGGGGGGGGGGGGGGGGGTTTTATGATGGAGGACCAGGGGGTGAGGGGAGAATCAAAGGGAGGGGGGAGTTTCAGTGGTTGAATTAGATTTGGGAGCCGAGTCTGGACCCCTCTTGCATTGATGCAAATGCAAACACACGCACAGCACACATACTGACATAACACAAAGATTCAGTCATTTTCTTTCTTAAGTTGTTTATAAATAATATATCTAGCATACAAACTTTCTTGATCTTACCTTACTCTTGACGACAAAGTTGTCACAGTTTTCAGGCCTGTAGATCTTGATCTCCTGTACCCATCCATTTGTGAACTGGTTGTGGGCTTCAAGGCTTTTAAAACTTTTAAACTGTTCCCAAGTGTAGGTACTTCTGCCAAACACAAGGTAATTCACCATGTCACCAAACATCAGTGGAGGAAGCGTGTCAACATCGTTGGACCATACTCTTTCACCAGCTTCGTATGGGTCAAAGCCATTCAGCAAGGCCACTTTTTGGATGTATCGTGATCTTTCATCAACATCCAGCTTATCAACATACTTTAACTTTTCTTTCAGCTTGGTTTTATCCATGATCAATCACTTGTAAGATCTGCTAATCTGTGTACCTAGGGCGGCCTACTGCGCGCGCGTGTGAAGTAAAAATGGCGGACCATTCCCGTAACTAACCGGAAGTTGGCTTCATCGCTTAGTCCCGATAACTGGGTATTTTAGGAATGTGGGTTTTGGAGGGTCTCTCAGAGTTTCCCTCGTGTGAGTAGCTGTATGCGCGCGCGCTCGTCTCGGTTTCGGTTTCGGCCTTGGTCTAGACTCCGACTGACCTTGTTGTTGTTCTTGTTCGTGTACGTGTTGAGAGTTTGCGTTTGTGTTTGTGTTTGTATTGGTGTGGGGACCCCAAATGGATTCTATGTTGATGAATGAGTTGTCTTTGGGATGTGAGGAGTGGGGGGGGGGGGTGTCTGTATTGTTCTCCCCTTCTTTTGTAAGACTCATGTTTTTTTCCCGTGAAGGGGATGGGTCTGTGCTTTGTACTATCGTCTCTATTGGACTGATATCTTTGTCCATGTCATGTAAGTCCTCCCTGGTTTTCTTATTGCCTGGGGACAGGCCTGGGCTCAAGGGGCTCGATTCTGTCCCTCGGTTTCTTTTACGTGTTGGTGTGTTGGGAGTGCTTGTGTTTTGGGGTGCGCTATTCCCTGTGTTTGATTCCGTGGGAGGGAGCTTGCACTCAACCTCAACCGACGGAACTTCAATAAATGTATTTGACTCCCCTGAAGTGTCGAACATGACGTCAGAGCTTCCTTCGGAGTAGTCCTGACTGTTGTCTTCCCCCCCCTCCCTTCCCTCTATCTTAAATAATTCCTTGCTCATGGTGCCCTATTACATTGTGTCTAAACAAGAAAATAATAAGAGGAAAATAATAAGGGATGGGTAAAAAGGATGTTAGTAAACAAATACTATACACAATATGCCTCCCCAGGCCAAGAGATCACGCAATTTACTTTGTTATTTTCGAAATTTCGAACG
>JAGGCT020004072.1:385690-408568 GCA_017654935.2 Phymorhynchus buccinoides
TTTTTTATAAGTAATACATAAGAAAAAATGAAGTTTTGTGTGTAAACAAGAAATGTCTCTTTCAGATTTTCTTTACTTTTTATAGTTCTGTAGATATTCACTTAGAAAGCAGTGTCCCCATATGGGGACGCTAGGCTCGAATGGTACAGGTTTTTTTATATGCACTCATAGTGCGATGTGTGCTATTTGTTTCCAGAAACTTCAACGTAAACGAAGTTTTGGATATACTGGAAGTCAGGGCACTTTCAGCGTGCAGATATTTTCATAGAGCCCCCTCCTGTTGATGAACTGACAGATGAGGACAGTGGTGATGACGATGTGGGAGGCGTTATTCAAAATGTGAATGGACAGCAACTGGCAGCCAGGGCAACTGCTACTGTCATTCAGGCAGATGGCAGAGAGCATGCTGGTGACGAACGTCGTGTCCAACAAAGTAGGCCTGCACCCGATTCAGACAACAATGGTGGTCCAGGTCAGATCATCAAAAAATCCAGATTCCCCAGCCCTTCATCATCAGACATTACAATAAGACGATGGGTGGCGTGGACTGAATGGATCAGCACGTGAACACATACAGAGTGGCCATCATCAGACATTACAATAAGACGATGGGTGGCGTGGACAGAATGGATCAGAACGTGAACACACACAGAGTGGCCAGCCCTTCATCATCAGACATTACAATAAGACGATGGGTGGCGTGGACAGAATGGATCAGAACGTGAACACATGCAGAGTGGCCAGCCCTTCATCATCAGACATTACAATAAGACGATGGGTGGCGTAGACAGAATGGATCAGAACGTGAACACATACAGAGTGGCCATCATCAGACATTACAATAAGACGATGTGTGGCGTGGACAGAATGGATCAGAACGTGAACACATACAGAGTGGCCAGCCCTTCATCATCAGACATTACAATAAGACGATGTGTGGCGTGGACAGAATGGATCAGAACGTGAACACACACAGAGTGGCCATCAGAAGCAAGAAATGGTGGTGGCCAATATTTGCATTCTGCCTTGATCTGGCTGTCCAGCAAGCATGACTGTTGTACCGCAGATCCAGAGCCTGCCTCACAACCCCTCTGGATCTTCTGGCAGTTCGACGTGCCATTGCAGACAACTACCTGCCACAAGCCCCCCGTGCAGCTGCATCTGTCCAGCGTCCACTTGGCTGATGTCCCCGACTTGACCGCAGAGTGCCTCAAGCCATTCGCCTTGACGGCAAAGATCATCTCATCCAGACCAGTGGCAAACAGCTGCGCTGTGCACTTTGTGGAGGAAAGTCAAGGCAGTAGTGCAAAAAATGCAATGTGCTGTACACCTCAAATGCTTTGAGGCATTTCACACTGTGTAGACAGTGCTCAGAAGAAATGACTGCTGGGTTATCTTTTTCGGTTTATTGTTCAATGTATGTTTCCCCTAAAGTTACAGCTGTAATGATATTTTCTGTTTCAAGGATCACGTTTCTTACAACAGGTATCGTGACTGACCTTGCTTGTGAGATCAAAAGAGACATGACATTCATAATTTGAATAGTTTGGTTTTCCAGATAGTGCATTTCTGCTCATTGCAGATCTTATCCTTTTATTTTGACCTTTGACCTCTTAGCTGCTTAGATTGTTCAACGGTAAGGTGTGCCACTAAGAATGCAACAAGCTTATTTGAAGAGATTCAAACTGTAAAACTTTGAAAAATAAAATTTCAAAATAATGTTTTCACTTGTTTCTTGTATTATTGATCTGACAATAAACATGTACCCATTCAAGCCTAGCGTCCCCATATGGGGACAGTTCTGTTAGTGGCTGTAAATATGAAAATACACAAACAATTACATTCTTATGGTTATGGATGGTCTATGAACATTATTTCCCTCCCAAAAAATAGTATGATAAACAAAAACTTAATTTAGGCATGGGTTAATGACATTATTCCACAAACATTCATAGAATAAGCTATTTTGCTTTGTAAACGTTATTTGAAAAACATATGACCAAAAAATACATTCTCGTGCCCTCTCCCCAAAATGGAACGGTCATGTTTTGTCTTCTAAATCAGAGCATTTTCAGTTTTACTCAATATGACTGTTACATATGTTGATTATGGATAAATCGAGGGGTGAATGCCAGAACTGCCCATCTGTGCTCTTTATTCCTTTTGAGATAGACCGTTCTGGCAGGCACCCCTCGTAATGTTATATGAAAATAAAATGTGGGCTTTTGAGATAGACCGTTGTGGCAGGCAGCCCTCGTAATGTTATATGAAAATAACATTGGGGCTTTTGTACATAGGTTAAATTCGAAACGAACAAAAGAATACGTTTGAAAATTAAGACGTTATGATATCGACAATGAAGCTTTATTCATTTTTTTTCTTAATTTAAGAGTTACAAAGACAGTGCTAATTGACTGTTTCCCAAGTACTTCTCCATTTACATTCCAAAGTAGCCAACATGCGTGTTAAAGCCAAAGCAGCCGATCCAAAGAATCGGGTCACGCTAGTCCGACACTTGCCGCTCGCGCTACAAGGATAATGGTAGGGGAAAAGAGTAGCGGACGGCGAGCAGGATTGTAAATAAACAAAAAACGATACATGAACGTAAGAGGACATATACAAGACAAAGACAAAACATGGAAAAGTTTGGGGAAGGATTCTAAAAGCGCAAGTTTTTCATTTGTTGTGAGGAAAATCCTGTTAAAAATTATAAAATTAGTTATAGAGATTTTAGATGTTTGTTAAATAACTATAGATGTATAAAATATTATTTTTAAAATTCGTTTGGTATCTGGCCCGAGTACAACCCTCCCTATTGTATTAAAAATTCAAGGCTACAATGTTAAAAATGTGATCTTTATATTTATTAGTAAAAACCAAATGAGGCCTTATTTATTTTTTAAAAGATATATATTTACAGATATTTCTTTATATTTACACCTATTTATAAATTTATATATTTACAAGCATAAAAATTTGTACATGGAAATCTTTTTATTAAAATGCCAGGGGAGAAGACTCCCATCCTGGCTATCACTTTATAACGTGGGGGCAAGGTTTAAGATATATATAAAGGGAGATTATTTTGGATTCTCAGGAGGGATCATAAAATAGGGAAGGGGGGAGGGAAAGAGGGGGTCCCGGAGGGCCTCAACACACCGAGTTGGGGCGGGCCGGCCGAGGGAGGTATACGCGAGCCATCCTCGCGTCAACAACCCACGACGGGCCCGCCCCATCAAGGGGGAGGTCATCTCACGGGTCTTGGGGTAAGGGTTAGGGGAGGGACAAAAACCCGGGGGTCCTCAACCGTCGAGGGGAGCCGCCCCCGCCGCCGGAGGGTACGCGAGACATCCTCGCGTCAACTACCGACGACGGGGACACCTCCCCAGAGGGGGACCACCACTCGGGTGTATTTACTTTAAAGGATCCCAACTAAGTTCACTATATACAACACAGACACATGTTTTATATTTTTATTTTTCCACTGGTAGGGCACCATGTATTACCATCTATCTATTTTATCTATTGTTAAAATGAATATTAAAATGGGTTTAATATATAACCCTTATTTTATAGTGGAGGAAGACAACTTATTATTAGGAGATAAAATTGTGATTAAAATGGTGTTAAGATTTGAATATCATAATATAAAAGTTTAAAATACTGTAGCTGTGCCGGAGGGCCCCGTGCTTGCGAGCCCGTGCAAGACCAGCTATATTAGTTAATTAGAAGTTAGGGCAGGTGTTAAAGCGTTCACTGCCAAAAAGAAGGGGAGGCCTCGTAAACGAATCCTCAAACCGCCGCTATGGCGTGGTGAGGTTTTTACTTGTTAGATCAGTTAAAAAACGTATGTCAATGGGCCAATGGCCTATTCGGCAAGTGACAACAATAGGTTAAAAGTTACTATTAAAATTGTTTTATTTTACTTTATATAAGAATATAGTAAGGTGCGCGACAGAGGTCCCGACCGGCCGAAACCACAGGAAGTGTATATATGTATTTATTATTTGTAGTTAAACGGGACCAATAATATGGCCTGAAAGTTTATATATAAGAGTATGATTAATTGAAATTTAATTACAAAACAACGGTGGCGACCACACTAGATGTAGATGAATGTTGTAATTTTACATGTATTCCCGTAGGGGGGTGGCCACAAAATCCCCCCCGCCTACGTTGACATGGTATGGGTATCTAATAATATATATATATTTAATATAGTCAGGTGGTATTTTGGCATGGGAGCCCGAGCAACTATTGTTTATGATATAACTTTATAAGTAATGGTTTAGGTAATAATAATGGTGTTGATGGAGGGGGAGGTTAAGGATTCTTTCATGGAGGGGGCGGGGGGAGGGAGGGAAAGGGACCCCTCCTCCCCGCCTCATCCAGAGGAAAGGCGCCGCTTATGTGATCCTTATGCGGGGGGGTCACAACGTAAAACGTGACGGCTACCATAGAACCCCCGGGGCGACGATCCAGGCTCCCACGAACTAGGGGAGAGGGAGAATAAAAAAACAGTGGACCCAAAAGGGTCACTACAGCCCACAGGCGCACGTGACATTAAAATGGGAAGGGGGGAAAGGGAAAGGGGAATGTAAGTGGGCGCCGGGACCGCCGCCCAAGGGGACTCCACCCCCACCATTTAGAGTTTGATAGGTGTTATTTATTATTTGAAGACATGGCTGGTTAAGGATTCCCTTCGGTTAGGGGCGCTGCCACGGGTGCGACACCAATAGGGGTGGCCACCCGGAGGTGCCTCGGGCGGGTGAGAGATATTATCTGTCTACCGCCCGAGGCACCCAGCCAACGCCCCCCCCCCCCCCCCCCAAAAACAAGGGGGGGGGGGGGACGCCGCTATGCAGCTACCATAGATTCTGCACGTGGGCCGCACCATGCACCCCCCCCAACATAGGAGGGGGGGGGTACCGATCCGACCCACGCACAGATTCCCCATTAAGGTTATTAAAGATATAGTTTAATGAATTATAAGTTAGTTGTTTAATTAATAAATAAAATGCAATAAATGGTAGCAACAGAGGTATATTAGCTTTCTTAGAAAAATTCTTTAAAAAATGAGCGATGTATGGCCTCTGCTAGCCATACCAGGGGGGACCACTCCCTCTCACCATGTTTTGATAATATTTTTAGTGTAAAGGGTATGTTTGCTGTTTTTAATTTATTAAAAAGTTCTACAAGTTCCCTTTGGATGTAAGAACAGGGATTGAACAAATGTTCTAAATTGAGTATTTTACTACATCTACAGATAGTGTTACTAAATTTACAATAATATGAGTATGTTCTGAGTCGAAAGATTAGTTTGGAAATATAATGTGGGGTGGTGAGGAAAAGTCCCCCCTGGACTATTTTAGGGTCCCAGGAGTGGGCCTTAGCGTAACTCTCAAGCTCGCTGGTCCACTCCTGGAATATTGTCTTTTTTAAACGTGACTTGGCCTCACCCACCGACAGGCCAATGTCAGTGGGTGTGCCTGACATGTGAATGGCCGCCCTCTTGGCCTCCCTATCTGCCAGATCATTTCCCATGATGCCACAGTGAGAGGGGATCCATGTCAGTGTGACTTTAGTTCCCCTAAGATGGAGATGATGTATTAATTTTTTTATTTCGTTTTTTATTTCTAGACGATTATGGCTTTCTCCCTGTAATGCGTAGATAGAGGATAGGGAGTCAGAAAAAATAACTATTTGGAATGGGGGGTTTGGTAGATCATTGATGAATGAAAGGGCTTCTAAAATGGCCCAGAGTTCTGCTGAAAAAATTGAAATATTTTTGTTTAGTTGAAATTTTTTTAATATTTTTAGACTAGGTATGGTAAAGGCACAACCTATTTTATTTTCGTCTAGTTTAGAACCATCAGTGTAAATACTAAGTTGATGTTGAAAGTTGTAAATTTTTTGTTTTGCAGCAACTGTTAATTGGTTCATTTGTTCTTCTTTTTTAAATTCATTGTGTAGTGAGGTGTCATAATCTGGAGGATCCCAATCCCACTGTGGCACTATATATTTAGGATAAAACACAATGTGTTTCATCAGTGTTTCTGATTTTTCGAGTAGATTTTCCACGAAATCATATATATTAATATATTTTTTAACAAATTTTTGAGACTGCGCAAAATAAGGGTCCGAAAATTGGGTTAGAAAGTCTTCCTTTGTAAAATTGTTGGTACTATGGAGTCTTGTTAAAAATGTTGCACAATTAAGCTTTATGAGATGATGTAGGGGGAGCCAGCCTATGTCTCTATAAACTAAATAGTTTATCGCAAAGAAGGGGAGTCCCAGGGCAGTCTTTAAAGCTTTCATTTCAATGGTTTGTAATGCTGTTAGATTAGATTTTGTTAGGTTATAAAACGTCTCCATGCCGTAAGTCAAACGACTACGAACCAGAGTCCTGACTAGGTATGTTAAGAATTTTGTGTCCTGAGCCCATTTTTGTCTAGCTAATACTTTTATAAGGTTCAGGGCTTTAGTTGATTTATTAACTAAGTGTGTAATGTGATGCGTCCATGAGAGGTCACTAGAAAGGTGGACGCCCAGAAATTTAACATAGGGGGGAGGAGTTTTTATTTGGTCTAAAATTTGAATTTTGAAATTGTCATGTTTTGTAATTTTAGTTGAGAATACCATGAAATCGCACTTTTGTGGCGAAATCGTGAAACCGTTACATTTAAGATAGTGTAGGATTAGGTTTGTATTATGTTGGTGGGCGCCTAACTCGGGGTCAAGGGTGTATCTCGCTCCACGTGCTGTAGGCAGAGACCAGATGGCAATGTCATCTGCGTACATTGATATTCGGCATCCTTCAAGTTTAATTTGAGAGATATCATGTAGCATGATATTAAACAGAATCGGTGCAATAATGCTGCCCTGGGGAACTCCCATGTCCATCTTATGGTTAGCTGACATAGACTGTCCCACCTTGACTTTAAAACTTCTATTTTGTAAAAAGGTATAAATAAAGTTATATGTATTGCCCTCAATTCCGAGCCTGCTGATTTTTTCTAGTAGCCTCCCATGCCAGACGGAGTCGTATGCCCCTTTTATGTCAAAAAAGGTCGCAAATACTTTCCTTCTTCTGGCTAGAGCTTTTCTGACATGGGAGGTAAGTCTTACAACTTGTTCCATGCAGGATCTATGTTTACGAAAGCCTGCCTGGATCGTGGGGATAATGTTATTTTTTTCAAGGAAATATTCAAGTCTGTTTTTTACGATTCTCTCGTATAATTTGCCAATGTGTGGGGTGAGGGAGATGGGGCGGTAACTTTTGGGGTCCCTCGCCGGTTTTCCAGGCTTTAGGACCCCCACCACCTGTGCCTCTTTCCATGCGCGTGGCACCTCCCCCCCCTCCCAACATCTGGCGTAAAAAGTTAATAGAATCTCGTGAAAAGAAGGGGGCAATTTTTTGAGTATTTTATAGGAGATTGGATCAACTCCTGTAGCTTTATTTACTTTTCTAATTTGATGAAGGGACCCAGCAAGCTCGGTCAATTTGAGGGGGGCATTAATATAGTGTGAGTTATTATTTGATTTTGGAATTGTAGGTGTATTTGTTCGTCTGTTTTGCTCATTAGTAGACAAATATTTGCTTTGACTGGCTTGTGCGAAAGTATCCGCAAGGGCGTCAGCTGTCTGTAAATTTGTGGTTGTCATTATATTATCTTTCATTACTCTGGGCTCCCATACCTTACCTCTGTTATTTATTTTTTTAATTTTTTTCCATGCTTTACCGAGATCTCGATAATCGATGATCTCGTCAGTGTTAAAAAATTCCCTTTTGGCTAAATTTATGGTGTCTTCACATAATTTTTCGGCTTCTAATTTGGCAGCATGGTTTGGCGGGGTGGGATGACAATCAAAATAGTTGCATGCACTTTTTTTCTTTCTTACTGTTTCTTGTACTGTCTCATTCCACCATGGTTTTGGTGATGGACGGAAATTTGTTTTATGTGTTATTGAAGGTATAGAAAGTTCGCATGCTTTTAAAATGGAAATTCTTAAGTTTTCATAGTGAATATCTAAATCAGAATCAAAAATGTGGGTGTTATTGGTTTTACTCAAAATAGACTGGAATAAGGTCCAGTTAGCTTTTTCATAATTAAATGTATGTTGATGGGGTTGGGTTGGTGAAGGGACTTGACTATTAAATGTTATCAAAATAGGTTTGTGGTCTGATAATAAAGTATCAGACATGGGGTACCATTCATGATTTACTATTAACTCAGGGCTAACAAGGGTTAAATCAATGGCAGTGGGTTTGTGCTTACTGGAGTCAGGAAATCTAGTCGATGAACCATCATTTAAAAGGATAAGATGGGAATCATTAATATGTTGGGTGAGTATCCCACCCCCGCCACTAGGTTTAGTTCCGAAATCCTCCCAGGTGGGGTGGTGTGCGTTAAAGTCACCCACCACCACCCAGGGAAATCATTAATATGTTGGGTAAGTATCCCACCCCCGCCACTAGGTTTAGTACCGAAATCCTCCCAGGTGGGGTGGTGTGCGTTAAAGTCACCCACCACCACCCAGGAGACAGTATCTGAAAGATGGGAATCATTAATATGTTGGGTGAGTATCCCACCCCCGCCACTAGGTTTAGTTCCGAAATCCTCCCAGGTGGGGTGGTGTGCGTTAAAGTCACCCACCACCACCCAGGAGACAGTATCTGAAAGATGGGAATCATTAATATGTTGGGTAAGTATCCCACCCCCGCCACTAGGTTTAGTTCCGAAATCCTCCCAGGTGGGGTGGTGTGCGTTAAAGTCACCCACCACCACCCAGGAGACAGTATCTGAAAGATGGGAATCATTAATATGTTGGGTAAGTAGGTTTAGTACCGATCCCCCACCCCCGCCACTAGGTTTAGTACCGAAATCCTCCCAGGTGGGGTGGTGTGCGTTAAAGTCCATTAATATGTTGGGTAAGTATCCC
Source organism: Phymorhynchus buccinoides (assembly GCA_017654935.2). Lineage (NCBI taxonomy): Eukaryota > Metazoa > Mollusca > Gastropoda > Neogastropoda > Raphitomidae > Phymorhynchus > Phymorhynchus buccinoides. Next base: position 394,634 of record JAGGCT020004072.1, read on the forward strand.
ACCCCCGCCACTAGGTTTAGTTCCGAAATCCTCCCAGGTGGGGTGGTGTGCGTTAAAGTCACCCACCACCACCCAGGAGACAGTATCCGAAAGGGAGGGAAGCCAGTTTATGTTATCTGATACGTGGTATCCTTTGGGATAATACATGTTTAAAATATTAGTGGTTTTACCGTTGATTTTTGTTTGGATTATATTGGAATATCTGGTAGCAGTTATATTTTCTATGGGGGAATTTATATTTGTGTATTGCATATTTAGATGAATGTAAGTAGCTGTGTAAACTTTGCTTGTTGTATTACTAACTGAAGGTGGGTATTGATAGCCCTGTATTCGGGGCAAATTAGAATAGTTAATATTTAACGACTGTAAACAAATAAAATGATATGTTATGGAAGTGGATGATAAGTAGTGTATTAAATGATCGCCTGTTTTGTTGATGGCACGGCAGTTCCATTGCAAAATATTTAACTTGGACAGAAACCTTACGGGTGGGGAGTAATTGAGTGGAAAAATTTTAATTAAAAAGTTAATTATCTAAAGGGTGCGGGCCGCCACCGCTATTTTTTGTGAGATTGAGATCCCACTCTTTTTTGTCGGACCCCCTCCCCTCCCGCCGAGCCGCAGGCGAGCTCAGCCAATCTAAATAGATTGGACTTTGGGCCCACCTGCGGCTGGCTGCTCGAAGATGGGAAAAGGGAGAGAAGTCCCTCTAACAGTACGCACGGTTTTTGTGTGGTACGTGCTTTTGCAAACTGTAATAATATTTGAGTCATCAGTGCTTCTGTTGTAGTTTGATTTTTGTTTTGTTGTAAATTGAGCTCCATATTTTCTATGTCAATTAATGCTTTGTTTTGTGATGAGGAAGGGGAGGCGGTCAAACTCGCCTGTTTGTCAGTGTGCATATGTTTTGTCAGTTTGTCCGTAAGGTCCGTCATTGTTTTTTCCATATATGTTGTGACTTGTAACATGATGTTGTTTGAAAATGTGGCTATTTGTTGGGAAACTAGTTGTTCAATTTTCTGTTGTGTCACCTGATCGCGCAGGGCGGCTTTGGCTGATTCAGCTTTTTTTCTGAGTGTTCGTTCTTGTGAACTTAAAATGCGCCCTCTTCTAGGTTTACGTCTTGGTGTTGTTTTTGGTTTTGGGTTGGTAGGCTGTGTCTGTGTGGGGGTTTTTTGCGCTTCTGTCAAATCTATGGGGGTATCTTGTTTTTCCTTTGACTGTTGTTGTTGTTGAGACCGTGGTGATGCTGTTGGTTTGAATGAAGGTTTGAAAGCTGTATTTTTGACCGCATTGGCATAGCTGGGTATTTGCCTCTCCTCCTGCTGCCAGAGGGGGTCTACTGTGGGAGAGGGGGGGGAAGATGGTGAATTTTGTTTTTTAGCATTTTCGGTTTCTTGGGCCAATTTGGCCCGGCGTATGGCCTCAGAATAGGGAATAAAGATTTCCGCGCGTATGCGATTGGCGCGGATGCGGAGCTGATACTGCGGACATCCGCCATATGCCGCAGAGTGTGGGCCCCCGCAGTTCACACACTTGTTGTTGTTCGTGCAGGACTGCGGGGAGTGGCCCGGTTCGGCGCACCTGGCACAAATTTCTTTTTTGGAGCGACATTGCTCGGCCGAGTGTCCGAACCGGGCACACTGCTTACACCTCCTAACTGGGGCAACAAATGGGGTGACCTCGAAAGTCTGTGCGTAGATTTTGATCTGTGAAGGGAGAATGGGTTCGTTGAATGTGACTTTCACTGCTTTCGATTTTGTGCCGTCACGATTATTCAGTCTCAGAATGTTTTTAGCGTTTTTAATTAGTGGAAGGAGGTCTATGATGTTTTCCTCGAGGGGGATAGGTCTTATGACCCCCTCTGTGGATGCTGTGGGAATGAAGCACTTGATGTTAATTTTGGAAATTTGTTTGAGATTAGACAATTTGTTTTGTTGTTCTGCAGATACACAACCTATGAGTAAACGGTTGCCGGCCAGGGACCTCTGGCTCGCGATATCGCCAATGGCATTTTGCCAAAGGCGCATGCTCGTCACGGGGCCAAGGCCCTTGATTGTGGCTGGGCCCGTGCCCTGGTCTTCCACAATAACTGGGTATTTTAGGAATGTGGGTTTTGGGGGGTCTCTCAGTGTTTCCCTCGTGTGAGTGGCTGTATGCGCGCGCGCTCGTCTCGGTTTCGGTTTCGGCCTTGGTCTAGACTCCGACTGACCTTGTTGTTGTTCTTGTTCGTGTTCGTGTTGAGAGTTTGCGTTTGTGTTTGTATTGGTGTGGGGACCCCAAATGGATTCTATGTTGATGAATGAGTTGTCTTTGGGATGCGAGGAGTGGGGGGGGGTGTCTGTATTGTTCTCCCCTTCTTTTGTAAGACTCATGTTTTTTTCCCGTGAAGGGGATGGGTCTGTACTTTGTACTATCGTCTCTATTGGACTGATATCTTTGTCCATGTCGTGTAAGTCCTCTTTGGTTTTCTTATTGCCTGGGGACAGGCCTGGGCTCGAGGGGCTCGATTCTGTCCCTCGGTTTCTTTTACGTGTTGGTGTGTTGGGAGTGCTTGTGTTTTGGGGTGCGCTATTCCCTGTGTTTGATTCCGTGGGAGGGAGCTTGCGCTCAACCTCAACCGACGGAACTTCAATAAATGTGTTTGACTCCCCTGAAGTGTCGAACATGACGTCAGAGCTTCCTTCGGAGTAGTCCTGACTGTTGTCTTCCCCCCCCCTCCCTTCCCTCTATCTTAAATAGTTCCTTGCTCATGGTGCCCTATTACATTGTGTCTAAACAAGAAAATAATAAGAGGAAAATAATAAGGGATGGGTAAAAAGAATGTTAGTAAACAGATACTATACACAATATGCCTCCCCAGGCCAAGAGATCACGCAATTTACTTTGTTATTTTCGAAATTTCGAACGGCCAGCGGCTCGTTTTCGTGTACTTATCTTTCAATGACAATGTCGGCAGGGCGTAGAGGTGGCGTGATCTAGTGGGGCGCTGAGTAGTGGGAGGCCGGCAGGTTGGTTGGGTGAAGAAAATCTCTCCCCTTTCTTTCTTTCTCTCGAAGAATACGTGGTAGCGTAGAGGGCTGGTGGCTCCCTTTCCTTTTTCTTATAATGTGCGCAGCGTCGCTCGAGGAGCGACCTAGCAATTTGTTCTCCAAGAAGATACTTAAACACAAGAAAACAAAAGCAATCGAATCAAGTCCATATTATTAAGCTTACCTGTCCGTTCAATTTGCAACGCACACATTAGGCTATTTTTACATATTCCCCTCCTTCTCTCTGTAGTTCTATTAAACAAGCGCACGCTCGCATACACAAACAGATAAACATTCACGCACATTTGCACAGAAGGAGAGAAAGGGGGAGGGGGTATGCGGGAAGGATCGAGTTACGTTTGTAGACATGCACATACACAGACACATAGCTATAGTCTAGACTGTTCATGCTCATAGATACAAATGGAGTCGTACAGATTTCAAAATGGATACGAAATCAAGTTTTAAAGGAAACGCGCGTGCTTCAATGCAGACAAACATAAAGTCTAGGTCTACGTACGTGCCTGCATGCGTACTCATATGTAAGAGTGCACGCACTGAAGCTATCTATAAACTTACAGACACACTTGTGCCTTCATTTTCAAAGAAGGGGGACATTAATCTAAGCATTATTTTCAGGTGGTCTTGGAGTGCTGTGGAGTGTGGTGTGGCTGTTTTTCATAAGGGAGTCACCAGAGACCCATCGCCATATTTCCCCTGCTGAACGAAACTACATCATGGCCACCAGAGCTGACGTCACAGACCAAGCTGACAGAGTAAAATATTTAGTATTTGGCATCGTGCACAAAACCCATTATAAAGAGACATACTAACAGAGTTATACTCTCTCTCTCTCTCTCTCTCTCTCCCTCTCCCTCTCTCTCTCTCTCTCTCTCTTCTCTCTCTCTCTCTCTCGCCCTTGCTATGATGTTTACTGTTCAGCTCTTGCCAGTCAGACTGACTCACCATTATCCCTGAGGCTCTGTTAACCGCCGTTTTGTCCAAATTCCGCCGTTTTGTCTATAGACAAAACGGCGGGGCTAAAACCGCCGTTTTGTCCAAATTTTCTATTATGATTTGGACAAAACGGCGGTTCAACAATCCGCCGTTTTTGTCTATAGACAAAACGGCGGGTTGGACAAAACGGCGCCCGATTTTGCACCGCCGTTTTGTCCAAATGAAAGTTGGATGTGGGTGTAGGGCGAGGTGTGTTTATAATTAAAAACTCATTCTTGACAAGTTCTCATTTTTAAAAAAAAAAAAATAAAAAAATCAAAAAAACAAACAAGCTTACCACTGGTCAGTGGTCACTTTGTACCAAACTCAAACAAACGGTTTCAACCACTATTGTTAGTTTCGTATTAGGAGATTCATATTGAATCAATTGTTGGATGTGGTTGACCATTGTCAGTGTCAGTGCTACACTTTAAAGACCAATGGTGAAACTTTTGGGTCACTAATTTCCACTGTTTGAGACTGCAAATGTCGTGAATTATATAGAGTTCAAATTAACAAGGTTTTCGAAAAATGTTGACTCCAACCCAGAGTGCAAGACCCATGGGTCAGTGAGGCCTATGTTCATTGTTTGACTGCATATGTGTCAACCAGTTCATCAACACTTTTTCATGTGGTTGACTAGTGGTCAGTGACCTAACCAGTGGTCATTTTGGCTAATGTTGGCACAGTTTCACTGTTTGACTGCAAATTAGTGTATTAGGAGTTCAAATGAATTTTTTTTTTATGTGGTTGACTGCGAAATTAGTTTAGATTCAATTGTCCAAAAAAGTATGTGGTTGACCACTGAGTCAGTGACTACAGGACGCACTGGTCACCTTTGGTCCTACTAGTTCACTCGTCTTGAACTGCAATTTTGTTTATTGGAAGATTCAAATGATTGCACTAGGTTTGTGATTGGTTGACCGAGTGGTCAGAGACAGTGGGTGACCACATGTCCCAAAGATCCCAAAGTGACCACTTGTCAGTGACACTGACCACTGGTCAATGATATCAAAATTTGTTCATTTGAACTCGCAATACACTAATTTGCAAACGTCAAACAGTAATAAAAAATAGGCCAAAAGTGACCACTGGTCAGTGACACTGACCAGTGGGTCATCCACATCAGATTTGTTCATTTTGAACTCCTAATACACTAATTTGCAGTCAAACAGTGGAATAGCATAAGTGACCACTGTAGTGACCACTGACAATGTCAACCGAATCAACGAATTTTCATTTCATTTGGAGGGGGGGGTGGTATCCTAATACACTAATTAGCATTCAAACGGTAAAATTAGGCCAAAGTGACCAGTGTCAGTGGTCAGCTTGTTATTCATTTTATTTAACAAAGATTTTTTTTTTAAATGATAACTTGTCAAGAATGAGTTTTTATAACTCCAACTTTCATTTGGACAAAACGGCGGTTCAACAATCGCCGCGGTCGTTTTGTCCAAAAAAATCCGCCGTTTTGTCTATAGACCAAACGGCGGATTGTTGAACCGCCGTTTTTGTCCAAATCATAATAGAAAATTTGGAAAAAACGGCGGTTCTAGCCCCGCCGTTTTGTGTATAGACAAAACGGCGGAATTTGGACAAATACGTGCGGTTAACAGCTCCTACCCCATAAAGTTAAAGTGAGCACTTCTCATTTCTATGTTGAACGGTCAGCCACAACTAAGTCCAGTGAACACCTATCAATATCATTGCAACCCTCTCTGTTTTTTTGTAACACACGCACGCACGTACACGCGCACGTACACACACTACACACACACACACAAACACACACACACACAGCACACACACACACACACACTTGGGCTACGCACGCAGTCCTTTGAGGCGCACACTCCCAACACTTTATACACACAAAAACATCCACCCACTAATTAGAGACATACAGCCTCATAATTATTTGGTAGTGAAGCGGACACCAATGCAATTACTTATCGTCTTCATTATAAACGATACAAACAGTCGAACGAGCAGTGGTACCAGATGGCATACATGTCCTTCTACCCCCCTCCCTCCCTCCACTGGTGTTCTGTTCAGCTATATACGGATACAGCCAAGGGTGGTACCCGCGCGGGGGGGGGGTGGCAGACATGTCCTTCACGCCCCTCCCTCCCTCCACTGTGTTCCTTCAGTATAACGATACAACACAAGGGTGTTACCCAGTGGCAGACATGTCCTTCACGCCCCTCCCTCCCTCCACTGTGTTCCTTCAGTATAACGATACAACACAAGGGTGTTACCCAGTGGCAGACATGTCCTTCACGCCCATCCCCATCCCAATTCTTTGCTTCCTATCATACTCACCCCCCTCCCTCCCTCCACTGTGTTCCTTCAGTATAACGATACAACACAAGGGTGTTACCCAGTGGCAGACATGTCCTTCACGCCCCCATCCCTCCCTCCACTGTGTTCCTTCAGTATAACGATACAACACAAGGGTGTTACCCAGTGGCAGACATGTCCTTCACTCCCCCTCCCTCCCTCCACTGTGTTCCTTCAGTATAACGATACAACACAAGGGTGTTACCCAGTGGCAGACATGTCCTTCACGCCCATCCATCCCTCCACTGTGTTCCTTCAGTATAACGATACAACACAAGGGTGTTACCCAGTGGCAGACATGTCCTTCACCCCCCTCCCTCCCTCCACTGTGTTCCTTCAGTATAACGATACAACACAAGGGTGTTACCCAGTGGCAGACATGTCCTTCACGCCCATCCATCCCTCCACTGTGTTCCTTCAGTATAACGATACAACACAAGGGTGTTACCCAGTGGCAGACATGTCCTTCACGCCCATCCCTCCCTCCACTGTGTTCCTTCAGTATAACGATACAACACAAGGGTGTTACCCAGTGGCAGACATGTCCTTCACGCCCCTCCCTCCCTCCACTGTGTTCCTTCAGTATAACGATACAACACAAGGGTGTTACCCAGTGGCAGACATGTCCTTCACCCCCCTCCCTCCCTCCACTGTGTTCCTTCAGTATAACGATACAACACAAGGGTGTTACCCAGTGGCAGACATGTCCTTCACCCCCCTCCCTCCCTCCACTGTGTTCCTTCAGTATAACGATACAACACAAGGGTGTTACCCAGTGGCAGACATGTCCTTCACCCCCCTCCCTCCCTCCACTGTGTTCCTTCAGTATAACGATACAACACAAGGGTGTTACCCAGTGGCAGACATGTCCTTCACGCCCATCCCTCCCTCCACTGTGTTCCTTCAGTATAACGATACAACACAAGGGTGTTACCCAGTGGCAGACATGTCCTTCACGCCCCTCCCTCCCTCCACTGTGTTCCTTCAGTATAACGATACAACACAAGGGTGTTACCCAGTGGCAGACATGTCCTTCACGCCCATCCCTCCCTCCACTGTGTTCCTTCAGTATAACGATACAACACAAGGGTGTTACCCAGTGGCAGACATGTCCTTCACGCCCATCCCCATCCCAATTCTTTGCTTCCTATCATACTCACCCCCCTCCCTCCCTCCACTGTGTTCCTTCAGTGAGGCTGAACAGGGATATAGGTGATTATATATAATTATGGTGTATGGTCAACGGTTTGAAAAATGGCCACCACTCTATTCTCTCCCATGCCCAAGTATACAGTGAAGGTCAGCAAGCTTCACAATATCTCCTATTATGTTCTTTGGGTTCTGCTGACCAAACGACACATGGTCATAAGGGTGCACAGGCAACTGAACTTCCAAGATCAATGGTGAAAAAAACCACTTTGAAATGTCTCCCACAAAGTTCTGTGGATGATGCTGATCAGGAATATTATAGCATAGTTATAAGGGTGCACGAACAGCGACGACCTCAACCAATGAGTATCAAACTATATACCGATCTCCATATACCGGTACACATTACATAAAGCGAAGCAATTCTTTCCCATGGATCACATGATATGTTATGGTCGGAACAAAAATGAACGAATGAAAATGAATGAATGAATGAATAAATAAATGAACAAATGAATGAAAAAGTAAACTGAGGCAAACCCAATATGCCCTTTCATCCAGTGTACTGAAGTAAAGTGATGATAGAATTTAACCTGTCAAACGGCAAGCAGTTCATTGTATTCACTCTTATTGCTGTGTCTTAGGAAGCAGTCCCGTGGTGCAGCATCCTGCAGTCATCGAGTTTCTGGGCCTGCCTGGCAGCTCACTGTGGCTTTATGTGGGGTCATATCCTCATGCTGTCCCTTCTTCCAACTTTTCTCTACGACACTATGCACTTTGACATCAAAGAAGTAAGAATTCAACATTTATTTTTCTGTAACTAGGGCTAAACAAAAACTATAACTGTACGAGCTTTTGAATTTGCATATTGGAATGAACCAACACCAGATTGAGAAGTCGTACTTGATGATACCCTTCGATCTTTGTTTCATACATATTGTAAATTCTATTTTTAAATATTAGAATAAATTCAATCCAGTGTGCGGAATAGGGACCAACAATTCGAAGACATGTTTCTTTATTTTCCCAATATCCTTCGTTGATAGAGAATCCTCCTTCAGTGTATACAGCCTTCTCATTGATGACAACAAAATGATTAGACGTTTGCGTTCTTTGGTGCTCATCCATTGTTGACGGAAAATGTTTCTACTCCAACAGCAATAGTTTTTAACCGCAAATTCAAAACGACTCTATAGAACCTTATAATTTCACATCATACCTGACATTAGGCGAATGTGCAAGTCAATTGTTTCAAAATAAATCTAACAAAAATTGTGTCACTGACACAGAATGGACTGTACTCCATGCTGCCCTACCTAGCCATGGCCATTACAATGTTGGGGTCCGGGTTCATCTTTGACGTCATCGTGGAGCGACGCTGTATGTCCAAGTTGGCACTTAGAAAATGCGTCACGTGTGTGGGTATGTGCACATGTTTGAAGTCTCGTAAATTATTAACAAAGTTATGAGAAAATGTTTGTCATCCTCTGGATGTCGATCCTAGTTGTTAGCCCTCACTGATGGAGTCTTTCATTCTTTCCAAGTTGATTCTTGGAACATAATAATGTTCATTATATTTTATATAATAATAATAATAATAATTAGCATTTATAGCGCCTAATCTTAAAAAAGCCCTAAGCGCTTACAATAATAAATGAATAAACCAGCAAGCAATATAAATAAAGAAACGACAAAAATATATTATACACAAACGTGCACAGCGCACACGCTACGCACTAGAGCACAGACACACGCACGCACTAAACAGACACACACACAAACAACACACACACTAACGCACCACACGCGCACACACACGCACACACACCACACACACACACACACACACACACACACACGCACACGCACACCCGCACACGTCAACACACACGCACAAACACGCATGCACACAAACACACGCGGATGGAAGGGGCACAGTATTTTGAAAAGAAATATAGCAGGCTATGATTTGAAAAGAGTAGTTTTGAGAGAAGACTTAAATGAAGAAAGGGAGTTGGCAGAACGGAGAGGTAAAAGAGTCTATTCCAAGAGGAGGGGGCCTGGAAAGAGAATGAGCGTTCGCCAAGGGTCTTGGTGCGGTAACGAGGGATCTGGAGGAGAGAAGTGTCAGAAGAGGAGCGTGAACTGTCTAAGAGGTGTGCAAAGGTTCAGAAGATCAGCGAGATAAGAAGGAGCCAGACCATTCAGGGATTTGTAACAGAGCATAGAGAGCTTGTATTCGATACGCCTTCTGACAGGAAGCCAGTGAAGAGATTCAAGCATTGGGGTAGAGTGAGATAATTTGGAACACCTCAGTACAAGGCGAGCAGCATTGTTCTGAATTTTCTGCAATTTAGCGAGAAGATTTTGTGGGCAACCAGCAAGAAGGGAATTGCAGTAGTCTAAGCGAGAGAGAACAAAGGCAGAGATAAGAGTTTTGGTGGCGTCTTCAGAGAGAAGATGACGAACAGAAGCAATGCGACGGAGTTCCAGATAGCAAGCACGACAGACAGAGGAAAAGTGAGTTTGGAAAGAAAGTGTTTGGTCCAGTGTGAAGCCAAGATTGCGAACGCTTGCAGAAGTCTGAATGAGAGAGTTCTCTAGTTGGATAGAAGTAGGGAGCGAGTTTGTAGACAAAAGTCTCTTGGGGACAATGAAAATAATTTCAGTCTTGTCGTTGTTAAGTTGGAGTTTGTTGTCAGTCATCCAAGCCTTGATGTCAGAAATGCATGACTGAGTTCGTTCAATGATAGAAGGAAGCTGAGAGATATCGTCAGACCTGTAAACCTGATTGTCATCCGAAAAGCAGTGGTGGGAGATGCCATGGTGAGTAGCAATGTTAGAAATAGGTTGTGTGTAAAGAACGAAGAGAATGGGGCCCAGAACAGAACCCTGGGGAACTCCATACTCCATACCAGCTGAGTGAGAAGAGAAGCCGTACCGTGAACAGAGACAACCTGAGTACGACCACAAAGGTATGAACGGAACCATGAAAGAGCTTTATCGGAGATACCAAAGGTATGTTGCAGTCGAGATAGAAGGGTACAGTGATCTATAGTGTCAAACGCAGAGGATAGGTCTAACAGGGACAGCAGAGAAACCTTACCATCATCAAGAGCAGAAAGAAGATCGTTAACTATCTTCAGAAGAGCAGTTTCAGTGCTATGACCAGCACGATAGGCAGACTGCAACGGATAGAGGAGATTGTGATGTTCTAAGTGAGCCTGGAGCTGGAGAAGTACAATCTTTTCAGTTATCTTGGACAGAAAGGACAGGTTGGAAACGGGCCGATAGTTTTTTTAGGTTTTCGGGGTCTACAGAGGGTTTTTTCAAGAGAGGCCGGACAACAGCGGTTCTAAATGCAGAGGGGAAACATCCTGAGCTGAGTGATTCATTCACAATGGTGGTTATGTAAGGTAGCAGATCATCAATAACAACACACAACAGGGAGGAGGGGAGGGGGTCAAGCACACATGTCTTAATAGTAGTTTTCTCGATCACATCCTTAACAACAGTTTCAGTCACAGGTTCAAAACCAGAGAACGGAATGCCGGAAAAAGCGTCATAGCAAACATCAGGGACCGTTACTGTCTGAGAGTCCAGGCCCTCACGGATTTTCCTGATTTTGCCAATGAAAAAGTCACAACATTTCTGAGGCAGGTCAGAGGGACAGACAGATGAAGGAAGAGGAGAAGATTTTACTCTCCCCATGAGTGTGTCTGTAAGTCTGAATAGTTGTTTGCTTGTGGTGCATGCGACTATTTTTGCGTTGTAGAATGCTGATTTAGCTTGCTGAACAGTTTTGTTCACAACGTTGTTGGCAATTTGCAAAATCTGTTTGTGAACCTCGAGATTAGTCTTGATCCAATGCCTCTCGGCCCTACGCCTAACACGCTTGGCGTCTAGGACTTGGGGGCGACTGCTGGGAACCAGGGCGAGGGCGGACGACTGGAGACCCTGCGTCTAAGCACAGGGGCGTGGCAGTCGAGGACGTCCAGAAGAAGGTAATCGAACAGCTCCGCAGAAAGAGCAGGCGCCGACTGGAGTGAAGACAGCAGGTCAGCTCTGAAGGCGTCGAGATCAATGGACGCGAAGTCCCTGGTCTCCACGTACCTAGGAGGCTTGGCAGGAATATAACAGTTCAGACAGGACAGCGTAGTGGTCAGACGTCAAGGTCATGTCAGTGACAGAGGACTCAACTAGGTCACCATCACGATGGACGACCCAGTCAAGGGTGTTACCTGAACGGTGGGTAGGGGTGGTGATGGACTGCTTCAGGCCAAAGGACTCAAACAGGTCCACCAGTTGAGAGGTGTAGGACGTGGAGGGATTGTCCCAATGGAAATTAAAGTCACCAACTAAAACAGAGCGGCCTTTCAGGGAGTTTGTGTATTCCAGCAACGATGGGAGTTCATTGAGGAAAAGCGAGTCTTTCAGTTGGTTCTTCTTGCTGGGAGGGGGGCGGTACAGGCAAAATACATGACGGGAAGACTGAGGGCAAGGCAGAGTGAGTTGGACAAGTTCAAAAGAGGAATGGGGGAAGGTGAAGTCAGAGGTAGTGGAGATGGAGGAGGAAATGGCGTCAGACACGCACAAAAGCGATGCCACCACCACGGGTAGGCCGAGGAAAGCTGAGCGTTGTATAGCCAGGAGGGGACAGATCACTGCACTTAGCCACCACCACGGGTAGGCCGAGGAAAGCTGAAGGTTTTGTAGCCAGGAGGGGACAGATCACTGCACTTGGCTTCGTCACCACTAGGCAGCAGCCATGTCTCTGTGATACACATCAAACTGACGTCATTGTCAACGACGAAATCGTTGATGGCAGTTCTCCTTTCTGCAGCACCAGCAGATCGTGCGTTGAACAGGGCGAGAGTCAGTTTGTAGTCACGATCAGCAGCAGAGCGGGACTTGACGAATGGCACAGAGATTAAGTCCGAGGGAACAGCAGCACGAGGAGGTTTCACAAGGGGGGAGAGACGAGGACGACTGATGACGGGGATGGAACCCTGCTTTCGTATCACCCACCGACACATGTGAACACGTGGAAGGAGATAAACCGTCCGCAATTGCAGGCTTCAGAAGGGGCGGGCGTCCCGGGGCGCATGAGTTTCAATGGGTGTGAGCGGAGGTAGATATGGGGAGTGGTTGGTGAATGGGGGAGAGGTGGTGTGGATGCAATTGGCAGTCCGGTGACAGTTGAGAGGGTAGGTGGGTGGTGAGAGTAGGAAAGGGTGGGGTGTAAATGCTCGCGACGAGGCAGGCATGGTTGCAGTGGGTGATCAGTGACAAAGCGGGTAGATGTGTAGAGTGTGTGATCACAGGTGTTTGTTGACAGAGGCATGTAGGCGTGCAACGCTAATTAACGCACTGTTTGCATGGAGATGTAACGTGCATTATTGGTTTTATGTTGTTTGTTGGTTTTTTTTGATGGGTAACGGGGGTGGGGGTTGGTGTGGAGTGGTTAGTGACTAGCAATGATTCTCCTAGATTCTTTTTAGGTGGCAATATTTTGTTTTAATAAATTTAACGATTTAACAAATGGAATAAGAATCATTGTATTCGTTGTTTCTTTTCCTTTCCCCCATAGGTAGCTTCTACATTTAATTCATGTTTTTAATTAATTCACTTGAGAATCAATAAAATGTCTGTTGGTCCTGCAACACTTGACCAAAAGCAGAACCTGAGGACAAGTTTGACGTGCCAATTCTGGACTTGATTATTTGAACAAATTGATTAATTAGCACGTTTACTATTATTGAATCAAAAAAAAAAAAAATTTATTTAGTTATTGATCGTTTTGTTTCTGTTTGTTGTTAGTTTATACACGCACTTTTTCAAGTTAGATAAAACAATTTTAATTATTATATAATTTTTTATGCGTTCATTATTTTCTTACTTGCTTTGTGTACTAATGACTGACCTCCCAAAAGTGAAATTTTGGAATATAATTTATTGAATCACTACGAACACTGATGATATTTCGGTTGGAAGATCTGTTGGAAATTAAACGGACGGCCACTTGTGATTGACAGATCGATTTCCCAGTGACATGACTTATAAAGATCAGGCTTTATTTGTGCTTGTGTGTCATTATGGCAGCCTCCTTGGTGCCTGCAGTGCTGATGGTGGTGGTCAGTCACCTGCAGTGTCACCAGACAACCCTGGTCATTGTCCTGCTCACTGTTGTGTTTGTGTGTCCTCTTGACAGCCTCCTTGGTGCCTGCAGTGCTGCTGGTGGTGGTCAGTCACCTACAGTGTCACCAGACAATCCTGGTCATGGTCCTGCTCACTGTTGCTGTCGCACTAAGGTCACGTTTGTATCCATTAGCATAATTCGTGCTCAACGTGACATTTTGACATGCTTTTGTGAGATAAAGTAAAACCATGACAAGCCACTTTTTTTTTTGAGTTCACG
>JAGGCT020004072.1:409068-434551 GCA_017654935.2 Phymorhynchus buccinoides
GCTTCGATTTACACCCTACCCCCCCCAATCATATTCTTAAGACAGAAGCCGAGGAGCATTGTGACGATATCATCAATGAAGCTAAACGAGATTTTTTCCAAGATAATGAAGATATTTTAGATTATAAAGATTTAAGTAAAGCTTGGAAGAAACTGAAAAAAATTAATTCTAAAGGTAATGTATGGGAGCCCAGAGTCCTCAATAACAATAAATTAACCACAAATAACTTTGATACTGCCAACACCTTGGCGGAGACTTTCGCCCAGGCCAGCCAGACAAAATATCTCCCTACTAAAGATAAAATTAAACGACAAAGTATCCCCCACCACACCAAATCAAATGACAACTCCCACTACATCAACGCACCCTTGAAACTTACCGAGGTTGCTGCTTCCATTAACTTAATCAAAAAAACTAGTAAAGCAACAGGAGAAGATATCATCTCCTATAAACTCATTAAAGAACTTCCCCAATCTTTTCACAAAATCTTACATAATTTCTACTCCAAGTGCTGGGAGGGGGGAACTGTTCCTCAAGCTTGGAAGGAGGCACAGGTCATTGGGATCCTTAAGCCAGGAAAGCCGGCTAGGGATCCCAAAAGTTACCGCCCCATCTCCCTCACCCCACACTTGGGCAAAATTTACGAGCGTATCGTAAAACAAAGACTCGAATATTTTTTGGATAAAAACAACATTATCCCCACTTTTCAAGCAGGGTTCCGTGCACATAGAAACTGCATGGAACAAGTAGTCAGACTTACCTCCCATGTCAGACGGGCCTTCACGCGCCGAAAAAAGGGGCCTATGACACAGTCTGGCATGGGAGGCTCCTGGACAAACTCAGCAGCCTCGGTATAGAAGGCAACACCTTTAACTTCATCCTTTCCTTTCTACACAACCGTAGCTTAAGAGTGAGAGTGGGTAAGTCCATGTCGATGTCTCACCAACTTGATATGGGAGTGCCCCAGGGTAGTATCATAGCCCCCACCTTATTCAACATTATGTTACACGATATCCATAAAGTAAAATTAGAAAACTGCAAAATATCTATGTACGCGGACGATATCGCCATATGGTCCGTCAACACCCCCCCCGGAAACTATTACAGCTTAGATCCCTTTCTACAAATCCACCAAACAAACATCAACAAAATAACAGACTACCTACACACTAACGGTTTCACAGTTGCCCCTCAAAAATGCGAATTCATGATTTTTTCCACAACTAAAGTTACAGACATCACCATCAAAATTGATAACATCACCAAATCACCAGTACAGTCCGTTAAGTTTCTTGGCGTCAACATTTCATACAACCTTCAATGGAACAGCCACATTCATTATTTAATTCAAAAAGCTAATAAAGCACTCAATTTCATTAAAGTTATAGCCCGCCAAAAATGGGCAAAAGATCCAAAATTCCTGACATTTTTAGTAAGATCACTGGTCCGTTCTAGATTAACATACGGTATGGAAGCTTTTTACTCCCTTTCAAAAACAGCCCTTATTAACCTTCAACGTTTTGAAATAAAAGCACTTAAAACTGCCCTGGGCCTCCCAAGGTATGCTATCACCGATCTAATCTACCGAGACATCGACTGGACCCCCCTAACTCACCTAATTAAACAGAACTGTGCTTCACTATTAATCCGTTTATACGCTACCAATAACCTCTCCGAAAATGAATTTCTCACCTCTTTCTCAGATCCATACTTCGCCACCTCCAAGAAATACAAAACATTCATCAACATCTATGACTATACAAACGAACTAATGACAAAAGCAGACGTAGCCCTCAATAACATCACAGCTTTCCCCCAACATCGACCCCCCCAGTGGGATTGGGATCCACCTGACATCGATATCAACCTTCACCTCCTGTATAATAAAGAAAACGACATCAATAACCTCACCGTAGCCGCTAAAGAAAAGATTTATAACTTAAGACATTACTTATCCATTTATACAGACGGTTCCCTACTAACTAATCATAAAATCGGCTGTGCTTTCAGTATACCGAGCCTTAAAATTTCTAAATCATTTCAACTAAACCCGAATATTTCCATCTTTTCAGCCGAGCTTTGGGCTATACTGGAAGCACTAGCATTCATAAATAATCTTCCGCTTTCACCTTATCAAATCGTTATCTTTTCAGACTCTTTATCCTCAATTAAAGCCCTACAAGGCAACAACTATAATCGCGCCGAAATTAAATATGAAATCAGAAATATAATACATCAACTTAAAATAAGAGGTACCCAAGTATTATTAGTATGGATCCCTTCCCACTGTGGCCTGCTAGGGAACGATCTGGCTGACAGGGGCGCTAAGTCGGCCGCCTCGGGCCTTTTCGGAACCCCTACAAACATCAAACTTTCAGTGGGCGAAGCCAAAAGCCTGCTGAAAAAAGCAACTCACCAGGAGTGGGCAAAAGAATTGGACTCTAACGCCAAAGCCCACTCCTGGGACCCTAATATACACCAAGGGGGACTGTTCCTTCCCATCCCTCCCAAAACCCAATCCCTATTATTTCGAATCAGAACAAGGTCCAATTACTGTAAATATAAAAAACTGCCCTGTCACTGTAAAAACATCCTGGACCTTGATCATCTTTTTACCCCCTGTACCTATATTCAAAATCAACTTTCCACGTTTCTAGATAAACTAAAAGTACTAAAGATCCCCTTCACTCAAAAATCAATTCTATTCCGAGGCCCACATGAATGGTCCCCCTTGGTCTGGTTCGGAGAGGCCATAAGATCTGCCTCTTTCGGACACGAATTCTAAAAATCTAAAATTTTCAACTTAAGCCCATCAACATCTTTCACAGGAGAGGGAGGGGTCCTTCCGGACAGCGGTCCGCGCACCCGCCCACGTTCCATTTCCCCATCCCCCCCCCCCTCCCCTTCTTTTAACATACAGCACGCCTCGATCGTTAGTGCTGGCTCTTTTTGAGCACACATTTTTACTCCCTTCTCCCCTGTGGACGGGTGTGCGGCCCGAACTCCGGAAGCTCACCTTCGTAGCCGTCACGCCACAGCGTCGCGCCATGTCGCCTGGGGTCCCTCCGCATACGTGCAGGACCTCTGTACACGGCGCCTTTCCTCTGTTTGGGGCGGGGAGGAGGGGTCCCTCTCCCTCCCTCCCCCCGCCCCAATCATGAAAGAATCGTTAACCTCCCTCTCCACCCTATCCACTCTTTCTTAAGCCTGGGCTCCTATATAATAGTCAATTTATAAACAATTATTATTAACAATATAGTCACCTGTGGAAGAACGAGGGCGGGGGGGATTTTGTAGCCACCCCCCTTGGGATCCTGCAGCTGACCACTTATAAAAACTCTAAAGATACAGTTCAGTTATCTGGAATTTTACGTCCTCTCGACCTGGGAAGGCACATATGGGACATTTGTTAGTTGAAAAATGAAACATAAAAGACGATACAAAACTAAAAAGGACATATACAAAGACGTAGACAAAACATAGAAATGTGTGGGGAGGATTCTAAAAGCGCAAGATTTTGATTTTGTTGTGAGGAGCATCCTGATAAAAACTTTAAAATATAGTTATAAGTGTCCGTGGACATCAAATATCTAACTATATAAGTATAAAAGTTTTAATGTTAAAAGTCTTTTGTTTGCAGATTTGCCTAGATTCAACCCTCCCGGTTGAAATTAAAATTCAAGGGCTACTGTGTTAAAATTAGAAATGTGCTTTTATTTATAAAAACCAAATGAGGCATTAATTATGTTTTAAAAACATATATTTACAGATATATCTTTTTTATTTTATTATTTACAATATATTACAAAAATTTAAATGTATTTACATAGTAAATAACATTTATATATGAATCTATTAAAATACCAGGGGAGAAAACTCGTAACCTGGCTATAATTTTATAGTATGTACATTAACCAAATTAATTTTTAAAGGGGGATAAGTGTTAAATCTTGGAAAGGGATCTTGATGAGAAAGGGATGGGGAGGGGTAGGGGGATCCCGGAGGGCCTCAACACACCGATGTTGGGGCAGGCCAGCCGAGGGAGGTATACGCAAGACATCCTCGCGTCAACAACCCACGACGGGCCCACCCCATCAAGGGGGAAGTCTTCTCACGGGTTTTGGGAGGGAGGGAAAAGTGAGGGGCAATAACCCAGGAGTCCTCGACCTGTCAAGGGGAGCCGCCCCCGCCGCCGGTGGGAGTGTGAGACCAACCCACACCCACCGCCAGCCACGGGCACACCTCCCCGAGAGGGGGACCTCCTTATGGGCCTATTTACTTTTAACTGATCCCAGTCCAAGCTAACTATAATACAAACATAAAATACAAACATGTAAGATTATAATACCGATAGGGCACCATGAACTATATAATTAAATTTTGTGTTAAAATATTTAACGTTTTGAATATGTTTAAAATTATTTTTTATAAAAGTCAGATCATCATCCTGACTAAAATTAAGTTAAAAGTTACTAGTAAAATTAATGTGAGGTACTTTATATAATAGTATGGTATATTTATCATGAAGTATAGTTATATATTTAAAAAGTCCGGCAAGATTAACCCGGCGCCTAGAAAAAGGAAACAGGAGAATCCCTGGCCGGCAAATATCAAGAATATATATATGGAGATTAAATGTATTTGTGGTCGGGACCAATCCAATGGTCAGGATATTCCCGTATCTAATTAAGTATAAATTTTAGAGTTGACAAGAGACAAGCAGTGGCGACCACGCGGTTTGTTTGTAAGATTTTAAAATATTACATGTTATCCCGAAGGGGGGTGGCCACAAAATCCCTCCCGCCTTCGTTGACATGATGTCATTTAGACGATAATATAATACTGTAGCATGGGAGCCAGGTACACTTGTTTTTGTTATTTTATGTTTATTATATTAAATAAATAAATATAAACAGATGGATAAAAACAACAAAGTATAAAGGTAATAAATGGTGATGGAGGGGGGGGAGGTTAAGGATTCTTACATGGGGGGGGAGAGGGGAGGGAGGGAAAGGGACCCCTCCTCCCCTCCCCACCCAGAGGAAAGGCGCCGCTTATGTGGTCCATGAGGGGGGACCACAACGCTAAGCGTAACAGCTACCAAAGAAGTCTCTGTGTGGCAAGCCGGGAACCCACGGACAGGGGGGAAGGGAGAAAATAAAAGAATAGCGGAAGTGGGGAAATGGGAAAGGGTGTGTGAGTGGGCGACGGGACCGACACACAGAGAGACTCCACCCCCACCAGGTGGATTATGATAAATTTTAATATATAAGAAGCGGGTTAAGGATTCCCTTCGGATAGGGACGTTACCGCGGGCGTGACACCAATAAGGGTGACCACCCGGAGGTATCTCGGGCAGCAAGAGATTAAATCTGTCACCGCCCGAGACACCTTGCAGACGTCTGCCCCCCCCCTCCCAAAAAAGAAGGGGAGAAGAGACGACGCGACGTAACTACCATAGAGTCTGTGTCTGAGTCGCACCCAGCACCACCACCCCCTCCCGAAAGGGGGGGGGGGGGGTACCGATCCGGCCCAGGCACAGGGTCCCCATTATAATTAATTAATAGACATTTCTTTTATTGGTTATTTATTTATTTTTTATTATTTTTTTATTTATTTTTATTTTGTTAATAATAAGGAACAAAACAGATACGGAGCAAATATTAAAATAAGGTCAAGATGGCCGCCAAAAAGCCGGCCCTCTATGAGGATTTTTATAGTGACAGATTAAAATAGATTAAAATGAGTGCTGTATAACAACTAATAAAACAATATGTTTTTTGCTTTCTTAGAAATGTTCTTTAAAACTAGATTGGCGTATGGCTTCTGCAAACCATACCAGGGGGGACCATTCCTTCTCACCGTATTTCAAAATATCTTTTAAAGTGAAAGATATATTTGCTGCTTGAAGTTTATTAAAAAGTTTGGTGAAGTCCTTTTGTATAAAGGCACAAGGTGTGAAAAGGTGGTCTAAATTAAGTTGGCTGTTACATTCACATATGATGTTTTGAAATTTACAAAAATGTGATTTAGTTCTTAAACGGAAAATTAGTTTTAATACATGATTTGGAACGGTGAGGAAGAGTCCCCCCTGAACTAAGTTGTGATCCCAGGAGTGGGCCTTAGAGTATGTTTCAAGTTCCCTCGCCCACTCCTGAAGTGACGCTTTTTTTAATAAAGATTTGACCTCGCCAAGTGACAGACCAATGTCTACTGGTGAACCAGACATTTGAGTGGCTGCCCTTTTTGCTTCACGGTCTGCTAGTTCATTTCCCATCAGGCCACAGTGGGAGGGGATCCATATCAAGGTGACCATGGTCCCTTTTAGCTGTAGATGATGGATTAATTTTTTTATTTCGTTCTTTATTTCTAGACGGTTGTGGCTTTCCCCTTGCATTGCTTGGATGGAGGAAAGTGAATCCGAAAAGATAGCAATTTGGAAAGGAGGGTTGGGTAGATAGTTAATGTATGAAAGGGCTTCTAAAATAGCCCACAATTCTGCTGAAAAAATTGAAATATTACAATTAAGTTGAAAATTTTTGAAGATTTTTAAACTGGGAATTGCAAAAGCACATCCTATCTGTCTTTGGGTGATTTTTGAGCCATCAGTGAAAATACTAAGTTGGTGTTTAAAATTATAAATTTTTTGTTTGGCAGCTACTGTAAGTTGATTTATATTTTCTTCTTTATTAAATTCTTGATGTAAGGAAGTATCGTAGTTTGGAGGATCCCAATCCCACTGTGGCACTATGTTATTGGGATAAAAAACTGTTCTCTCTATAGATATATCAGAATTTATAAAAAGGCTTTCTGTATAATCATAAATATTAATGTATTTTTTATTTGTTTTATTTGATGTTGCAAAATAAGGATCGGAAAATTGTGTAAGAAAATCTTCTCTAGTAAAATTGTTAGTGCTGTATAATCTTGACAAGAAGGTCGCACAGTTTAGTTTAATTAAGTGATGTAAGGGGAGCCAGCCCACATCTCTATAAACCAGGTAGTTAACCGCGAAGGACGGGAGGCCCAGGGCAGTCTTAAGGGCTTTAAGTTCTATTAATTGTATTGCTTTTAAATTGGATCTGGTTAAGTTATAAAAAGTTTCCATACCGTAGGTGAGACGGCTACGGACCAAGGTCCTAACCAGATATATTATGAATTTGGGATCTTTGGCCCATTTCTGTCTAGTTATAACTTTAATGAAATTAAGGGCCTTTGTTGATTTGTTGACTAGATGTGTAATATGTTGGGTCCATGACAGATCTCTCGATAGATAGACTCCTAGAAATTTAACATAGGGGGATGGTGTTTTTATTTGGTCTAAAATTTGGATTTTATAATTATCATATTTAATGTGGCCAGTTGAAAAAATCATGAATTCGCACTTTTGTGGCGAAATGGAAAAACCATTAAACTTTAAATAATGCAGTATTAGGTTGGTGTTATGTTGGTGAACACCAAGTTCAGGGTCAAGGGTAGATTTTACCCCTCTTGCTGTAGGTAGCGACCAAATAGCTATGTCGTCTGCATACATTGATATGCGACAACCTTCAAATTTAATTTGGGATATGTCATGGACCATGATGTTAAAAAGAGTAGGTGCTATGATACTGCCCTGGGGAACTCCCATGTTCATTTGGCGACTTGTTGAGAGTGACTGGCCCACCCTTACTCTAAAACTTCTATTCTGTAGAAATGTTAATATAAAGTTATATGTATTGCCCTCAATACCGAGCCTGCTGATTTTTTCGAGTAGCCTCCCATGCCAGACGGAGTCATATGCCCCTTTTATGTAAAAAAAGGTGGCAAAGACTTTCCTGCGTCTAGCCAGGGCTTTTCTGACATGGGAGGTAAGTCTGACTACTTGTTCCATACAGGACCTGTGTTTACGAAAACCTGCCTGTATGGTGGGAATTATGTTATTTTTATCTAGAAAATATTCTAGTCTGTTTTTTACGATTCTCTCGTATAACTTGCCTAGATGGGGAGTGAGGGAGATGGGGCGGTAACTCTTGGGGTCCCTAGCCGGTTTTCCAGGCTTAAGGACCCCTACCACCTGTGCCTCTCTCCATGCACATGGCACCTCCCCCCCCTCCCAACATCTGGCGTAGAATTGAAGTAAAATCTCGTGAAAAGAAGGGGGAAGTTTTTTAATTAACTTGTAGGAGATGGGATCACCTCCCGTGGCTTTGTTGGTTTTTCTAATTTGATTTAGGGACCCAGCAAGCTCGGTCAATTTGAGGGGGGCGTTAATGTAATGGGAATTATTTGTAGACTTCTGTGTGTAAGATTTTTCGCTCCGTCTGTTCTGTTCCTCTATGGATAAATATTTTGTCTGACATGCTTCAGCAAATGTTTCTGCAAGCACTTCTGCAGTTTGGGAATTAGTAGTGGTTGTTATATTATTTTGTGTCACTCTAGGCTCCCACACTCTACCTCTGTTATTTATACGCTTTATTTTTTTCCAGGCTAAGCCTAGATCCTTATGATCAATAATATCCTCTTTATTAAAATAATCCCGTTTAGCAACGTTAATGGCCTCCTCGCAAAGATCTTCCGCCTCTACTTTGGAGGTATGGTTGGGCGGGGTGGGATGGCAATCAAAATAGTTACATGCTCTTTTTTTCTTTTTAATGGCCTCACAAACTGTCTCGTTCCACCACGGTTTTGCTGATGGACGAGTTTTTGTGGTCTGTGTAATTGATGGAATAGAAAGATGGCATGTTTTTAGAATAGTAGTTCTTATATTCTCATAATTAGTTTCTAAATCTGGGTCAAAAATGTCGTCTTTATTATATTTACTAAGAATAGACTGGAATAAGGTCCAGTTTGCTTTATCGTAGTTAAAATTATTTTGATGGGGATGAATAGGTGAGGGTACTTGGATGTTAAAAGTAATAAAAATTGGTTTGTGGTCTGATAACAAGGTATCAGACAACGGATACCACTCGTGGTTAACCACTAAATCAGGACTGACCAGTGTTAAATCAATAGCTGTTGGTTTATGCTTATTTGAATCTGGAAATCGAGTGGACGATCCGTCATTAAGAAGAATTAAGTGGGAATCATTTATTTGTTGGATTAACATCCCACCCCCGCCACTAGGTGAAAAACCAAAGTCCTCCCAGGTAGGGTGATGAGCATTAAAGTCTCCCACCACTACCCAGGAGACAGTGTCTGTAAGGGAGGGAAGCCAATTAGTAGTTTCGACTGAACTATATCCCTTAGGATAATACAAATTTAAAATGTTAGTAGTTTTACCATTAATTTTTGTTTGAATAGTATTGGAATACCGTTTACCTGTTATATTTTCTTCTGGGGAATTTATATTAGTGTATTGCATGTTTAGGTGTATGTAAGTGGCTGTATATACTTTGCTTGTTGTATTACTAACTGAAGGTGGATATTGGTAGCCCTGGATGCGGGGCAAGTTAGCGTAATTTATATTTAAAGATTGTAAACAAATAAAATGAAATGTGTTAGTGTTTGTTGATAAGTAATGAATTAAATGATCGCCTGTTCTTTTAATGGCACGGCAATTCCATTGCAAAATGTTTAACTTAGATAGTAACCTTACGGGTGGGGAGTAAGAAAAAAGAAGGGTTGAAAAAGTTTAATTAAATGTAGTGTGAGCGGGCCGCCACCGCTATCTTTTTAATGATTGGGACCCAACTCTCTTCTGACGGACCCCCTCCCCTCCCGCCGGGCCGCAGGCGAGCTCCGCCAATCTAAATAGATTGGAATTCGAGCTCACCGACGGCTGGCTGCTGGAGGGGGGGAAAAGGGAGAGGATGCCGTCCAACAAGAGGCCGGGTTTTTGCGTAGTTCTTGCTTTAGCAAATTGCGTTAGGATCTGGGTCACCATGACCTCAGTAGATGTATGATTAGAAGTTGGTTTAACGTTAAAATGAATGTTATCTGTTAGAGTGGTATCTTGTGTTGGAGGGGGGGAGGTGGGGGTCTGGCTAGTTTGGTTTTCTATTTGTGTATGTTTTGTCAGTTTGTCTGTAAAGTTTGTCAAAATTTTATCCATATATGTTGTGACTTGAGTCATGATTCCGACTGTGAATTTAGCCATTTGTTTGGAGATTAATTCTTCGATCTTGTGACTTGTCATTTGTTCACGGAGGGCTGCCTTGGCTGACTCAGCTTTTTTTCGAAGTACCCTCTCCTGTGAGCTCAGGATTCGATGTCTCTTAGGTTTGAGTTTGGGGGTTGTTTTGGGTTTTGTGTTCTGTGTTTCTTTGGGGTTTTCTGGTGTTTCAGTGATATTAGTAGAAGTGGGAAGAGATTGATTTGTAGATTGTTGGGTATGGATCTGACTTAAGACTGGAAGTTTGAAATTTTGGTTTTTGACTGCATTTGAGTAGCTTGGCTTTTGTCTGTCCTCCTGTTGCCAGAGAGGATCTACTGTGGGTGAACAAGGAGAAGATGGGGTGTTTTGTTTTTTTGTACTTTCACTTTCCTGGGCCAGTTTGGCCCGGCGTATCGCCTCTGCATAGGGGATGAAAACTTCCGCGCGAATCCTATTGGCGCGGACGCGGAGCTGGTATTGCGGACATCCGCCATATGCCGCTGAGTGGGGACCTCCACAGTTCACGCACTTGTTGGTGTTCGTGCATGACTGTGCTGAGTGGCCCGGTTCGGCGCACCTAGCGCAGGTCTCCTTTTTTGAGCGGCACTGCTCTGCAGAGTGTCCGAACCGGGCACACTTTCTACATTTCCTAACTGGGGCAACAAAGGGGGAGACTTCAAAGGTTTGGGCACAGATCTTAATTTGTGTGGGGAGGATGGGTTCGTTAAATGTTATTTTCACTGCTTTAGATTTAGACCCATCTCGGTTGTTTAGTCTTAATATGTGTTTGGCGTTCTTAATCAATGGCAGAAGGTCCTGAATGTTTTCTTCCAGAGGGATGGGTCTGATAACCCCCTCCGTTGAAGCTGTAGGTATGAAACATTTAACATTGATTTTTGAGATTTGTTTCAGATTGGCAAGTTTGTTCTGCTGTTCAGCGGAGATGCAGCCTATCAAGAGTCGGTTGCCGGCCAGGGATCTCTGACTCGCGATGTCGCCTATGGCATTCTGCCATAGGCGCATCCCGGTCACTGGGCCAAGGCCTTTAATTGTAGCTGGACCCGTACCCAGGTCTTCAACTATGACCGGGTACTTCAAGAAGGTCGGTTTTGTGGGTTCTTTTGAGTTTTCCCTCAAATGGGCGGGTGTGTGTGTACGTACCCGTCTGGGTCTTGGTTTCGGGATGGGCCTTGACCCTATCTGGTTTTGTTGTTGTTCTTGTTGATATATATCTGTATTTGTTTTGGTGGTAGACCCCCAAATTGAGTCAATGGTGTGAGGGTTATCTTTGAATGGGACAGGTGTGGGGGGGGTGCCCATGGTGTTTTCCCCCTCTTTAGTGTGGTCTGTGTTTGTGTCCCTTGAGGGGGATGGGTCTAGACACTGGACTTCAGAATTGATTGGACTAATCTCTTTATCCATGTTATGCAAATCTTCTTTTGTTTTTTTGCTGCCTGGTGACAGACTGGGACTAGAGGGGCTCGATTCGTCCCCTCTGTTTCTTTTTCTGGTAGGTGTGGTTGGAGTGCTTGTATTGGAGGGGACGGGACTCCCTATGATGTGTTCACGAAGAGGGAGCTTTGGCTCAACCTCGATAAACGTGTTTGAATCCCCTGAGCTGTCAAAGAGAGTTTCAAAACTGTTATCCGTGTTTGTTTCCTGTGTGATGTCCCCCACCCCCTCCCTTCCCTCTATCTTAGAACTTTCCTCGCTCATGGTGCCCTAATTACATCTTTCTAAACATGAAACAAGAAAATAATATAGAGGAAAATAATAGGGATGGGAAAAAATGTTTGTTAGTATAATAATATATACACAATACACAATGCCTCCCCAGGCCAAGAGATAACGCAATTTACAAAAAGTTATTCAATTTCGGACGATCGGCCAGAGGCTCGAGTCATGCCACTTAACTGTAAAAAAGCCCTCGGGTGGAGGGTGGTGGTGTCTGGCAGGGCACGAAGTAGTCACGTGGTCTGGAGGCCGTAGCAGGGAAGGCAAGCAAATCCGTTTGGGGCGAAGTGTCCCCTTTCTTTTTCGCTCGAACGCAGCAGTGGCGAAGAGGTCTCCTTTTCTTTTCTGGCTTGTACGAGAGCAATTACTGGAGGTGTTGACGGCTCGACGGCTAGAAGGTGAATGAAACATCGTGGCCCACATGGGTGTGTTGACTTATGTATGTTGCTGTGTACACCCTACCTATTTCATTACTGACATGAGGGGGGTATTGGTAGCCATAAATTTTTGGAAGATCGGAAAATTTTGAACTCAAGGATTGTAAACATAATAGTTGGTACTTAGTAGTGTTAGTCTGGAGAAAGTATAATAAATGATCAATGGTTCTTGCAATGGAACGACAGTTCCACTGCAAGACACTAAATTTTTGGACCGCGCCGGTTACTATAAAA
Source organism: Phymorhynchus buccinoides (assembly GCA_017654935.2). Classification (NCBI taxonomy): domain Eukaryota; kingdom Metazoa; phylum Mollusca; class Gastropoda; order Neogastropoda; family Raphitomidae; genus Phymorhynchus; species Phymorhynchus buccinoides. The sequence goes on from JAGGCT020004072.1 coordinate 421,549, forward strand.
AGGGGGGTTACTGCTATACTGATACTATTTTTAGAATGGGGTTTATGGTTTTTGGTACTGTGATTTGCGGGATGACTGTGAAGACATCCTGCCCTTCCCCTCGTGGCCTACTGACCCGGGAATTCCACAGGCCAGTTCAGCTAGCCTCATAAGTTTGCTGTCGGGTCCCATATTAATTGTGGTGGGGTTACTAGAGGGTGGTAGGAGGGAGACTAGTCCCTCCAAAAGTAGTTTCGGTTTGTTGGTCGTTCTGGCCCTGGCAAAGTGTTTCAATACTTCTATCATAAATGTTTCAGCGGTAGATTTGTCAGAGCTTGATGGTGTGGAGGGGGCGAGGAAGATGGGGCATTGGGGGGGGGGGGGGGGGGGGGGGGGGGGGGGGGGGGTTTGGTGTGTCGGTGGTGGGGTCTGTTTTGTGTGAGTTTTGAATAATTTGTCCATGTGGGTCGTCAGTTTGTCCATCATGGTAGCTGTTTGTAAGTTGATTTTTTCTGTTATGATGTCTTCAATGTTGTTTTTGTTTGCTTCTTGAGCAGCAAGAAGTTTTGCCTTATTTGCTTTTTTTCTGAGTGATTTTGTTACTGCGCTGGAAAGTCTGGTGCGGACTGAAAAGCGAGCTATGGGGGATGTGGGGACGAGGGGGGGGGGGAGGGGGAGGGGGGGGCAGGGATTTGATTGGGGTTCGGGGTGGGGGTGTTGTTCTGCACTGTTGGTTGAGTTTGTGGGACAGCAGGGGTGTTTTTTTGTTGGGGGGGTTTCCTTGAAACGGCATTTGCGTAAGTGTTCATTGTCAGTTGTTGTTGTTGTTGTTGTGGGGGTAGTCTCCACGAAGGGTCTACGTCAGGGGGGGGGGGGAGGGGGGAGCTTGATGAAGTTGTTTCTGTTGTCTGTTTGCTTCTAGGGCCAATTTGGCCCTACGGATCGCTTCAGCGTAGGTGATGAAGACCTCTGCACGAATTTTGTTTGCTTGAAGTCTTAGCTGGTATTGTGGGCAGCCATTGTAGGCTGCAGAGTGTGGGCCCCCGCAGTTCACGCACTTGGCCACAGCGGCCTCGCAGTCTTTGGCTGCGTGACCGGGCCCGGCGCACTTGGTGCAGATGTGCTTTGGTGCACGGCATTGGTCCATGTTATGGCCAAGCCGTGCGCACTTCCTGCACCTCCTGACAGGGGCCACAAAGGGGGACACGATGTATTCAGTGACTAATATGTTTGTGATCTTAGGCAGTATGGGCTTATCAAAGGTGATCTTGAGTGCTTTGGAGTCTGTGCCGTCCCTGTTTTTGAGCCTCATGATCGATTTGGCGTCAGGGATGTACGGCAACAGCTCTTGAATGTTTTCGCCGAGGGGTATGGGCTTGATGACCCCCTCGGTGGTTGCAGATGGAATGGTACACTTGATTGGAATTTGGGAAACTGACTGTAATTTTGCTAATTTGTTCTGTTGATCAGAGGACTGACATCCAATCAGCCACCGATTGCCTGCCAAAGGTCTCTGACTTAAAATGGTGCCGATCGCGTTGGACCAGAGCTTCATTTGAGAAAGGGGGCCTAGACCACTAATGGTGGCCGGGCCCGTACCCAGATCCTGGACGATGACTGGGTGTTTGACGAAGGTGGGGGGGGGCTGGGGTTGTGTTTGATTTCTGAAGGTTCTGTTTGATGATTTTTTGTTTGTTGGCTGTGAGGTTTGGTTGTTGTTGTTGTTGGATTTTAGTGAATCCAAATCAGTAGTGTCTGTTTGCATGTTGCTTGCACTGTGAACAGTGTCTATTGAATCGGATCTCCTGACAGGGGTCGTGACCGGAGACACGGCCTTACTGCCAGGGTCCCCTGTTTGATCTGGCTGTGACGTGAGACCGGTGGAGGGTAGAGAGCAAGCGCCCTCACCCTCCATGGTCCCGAGCTCTTCTCTTGTCTTTTTTGGATCTGGGCTTGTTTTTTGGGGACTGAGTTCGAGTTCGGCTTCAGAACCTGTTCTCCTAAGGCGCTTTCTGGACGGGGTGAAGAGTAGGAACACATCTTTGGTGTTGGATTTTGTGGGTGTCACATCGATGTAGATTTCAGGATTTGAAGTTGGGTGATCTTTGTTGGGGCTGGGTGACTGGGGGGTCTCCCTGACTATTTCGGGTTCGGGGGGGTCGCCCCCCCCTTTTGTCTTTCCGCTTTTGCTCATTTGTTCTTCACTAATCTATGTAAAACAGAAAATGAAAAACACAGATGAAAATCATAAAGGGGAAAAAAATTTGTTAGTGAAAATATAAATCAAGAGAGGTGGAAGGGTGCCAACCCGGAACAAGAGGAACTACACTTAATCTAAGTAAGGCTGTTATGAAAGATGAGGCCTAAGAGTGAACTTAGGACTCGGTCTGAACCGAGATTTCTATTTACTCACATGAGTCTTAATAATACAGGAGGAGAGGGCCCAAGATCGAGGAGGAGCCTCGCGAATTGTAGGCGTGGCGTTGTTGTGGTGCCGTTCGCTCGTTCCAGTAGTGGTGGCACCTTTTGATTTGAGGCGAAGTGAAGTGGGCGCAGATAGGCCGAAGCCTAGTGGTAGCTGCGTGGAGTGAAGTTGTCCTTCCCTTTAGTGGGGTGTAGAGTGGGCGCTGTAGTAGTAGCGCGTCTTCTTCTTTTGTAGTTCCCGTTCGTCTGTTGATTTCGCAGCGTCGCTTAATTCGGGAGCTCAGGTGTGCTCGCTTCGGCGGCTAGGCAGTGAGTGTATAATAATAAAACAAGCGAGAGAGAGAAAAATAGAGATTTTACGCCCTCTGAGTCAAAAGACTATTTGAGGCATTTTAATTTATAAAGATCCTAGAAAAAAAGATGGATTTTAAGTTTTATAAGATGAAATTTAAAAAAGAAGAAGTTATTTATTTTATTTTATCAGAGTTTATAAAGAATTTTTTTATTTATTTTAATAGCGCAAGTTGAAGAATATAAAATTTAAGTTTGTGATAAAATATTTAATTTTTAAAAGATATTTAGCTGTTTGCTTTTAAATCTGACAGATTGGAGGAGGTCTGATTAAAAAACCCCAGGGCTACAGTTAAAATTCATGCATTTTAGGCTCAACTGAGCAATTGGATAAAAACAATCCGTGTTTGTGCTCGGCAAGAGCTTTTAATATTAAAAATCCTGTCAGGCAAAAGCCTGTTTTTCAAGATAATATACAGTTAAAAAATTAGATAGAAGTTATTCTTTAATTTCTTTTTTCTATATGTACATTTATTTTATATAAGGTTATCCTATTAGGTTTTGGTCCTTTGGGACCAAATACAACTAATAGTTACCTAAAGGTTTTCCATTATGAATTTATTTGATACAAAGGCAAACTATCAAAAATTTACTTGGCCACAAGGCTATTAATATGTACATTGTTATTATGTACACCACTTTTACAAACAAACTGTTTAAACTTTTTACAAGTAGCATTATTGTTTTTAAGATTTAATTTATAACTAAGTTGCGTTTTTAATCTATGTGAAAGTTTTAACAAGTATTTAGTTAGTTTTAATGTTGTCCATAGGACAAAGTATAATATTATTTTCACATATTGTGAATTTATAAAACTTATGTTAAAAAAAATTTTGTTTTACTCTAGTCAAGCTATGGGACTTAACCCCATAGCTTTAAAATTGTTTTATTAAAATCTATATCTTTAAAATAGTTTAATAAGTAAAATAAGTTTAAGATTTGATAAAAAGGACAAGTTTATAACTGTTGAGGTTCCATAGTTATGTTAAAAGTTACTATTAAAATTTATTTTGTTATAAGTATATTTTGGTCTGACCTGACCATATGTGATTTAAGTTATTTAACTAGATGAAATCTAGTGAAAATTCAGTATTTTATATAAAGTTATTTATGAATAGGGGAACATACCGCCAGAGGCCTCCAATGTTATAAATAATATTATGTGTTCCATCTGATCCCAGGGGGGGGTAGCAACAAAGACTCCCCCGCCCCTGATGTCACGATGGACTGTGAAATAAATGAGATTAATGAGTTATTATTTGTAGTTGAATATTTTTTTTTTTTTTTTTTTTAGAAGGATAATATGAGAGTTGAGGGTGGGGATGGTTAACGATTCCTGTATGCACGGGACGGAGGGAGGGAGGGGAAGGGACCCCTCCTCTCCGCCCCGAGCAGTGACAGGGCACCGCATGGGCAATCCCAAAAAGGGGGGGGAGCACGAGCGTAAAACGCGACGGTTTACGAAAGATACCCCCGTTGCGTGTGCCGGACACCCATCTGCATAGGAGAGGGGAATTTAAAAAGTAGTGGGCTCAAAAGAGTCGCTTCAGCCCACAGGCGCACATTTTAGATAAAAAGGGAAATGGGGGTGAAGGGGGCGGGAATGCAGACGGGTATACGGCCCACACACCAGAGGGACTCTATTCCCACCAGTAAAAAAAGTTCAATTTTAAACAAGGTGTTTGAATGACACCTGGCCAATTGCCTCAGCGAGCCAAACCATTGGTGACCAGCCTAATTTGTGGTGTTTGTTTAAGATGTTCTTTTCATTATATATCAGATTGTTTTGTTTGCATTTATTTATAACAGGTTGTAATTCCTTTTTTATCTGACTACAAGGGTCAAACATGTGCTTTAGACTAAATATTTGTCCACATTTACATGGGGTGTTCCTAAATTTACACCGAATCGAGTTTGTATAGAATCTATTGATTCTACCTTGGATATTATGGGGAACGGGCAGGTGAAGACCACCACTAATAAATTTCCTGTACCGGAGTTGGGCTTCTAAATAGGAATCCAATTCCTCCGCCCACCTCCGGTACACACAACGTTTTAAATGGTTTTTAATCTCAGAAAGAGACAGTTTAATATTTATAGGCTGACCCTCAATGTGTTCAGCTGCGTTTTTGGCTGCTGTATCAGCTAGGTCATTCCCTGTAAGTCCCAGATGGGAGGGAATCCACATAATAGTTAAATCAGTACCTTTAGTTCTTATTTGATGAATAAGGTTTTGTATCTCTTGTATAATTTTTCTTCTGTTTTTTGTATTATTTTGCAATGCTTGTATCGAAGATAAGGAATCTGTGAGGATTGTCACTTGAAACAATGATTTTGGAAACTCGTTTATGAAAAAGCAGGCCTCAAGAATTGCCCAGAGTTCTGCGCTAAATATTGAGATTTTGGAATTTAATTGAAAGGATTTGGTAATCTTGAGGGCTGGAATAGTAAAAGCGCACCCTATCTGTGAATCGGAGATCTTAGAACCGTCTGTGTATATTAATAGTTGATGTTTAATTTCGGAAACTTTTTCTTTGGCCGCAACTGAAAGTAAATTTGGCTGATTTGTTTTTGAGTACATTTGATGTAAAACAGTATCAAAATGTGCTGATTCCCATTCCCAATGTGGGATAGGGAATTTTGGATGAGTTTCAATATCATCTATTTCCAGGCCCGCCATAGAGAGCATTTCCTGGGAATAGTCTAAAGGGTTACAAACTTTTTGTGCAATAGTTGGTTTTTGTTGTTGAAAGGATGGATGGTTATAAAAAGGGTCTTCAAATTCTTCTTTAAAGCTTTCTATAGTAAAATGATTTGTTGCATATAGTCTTGTGAGGAAAGTGGAGGTGTTTAGTTTCATAAGATGTTTTATTGGAATCCAACCTATTATTCCATAGATCATGTTATTATTTGCAAACTTTGGAACGTTAAGGGCAGCTTTTAGAGCTTTTAGCTCTATTGATTGTAGTTTGTTTATTAGATTATCTGTAATGTTATGGAATGCTTCCATCCCATATGTTAAGCGACTGCGGACTAGAGCTTGTGTTAAAAGAACGAGAAATTTAGAATTTTGAGCCCATGTCTGGGAAGAAATAACACGAATAAAGTTGGTGCCTTTTATGGCTTTTCGGCAAAGGTGGTCAATATGTGGGCTCCAGTTAAGACGTGGAGTGAGAATCACCCCTAAAAACTTGACTTTATTTGTCATTGATTTTGGTTGACCTAAGATGTTGATATTGATGTTTTTTAGGATTAAATTATGGCGAAAGCACATGAACTCACACTTGTCCGGGGACAAGGAGAATCCATTTTTCTGTAAATAGTCAATGATGAGACTAGTATTTGTTTGATGGTTTTGTAGATTTATAGCTAGAGCTTTTGAACTTTTTGTGAATGCTGACGACCAGATGGCTATGTCGTCAGCATACATAGAAATTTGACAGTTTTTAAGTTTTAATTTGGAAATATCATGAATCATGATATTGAAGAGAGTTGGGGCTATGATGCTGCCTTGGGGGACCCCCATGTCAATTCGATGTATTTTTGACACAGAGGACCCCACTTTGACTCTTAAAGCACGGTTATTTATGAAATTTTGTATAAAATTAAACATATTCCCGTGAATACCGAGACTGCTGACTTTATCTAGAAGCCTCCCATGCCAAACGGAGTCGTACGCCCCTTTGATGTCAAAGAAGGTGGCGAGGACTTTCCTGCGTCTTGCAAAGGCCTTTTTGACATAGGAGGTTAATCTTATAACTTGTTCCATGCAGCATCTATGTTTTCGAAAACCTGCCTGGAATTTGGGAAGAACGTTATTTTTTTCTAAGTAGAAATCAAGTCTGCATTTTACGATACGCTCGTAAATTTTACCCAGATGTGGGGTGAGGGAAATGGGGCGGTAGCTTGCGGGGTCCCTAGCCGGTTTTCCAGGCTTAAGGATCCCAACTACCTGTGCCTCCTTCCATGCATTTGGGATTTCGCCCTCATCCCAACATCCGGAGTAAAAGTGGTGCAAGACTTTAAGAAAAGATGGGGGCAATTTCTTTATAATTGTATAGGAGATGGGATCATCTCCTGTTGCTTTATTTGTCTTCCTAATCATATTAATGGCGGCAGCAAGCTCGGTAATCTTTAGGGGAGCATTGATGGTATGTGAATTATCGTTAGACTTTTCAAAACAATAATTAACTTTTCGTTTGTCCCGTTGAAAAACAGGCAAATGTTTTGTTTGGCTCGCCTGGGCAAATCGGCTGGCCAGGACATCAGCAGTATCTGAATCAGTAGTTGTCAAATTGTCACCGTCTATGACGCGTGTATTAATGTTATAGCCTTTATTCTGGATCCTCTTTAAGCGTTTCCACGCCTTTCCTAGATCCTTAAAGTCAATAATGTCTTCTTTGTTAAAATAATTTTGTTTAGCTTTGTTTATCAAATCGTCGCATTCTTTTTCTGCTTGTAATTTTTCATCAAAGTTTGGTCTAGTGGGATGTAAGTCGAAAGAATTATATTTACGTTTTTTGTTTTTTATTGCTTTTTTAATTTCCTCGTTCCACCAAGGCTTACTATGAGGTTTTGAGGGTGGAATTATTGTAGGGATAGCTAAATTTGCAGCTGTTAATATCTTTTTTCTGATATTATCATAATAGATTTCTCTGTTTAAGTCATTTAAGTCTTCAATTGTATATTTAGAAAGCAGGGATTGGAATAAAGGCCAATTAGCTTTTTCGAAATTAAATTTAGGTTCAGATGGTGGATTGGTGTTGTTTACTGTTAAGTTCAGTTGTATAGAGATAGGTTTGTGGTCAGAGTGAAGAGGGTCCGAAAAGGTATACCACTCATGGTTTATCAATAAGTTGGGACTAGCTAAAGAGAGATCTATAGCTTTTGGATAAAAATGAGTAGAGGCATCTGGATAATATGTGGAAGAGCCATCGTTTAGTAGAATTAATTGTGAGTCGTTGATTTCGTTGTAAAGGGAAATATCAGAATATGTTTTTGTGCAGAAAGGTTCCCAGCTGATGTGGTGAGCATTAAAATCACCAACAATCAGCCAGGACCTATCTGTAGACAGATTTGAAAGCCAGTTGGAGGTAGGCACTTTTGAATATCCCTTGGGATAATAGATATTTAAAATGTTGATAAATTCGTTATTAACTTTGGTTTGTATCATTGTGGAGTAACGCAGACCTATCAGGTTCTCCTCTGGAGTTGGAACTTCAATATAATTTAGAGATTTATGAATGTAGGTGGCTGTAGAGATCTTATCTACTTTATTACTAACTGTTGGTGGATAATAATATCCAGTAATGTTGGGAAGTTTTCCATAAGTTAACCGGGTGGATTGTAGACAGAGTATTTGATAAGAAGTTTGTGAATTAGCTAAAAATTGTATCAGGTAATCTTGTGTCGTATTTAGGGCACGACAGTTCCACTGTAGTACGTTGAGTGCTGCGTGTAGGGTTGTGAAGGGAAGAGGATTTTAAAACTAGTCAATTATAGGAATTAAGGAGGAACTTTGGTTTTTGTTTTCTGCGAGCCTAACCTAAGTCTTGTTGTCTGTGGTGCTGGTGAGGCACCACAGGCAATCTCTGCCAGTTGCATCATATTTAATGCATTTCTTGGATCTATGGGATGGTCGTCAGAATCTGTGATTAAAGAGGATAAATCCTCAATTAAGTTCTTTGGCTGATTTGAAGTTCTGGCTTGTGCCAGACTACGTAGAATACGTGTTATGAAAGATTCTTTAATGGATTTGTTGTCTTCTTTGGGAATATTCAGATTAACTAATTGAGAGGTTGCTGTATGAGTTTGTTTAGTCAGTGTGTTGTCAATGTGCTTAGTTATAGTAGTCATTATGGTCTCAGTCATTTTTGTCAGTTGTTTTGTTATCATTTCTTCAACTCTTTCTTCAGTGATTTGTTCTGTGGATCTGTGAGATTTTTTCCTTTTTTTCTTTTTTTTACGTTTCAGGGTTGTGGGTGAAGAGGTGATCACCTCCACCTCCTCCATGGCCTCCACCTGTGACTGGTCAAGGGGAGCCGGAAGAGGCTGATCTTTGGGCTTTGTTATGAGTTTGTTGTTTTTGACCCTACTGGCGTATGAGTCAACCGACCCCCCAAGTGGGATCGGCTGAACTCTCCAGCTAGGGTCCACTATGGGGGTGTTTATTTTAGGTAGTTTTTCTTTTTGTTCTTTTTCTATTTGAAGGTTGTTTTTTGCCCTCCTGATGGCCTCACTGTAGGGCAAGAAAGCTTCTCCTCTAATTTTGTTGGCCCTCAGTCTCAGCTGATACTGAGGGCATCCTTGATAGGCGGCAGAGTGTCCGCCGCCACAGTTTACACACTTATGAATTTGGTTGCACGATTGTGCTGAATGTCCAGGGGCAGAGCACCTGGTGCAAACCTCCACTTTCGCTCTGCATTGGTTGGGACCGTGCCCATATCGGGCGCACCTGCGGCACCGTCGCACCGGGGCCACGTATGGCGCCACAGGGAACTCCTGGGCATCGATCTTCACCAATGCAGGCAGTATTGGATCTTTGAAGATAATCCTGATGGCACGAGATTCTGTGCCATCTCTGTTGTTTAATCTTTGAATAGACTTTGCATTTGGTATATAAGTCTTGAGGTCTTCGAGATCTTCTTCGAAGGGGATCGGCTTTATTACCCCCTCAGTGGTGGCCTCAGGAACGGTACATCTGATATTTATGGCTGAAATGGAGGTTAATTTGGATAGTTTATATTGCTGAGAGGCTGACTTACAGCCAATCAGCCATCTGTTTCCATTTAGTGGCCTCTGGCTGAGGATGTCCCCCACGTTGTTTCGGAAAATTTTCAAGTTTGTTGTGGGACCCAGTGCCCTGAAGGTAGCCGTGCCTGTGCACAGATCCTCCAGGATCACTGGGAACTCCAAAAAAATGGGTGGCACTGTGTTTTGTTGACGAGGGGGGGGGCGTCTTCGCTGTTGGCGAACCTCCACGAAGTCCCCACCCTCGTCAGAATCAGAGTCTGAATCTGTCTCTTTCTTCTTTGAAATTTGTTCTTTGGGGCCCCAGATCGAAATGGGCTCCTCTATCAAGGAGGGAGCCTTGGGTGAACCCCGTTTCTCATCACCCCGGGGAGCCTCAAAGGTCTTCTCCGGGGAGCTTGTGTCTATTTCAATAGTAGGAGACTGGGGACTATCAATTTCTGTGTCCTCCATCGACCCCAAATCTTCTTTGTTTTTTTTGTCTTTTGGACCCGTTGTTTCAGGGCTACTTGGTACATCGTCAGAATGCCTAGATTTTCTTTTTGATTTCCTTGAAGTTTGTTTTAGAACTTCATTTGTAATCGTTGTCACAGGTCCTGCTGTGAAAATTGAGTCTTCTTCAGTGCTTGTGTCCAGAAAGTTGGACAGTACTTCAGGTTTAGCCATGTTCTTAAATCTTGTTAATATTAATTTACAACTATATTTTACCACTATAGTCTAAGTTAATCTAAGTTAATTTTATTACGAGACAAGCCTAGTGTCCCTCAGAAAAGACCAGGAGGGAACCAAAGTCTCCCCGTGGCCGTATCGAAAAAAAAAACCAGACGTTTTTACATTTTAACTGTTTTGTTTCCCGCGGGAACCAATCAAAATGTTTCGGCCCCCGCGAGAACCAATCAAATGTTTACAGTTGTTTAGCTGACTGGTGTCATAATCTTGTCCCGGCTATGACCAAAAATCACTCCCGGCACACTTAATAACAAGCTCCGGGAGTAAACAGATGGCCACCACCGTAGTTAGTCTAGTTTATTGATTAGCTTTGATATAAGAAAAATATCTATTCCAGTTATTAGTTTAATAATACCCTAAGCCAATAGAACTCCCAAGGGCTCAATATTGCCTAGACTCTTGTCAGATTAATTTGGATTTTTAATGTTCTAAAAAATTTATCAAACAGGTGCTTTTTTATAAAATCTTTTATAATATTATTTCTTAACCTTTAAGCTTAGTTTGAAAGTTAGAATTTATTTTATCCAATTTTTACTTTCTTTTATCAAATTTTATACTTTATATTATTACATTTTACATAATTTCTATCTCTTTTGAGGAGGAAGGGTAGATTGTTTTAAAGATAGAAGCACCTAGATTCCTATTTGTTTAGAAAGACTTATTCTGAACTATTTTAGTTGTTAGGCTTGCACACAAGCTCCTCCAACAATTTAGGAGGCTGGCAAAAACAAAACAACCTAAAGAAGATGGAACTACCCTACAGAAACTATTCTATGAAGACCGTACCCACCGGCAAAAAGCCTACGAGTGGGGGGTTCAGACAGACCGGCAAGAACGACTTGAAAGTCGAAAAAAAAAGATAGTGAGGAAAGAGGTAAATGTAAAAATCAGTGAAAAGCTAGCTAGCTAGAGTCCTAGTCCCTACTACCTGGGAGAGCTGCTGTGCAAGGGCTCGGGTGGCCAGCGCAGTCCTCCCAGGGATACCACTTTTGTGGCACGTCCTACAACCCTAGCATCTATGCAGACGAATAAGACATCGAACTGCAAAAATAAATGAAAAAAACAAAACCTTAGTGCCCTATTTATGCTTACGACAGAATCAAATCCAACGACGTGAAGAGGTGACAGGAAAAGACGTCGTTGGTGGAGGCAGAGGTGGAAGACAGTCCTCGAAGAAAGTGGTCCTGATCCTCCTCAGAGACCTAGGTTCGGAGCAAGCTCAACGAATTGGTGATCCAGCGTTGGACAGCCGCATGGAATGCTACGTCATGCTGGGAAAAGCTATCGTTGTCGTGCGGCGGTGCTGGCAGAAGGGGTCCAAAGATGTTGAAGTGTCCACTCTTCTGCTCAGACGACCGCCGTACTGTGATGAAGAGATTAGAGTTGAAAATTCGTCCTCTGCATAAGTCTCTCAAAGCGACCCTCTCTGCTCGGTGGTCGAAGTGTGTATATTTCCAGTCAAAGTTCAGGACCTGCTTACCGGCCAGGCCACCCTTCGAGGCCTTGGTCCCACCACATCTTATAAAATGTGGCAAAAATACCATCGGTCCCATCCAGAGCCAACGAGCTCTTCCTAACAACAGTTGGCTGATCGGCTGCCAGTCGGCCAAACAACAGAAAAACTTAGCCGCCATGACAGAAATTTCCAACATAAAAATTAAATGCACAATCCCTTCCGCAACGACCGAAGGTGTCATAAAGGGGATCCCTATTTCCGAGAGCGTACTTGACATGCTCCCCCACATACCAGAAGCGAAAACCGCGATAAGACTGAAAAATCGAGACGGCTCCGACTCTAGGGCAGTCAAGATCACCTTCACGTGCACCTACCTTCCGGACTACATTAAGATCAATGCCGTCGAGTACAAGGTGCACACCTATGTCGCCCCGGTGCGTAGGTGCCAAAACTGTGCCCGACTCGGCCACACAGCTCAACACTGTCGCGCTACTAATAAGACCTGCGCCCGCTGTTCTCAGACAGGACACCTGGCTACCGAGTGCCAGACCGTTGAACGTAAATGTGTTAACTGTTTAGGGGGTCACTCGGCAGCCTACGCCGGGTGTCCTGAATACAAATTACGACTCCAAGCCAACAAATTCCGGGGTGAGACCTTCATTCCCTACGCAGAGGCAATTAGGAGAGCCAAGGCGGCCATCGACCAAAACCACAAACACAAACAAAAACAAAGCAGCACCCCCCTCCTCTTCCATCCCCACCGTTGATCCGTCTTGGAGGACTGGGAACGCCATTGGGCGTTCGGCGACCATTAGCTACGCCGACATGACCAGACAGAAGCTCCCCACAAAACCAACCCCCGCCCCCCGTTATAAACTAACTCAACCCAAACCAACCATTCTACAAAAATCTCCTTCAGCTCCATCAGCCCCCACCACGAAAAACTACGCCCTCCTCAAGGGCGTGCCCTCAAGCTTTCGCCGAAGAATCCCCTCCTACCAGGCCACACAATACAAACTTAAAGCCCAAGCCCTCAAGATTTCCCGAGCCAAAAGCCTAACTGAAAAAAAAATCCAGGAAATTGTTGAAGACCAAATAACTAAACAAACCAAAATAATGATGAAACAACTAGATAACCACCTGACACAACTTGTGACAGCCCTGACCAACAAACTGACAAACCACCTCCCGACAATCCCCCCCCCTCCCCCCCGCCTCCCCCACCCCCCCCACAACCCCCCCCTCCCCCATCATCCAACTCGAACTCAACAACCTGGACGTCAGTGACAAAACCCAAGGTGAACAATTCATGAC
>JAGGCT020004072.1:435051-465906 GCA_017654935.2 Phymorhynchus buccinoides
TTTGCCGGTTTTCCTGGCTTCGGATCCTACTACCTGTGGCCTCCTCCATGCCTGAGGCACGGTTCCCCTTCCCACACTTGGAATAAAATCGTGTAATATCGTATGAAACGATTGTGGGGGGAGTTCTTTATTAGTTTTGGAGGAGAATAGGGTTTCTCTGTGGCTTCTATTTTTTTGATTAAGTTAATGGATGCAGCACCTCGGTAACTTTTCAGAGGGCGTTTAAATGAATGTGAGTTTTCGTCAGATTTAGTATGGTGGGGGTGCTTTGTCGTTTTGAATTTTATCTTAGTAGGAAGAAATCGGTTTGACTGGCTTGAGCGAAAGTTTTCTGCTAAGGTGTTGGCTGTATCATAGTTGTTAGTAGTGAGGTATGTTGTTTCTAAGGACTCTGGGGCTCCCATACGTTTAATCTTTGGCGTTTCATTTTTCTTAATTTTTTCCAGGCTTTAGCAGGTCTTTATAGTCCGGTTATGTCTTGGTCTTTAAAGTGTTCTTTTAGCATTCATTAATAGTATCAATCACAGTAAGTCTCTGCCTCGAGCTTTAGTATGTGTTGGGAGAGAGGGGTGTCATGTCAAAAACGATTGCATGCCTTCTTCTTGGCCTGCACTGCCCTGTCCTTACCTCTCTCCTTCCACCATGCTTTGCTCTAGGCCTACTGTTACCGTACGGGAAGAGCAAGGAATGCCCTATTACTGGCTTGTAATGATGGTTTTTCTATATTTCGTAATAAGTCTCTAAGTTATTGTGTGAAATATTATTAACTGTATCTTTGTTTAAAAGTGATCGAAAAAGATGCAATTGTCTTTATCAAAGTTGTATTGTATGGTGGTTTGTTTGGGGGTGTTTTTTGGTTTTCTTCGTGTGGGACGTTAAACTCAATGGACAATCGTTTATGATCGGATATAATGTATCATAAAAGGATACCACTCGTGACTGTTTAGAGGTGGGAGATACTAGGGACAATTCAATGGCGGAGGGTTTTTTTTGTTTTAGTACTGTCAGGGAATCTAGTGGAAGAACCATCGTTTATGAGTACTAATTCGGAATTATTGATTTCATTAAATAATCTGGTACCTCCAGGATCGGGTTTAGAGTTGAAGGCCTCCCAGGCGGGGTGGTGGGCATTAAAGTCTCCCACCACCACCCAGGAGGCCGAGTTGGAAAGTGAGGATAGCCAGTCACAAGTGGCATTGGCGTTATAGCCTTTTGGAAAGTAAATATTTAGGAAGTTTGTTGTTGTGCCGTTGATTCTGGCTTGAATAGTATTGGAGTAAACAGTATCGTTGTCAGTGACTATGGGGGATGGAACTGGGGTGTATTTTATGTGTTGCTTATGTCAGTTATCTATAATTTTACGTCCTCTCGACCTTGGAAGGCACATATGGAACATTTGTTAGTTGGAAAAATGAAACATAAAAGACGATACAAAACTAAAAAGGACATATACAAAGACGTGGACAAAACATAGAAATGTGTGGGGAGGATTCTAAAAGCATTATGCTTTTCGTCCTCTCGGCCAAAGCCATATGGGACATTACGTTCTACTTTTAGTTATTTGGAAATGGGGGGAAGGGGAAGAGAAAAAAGCTGTTTTTATTTTACTTTAGATATTTATTTTATTATTTATAGTTGTTTATCTCTTGAATAAAGGTCAAGGTTTTTATATTTTATGAGCCATGGCCCGTACGAGACTACTGTCTAGTTAAAACTTGACTTTTTAGATAAAAGTGAATGATTAAAATTATATTTTTAGAGCTGCACCCCTCCTGGCGAGAGCCTAGTGATTAAAACTTCAGGACCACAATAATGTTTAAAAGAACGAGTATTTAATGAAAATATTAAAAAATTCAGTTTTAAGGTCAAAGAAAAAACGATATTTACATGTTTTGTGTCTTAGAGACTTTATTTTTGAGAAATATTCATTGTTAAAAAGTTATCGCTACAAGTGGACAACCATTTAAAAAGAATGTGTCAATCTATTTCTCACATAGTGAGAAAAGATTGTATGAAAAAAAAAATTTAATTAGACTGGGGTCTCAAGAAAAAATATTTACAAACTTAACTCTACCTCGGACTCAAAAAGAAAGGCACTAACAAATTTGGCCGAGCCCGGGCAGAAAAAGTTGCTTCTGGACCCCCAGTCTTCAATTGTTAAGATATTTAAAGAAATTTTGTTGATTTTAATAGTTTATTAAAAACCATCTATGTTTAAGATATTTTTTAAAACCAAGGTTTAAAACTAGTACTTTATGACGGGGATAGTTAACGAATCCTACTTGTTTAGGTCGGAGGGAGGGAGGTAGAGGGACCCCTCCTCTCCGGCCAAAACAGTGGTAGGGCGTCGTTATATAGGTCCAGCATTAAGTGCGGGGGGACCTATTGGGATAACCCTGACCGTAATATCACGTTCACGACTACGAAGGCACCCCCCCGGAGGTCGGGCCGCGCACCCATCTACTAGGGGAGGGGGAGTAAAATATATCCTCGGAATCAAAAGAATCCTACCGGTCATGTAATCCATGCCGTAAGTTAAAAAAGGGAAAATTTAAAATTTATATGGGTTTGGGAGTGGACTGTGGGTAGGTACGCAGCCCGCTGTCCGGAGGGACCCTATGCCCGTCATTAAAATCATTTATTTAAAAGTTTATAGTTAAATCTTATTTTGGTTTTTGTCCCTTCTTGATCAGAAATGCTGACCAAAGGACGTAATGACTAAGGCTTCGGCCAGCCAGACCAACGGGGCCCATCCCTCTGTTGTATGTTTATGAATTATTAGTTTAGAATACATTATGTTATATAGTTTAAGTTTTTGAATAAGTGAAGTTAATTCTTTTGTTATATTTATACATGGATTAAAAAGGTGTTCCATGTTGAGGGTTTTCCCACAATCACAGATTACTTCAATATAAGTACATGGGTTTGAACTTGTTCTTAATCTAAAAATTAATGATTGTAAGGTTGGTTTAATGGGCAGAAAAAGGCCGCCTTTTACTATTATATGGTCCCAAGAGTGGGCTTTAGCATAGCTTTCAAGCTCTCTGCTCCACTCTTGGAATGCTGCTCTTTTTAATTTGCTTTTGGCTTCTTTTATAGATAATTTGATATTGATTAGGGTGCCTGATCTTTCTTCAGCGGCACTTTTGGCCGCCCTGTCGGCTCGGTCATTGCCCAATATCCCACAATGGGAGGGTATCCAGGTTATGACTATAGTGGTTCCCTTAAGTATAATTTGATGAATTAACATTCTGATTTCATTTATAATTTCTAGTCTGTTGTTTGTTTCTCCCTGAAGGGCCTGGATGGAGGATAGTGAATCTGTGTAGATAACTACATTTATTGGAGGATTGGTTAGATTATTTAGGAAGGAGCATACTTCAAGTATTGCCCATAACTCAGCACTAAAAATTGAAAGATGGTCATTTAATTGAAAAGATTTTGTTATATCTAAGGTGGGGATGGTAAACGCACACCCTACTTTATGGTCAATTTTAGAACCATCAGTATAGATTTGTAAATGATATTTTGCTGCTTCAATTTTTTCTTTCGCTGCTATACTTATTAGATTAACCTCTTCTTTCGAAAATTTACTATTTAAAGTTGTATCATATTGAATTTCTTCTCTTTCCCATGGGGGAAAACACGCTGAAGGGTGTATTGAGACCTCTTGTAAGTCCAGGTTAGCCTCTTTAAACAGGTTATCTGAGAAATGAATTATGTTGGTGTTCTTATCACTTGCTGTGGGATTCTTTTTCTTTTTCTTCTCATAGTTCAAAAAGGGGTCTATTATATTCATTTTAAATTCTTTAAATGAGTCCGTCTTGGCTGCATACCAGCGCACCAGAAAATTGGCACAGTTTACCCTCATCAAGTTTTCCAACGGCAACCACCCGATGTCCCTGTACACTAACTTGTTTACTGCGTACACAGGGACACCGAGTGCAATCTTAAGTGCCTTAGTCTCTATGATTTGTAGTTTTGAAAACTGACTTGTGGTTAATGAGTGGAAAGCTTCCATTCCGTAAGTCAATCGGCTGCGCACCAGGGCCCTAACCAGGTTAACCAAGAATTTTGGGTCCTTAGCCCATCTTTCTTTAGAGATTACTTTAATGAAATTTAAGGCTTGCGAAGCCTTTTTTGCTGTATGTTCCATATGTGGTGTCCAATTTAACGTAGGAGTAAGAATAACTCCCAAGAATTTAACTTTTGTGCTCTGTTTTTTTTCCGTACCTAGTATATCTATTGTAAAATCCATTTTGTCTCTTTTGTTAGAAAAAACCATAAACTCGCATTTGTCCTGTGACAATGAGAAGCCATTATCCTGGAGGTATGTAGCTATGGCTGTTATATGGCGTTGATGTTCTTTGTGCATTAATGAGTATTTTTTGGTATTTGGGGGTGTCCATATCGCGATATCATCGGCATACATTGAAATTTTTGAATTGCCTAATGATACGTTCTGTATATCGTGGAGCATGATGTTAAACAATGTTGGCGCGATCATGCTCCCTTGTGGGACGCCCATGTCCAAAGTGTAAACTCTGGACAGGGACTGTCCCACGTTGACTCTCATTTTTCTGTTCTCTAAAAAAGCTTTAATAAAATTGAATGTATTGCCCGCAATACCGAGCCTGCTAATTTTTTGAAGTAACCTCCCATGCCAAACTGAGTCGTACGCCCCTTTGATATCGAAGAACGTGGCCAATATTATTCTACGGCGATTAAACGCTCTTTTGACATGGGAGGTCAGTTTAACTACTTGTTCCATACAGGATCGATTTTTTCGAAAACCTGCTTGGAAGGGGGGCAAAATGTTATTTTTTTGTAAAAAGTAATCTAATCGTGTTCTCACGATTCTTTCATAGACTTTACCCAGATGAGGGGTGAGGGAGATGGGCCGGTAACTTTTGGGATCCCTCTTCGGTTTTCCGGGTTTAGGGATCCCTATTACCTGGGCCTCTTTCCAAGCTTGTGGAATCTCCCCCTCCTCCCAACATCTGGAGTAAAATCCGTGTAAAATTTGTAAATAATTTAGGGGTAATTGTTTTATTATCTTGTAGGAGATGATATCACCTCCTGTTGCTTTATTTACCTTTTTTATACTACGAAGGGCTCTAGCAAGCTCGGTATATTTAATTGGAGAATTTATAGGGTTTGAATTATCCGTAGATTTATTGAATACAGGAATACTTTTTCTTCTTTCTTGTTCTTGTGGTGGCAAAGCATTGGTTTGGCTAGCTTTACTAAAGGTTTCGGCTAACACGTTAGCTGTTTCGATATTTGATGTTGTTGGTTTGTTGTTTACCGTTAACCTTGTCTTTCTTGAAAAACCACTCAGTTTTAACCTTTTTAGCCTCTTCCAGGCTTTCCCTATGTCTTTGAAATCAGTTATCTTTTCGTGTGTGAAATACTCCAGTTTGGATTTGGCTACAATTTGTTTAGTATGTTTCTCTTTGATTTTTTTGTCATTGAAATTTTCTTCTGTGGGATATTTATTAAATCTGTTACTTGCCTTATGTTTATCTTTAACTACTTCGGCACAGTCCTCGTTCCACCAGGGATTATTTCTGGTCTGGTTGATCTTTTCCGAGGACTGTACGCTCATGGGAATGGCTTGTGTACTAGCTTCTAAAATTTGTGTATGAATATTTGTATAGTGAATTTCTATGTTCTGATGTTCTACTTCGTTTGGGGTGTGTTTCTCTAAAATCGCTTTAAAAACTTCCCAGTTGGCTTTTTCGTATAGAAATTTCTTGGGGGGCAAATCTTCCGAAACATCTATGTCTGCCACGATCTCTATTGAAATGGGCTTATGGTCTGAACCCAGAGAGTCTATTAGGGGGCACCAGTCCGTTTTTGTGAATAACTGTGGACTGATCAAAGTTAGGTCCACAGTTGTAGCTCTATTATTTAGTATTTGAGGGTATCTTGTATTCGTTCCGTCATTAAGCAGAACCAGATTTGATTCGTTAATTTCATTCATCAAAATCTGGTCTTCATTTCTTATACAATTATGCTCCCAGGCTGTGTGGTGAGCGTTAAAATCCCCCAACACAGCCCAGGAGCAAGTTAGGGGCAAAGAACTAAGCCAGTTGGTTGTAGGAGCCTTTTTGTATCCTTGTGGGTAATATACGTTTACTATATGTAGGGGGTGATCTTTTAAATGAATTTGTATAGTGTTGGAATATTGAATTTTATCGATATTTATGATTGGTGAGGCGATGTTGTTATAGCCTATGTTTTTCCTTACGTAGGTTGCTGTTTTTACTTTATCTAGTGAGTTACTAATTGAAGGGGGATGGCAAAAGCCATCTATTCGGGGTAGATTTATAACAGTACAATTTAATGATTGGATACAGAGGATGTGGTATTGGGTTGTATTTGTAGCAAGAAAGTTTATCAGAAAGTCTATGTTGGAGGACACTGCTCTGCAGTTCCACTGAAGAATATTAACAGAAGAAGAAGACAGGAGTGTTTTGACTGGATTTTAATGAGACTGTATCATTCAAGATACTTACAGGGCTTTCTGTGACACGTATCTGTACCGCCTGGAAGCCTCAGCCGGTTCGCAAACCAACTGAGCCAGACGATACAGACTACTGCCTTGTGTGGTAGGAATGGGGGACTGACCGTCTGTTGGGAGAAGGGCCACCAAACCGTCAAGGAGCAGTTTGGGTTTGTTGCCATTTCTGGCCTTTACTAAAGAGATTAAAATCTTGGTTATTAGCTCCTCGCCTGGGGATTTATTTGTTTCCTGTTGTTCTGCTTGTTGTATTTGTTTTAAATCTATGGGTGTGACTGGTGTGTTAGTTTCACATGGCGGACTCAGATCCAGTTTTTGTGTCATTTTGTCTTGGAAGTTTGTCATTAGTCTGTCCATATGTTTAGTTATACTCGTCATCATAGTCTCTGTCTGTTTTTGGATCTGGTCCGCCACAAGTGCTTCAATGGTTTTTCCTGAGGCTTCTTTTTGTTTGGTTAACAGAGTGGCCTTGGCTTTTAATAGTCTTTTTTTATTGCTGTTTAATCTTTGTCTTTTAGAAAGAATTCTTGTTCTTGTTCTTCTAATGGTAGGGGGTACATGTTCCGGGTCACTGGGGGGGTCCTGGACTGGATCCCCAACAGTCTCCCGGTCCACAACTCCCCTCACTTTATCTGCGAAAGTAGGTTTCAGTGCCCTCCCTGGGGGGCCTCTCTCTTCCATTCTCCATGCCCTATCTGGTGGCAAATGTGGAGGTGGCCTTCTTTCTTCTCTGAGTGTTTTTTCTTCACTGATCGCGACCTTGGCCTTCTTAATGGCCTCTGAATAAGGCAAGAATGTTTCAGCTCTAATTCTATTGGCCCTCAAGCGCAGTTGATATTGTGGACAGCCCTGGTACGCAGCCGAATGCTCTCCCATGCAATTGATACATTTGAGTATCTGACTCTTGCATTCTTTGATGTTGTGTCCAGGCTGGGCACACCTCACACAGATTTCCCTTTTTGATCTGCATTGATCTTGACTGTGTCCCAGCCTGGAACATTTTCTACATTTGCGAACAGGTGCCACATAAGGGTGGACTTTAAATTCCTCCGCATTCAATTTCACCAAGGACGGGAGTGTGGTCCTGTCAAACGTGATTCTGACTGCCCTAGAATCACTCCCGTCCTTGTTTTTCAGTCTAGATACCTGTCTGGCTCCTGGAATTAACTTCTTTATTTCTTCACAACTTTCCTCATGTGGAATTGCTTTTATTACTCCTTCAGTTGTGGCCGTTGGAATAGTACATTTTATGTGAATTTGAGCGAGTTTTTTCATCCCTGCTAGGGTACGTTGCTGTTTTTCTGTGCGACACCCTATCAGGTACCTGTTGTTGGACAGAGGTCTCTGACTAAGAATGGGCCCCGTGGTCTGGCACCACATATTGTAGCTGGTAGTGGGTCCGAGGGACCTGAGCGTGGCAGAGCCTGTGCCCAGGTCCTCCAGAACCACTGGGAACTGTAAAAACACTGGTGGGGGTTGGTCTCCCTGTCTCACTGGCCTTGTGTTTTGTTTGTTTTTGTGCCCTATCCCAGAGGCTGTTTTGGAACCAAGTTCCTCTGCAGCCCCCGGGGTGGACTCAGATTGACAGGGCCGTTGGCCCTCTTTTTCCTTAATTATTTCAATGATTTCCGGCTCCTCCTCAATCTGAACATTCGACTGGGTCGCAGTCTCCTGGCTTGGGGGCAGAACGGGGGGTGGATTGTCGTCCATGACTTTAAGTTCTTCCCTGATCTTTTTTTCATGAGGGAGTGGGTCACTAGATGTATCAGAATTGGAATTTGAAAGTCCTTCATTTCTTGATCTTTTCTTTTTGTTTTGTACTACTGTGAAGTTGGTATCTTCATTTATCTCTTTAGAGAATACTGAATCATTCAGAGGATCTGTAGCCTCTGGTGACTGTGGAGAATCCTCCATGACGTCAGACTCAGTCTCTGACTCACTGCACTGCACATGCTCTTTTTCTGTGTTTAGTTGGAATGAAAGGGTCCTCTGGGACGTTGTCCCAGGATTTACAAGCCCCTTTGTCTGCTGAGACCCAGACGAACTCATGTTTTAACTTGTAACTGGTTATGAATTTAAGTCTGTTCAAAGAACAAAATTTAAAGTTAGTTTTCTAATTTACAAAATATTTCTCTAAGTATTGCTCCCTCCCACCAACGGCTAGGAAGGAACAATACAACGTGTCTTTTTGTTATTCCCAGCGGCCAATCAGATCGCTGGGATTTTTTAGCCGTGGATTAACCACTTGTACTATAGTTTCTGACTTGACGCCAAAACGCCCACGAAAGGAACCAATGGGAACCTTTCTTAAACGAGGGCGACCAATCAGAATCAAGCTCTCCTAACCAGAGGTGGTGTCACAGTACAGGTCGTGACAGCCTCTATAAAGGTTTAATTTTTTCAATATTCTGGTTTGGAATTTTACTACTCCTCTATCAAACTCCCTCCATGTCCACTGGAGGGTTTACTATTTAGTTTTAACAGAAAATATTAATTTTATCAAATAAATCAGTGTTATCTTGCGCTATTTAAGCACCAAAGTTTACAGAATTCTTATTTATTATGTTTAGATGTCATAGATTTTAAGACTCCTATCTTATTCAGAAAAAAAACTTGTTTTTTAGTGTCTGCTCAAAAGAAGAGAACAGGCCTTCAAATCAATCTAACTTTTAGCTTTTTAACAAACAGAATGTATTTATTTATGTTTATACCTACATTCACTCCTACGCTTCCCTACGACAATTAATTAAAGAATATCCAAAAAGATTTGGAGAGACAGGACAGACCTATTAGTTTATACACCTAACACCTATTCTGACTAATTTAGTTGCCCGCACACAAACTCCTCCAACAAATTAGGAGGCTGGCAGGAACCCTAACAGAGTGTGGAACTGCCCTAAAGAACCCTAGTCTATGAAGTCCGTGTCCACCAGGCCGTAGCCTACGAGTGGAGGGAATGACAGGAACGCGAGAATGACATTGACAAGTCAAAAAAAAGAAAGTGAGCAAAGGTAAAAAAAGTCCAGTAAAAACTAGCTATCTGCAGGTCCTAGGCCCTAATCCCAGGAGTCCTGCTGTGACCTGGCTCTATGGCCGGCGCAGTCCTCCTGGGTATACCACTTTTGTAGTATGTCCTACGTCCCTACACTAGGCAGCTGAATGACACATCAAACTGCAAAAAAAAGGAAAAAAACCAAAACCCTATTCCCTATTAATACTCACTAACGAAAAACTGCCTCAGGAAACGCAGAGACGAACGGAGGTAGGTGACGTGTGGCTCAACGGTGAACCCGGAGCAAGGATGGTGGTCCAAGAAGAACCGGTCTTTCGTACGGCGGTACTGGCGGGAGCGGCTCAAGAGTGGTAGGTGCCCATCTTCCGTCAGCCACCGTCGTACTGTGATGAATCGTGGCCCAAGCAGCCCAAGCAGGGATCCAAAGCTGTCAAGTGGAGGAGGCCCAAGAAGTGTACAGCAAGAAGGTAGGCTGTGTAGGCTCTCTCTCTCTCCTGTTGTGTCCTCTCAGCTGGCCTGCCAAAGTCTGGATGATTTGCCTAGTCTGTTTGCAGATTTGCCTAGATTCAACCCTCCCGGTTGAAATTAAAATTCAAGGGCTACTGTGTTAAAATTAGAAATGTGCTTTTATTTATAAAAACCAATAATGGCATTAATTATGTTTTAAAAACATATATTTACAGATATATCTTTTTTATTTTATTATTTACAATATATTACAAAAAAATTAAATGTTTTTACATAGTAAATAACATTTATATATGAATCTATTAAAATACCAGGGGAGAAAACTCGTAACCTGGCTATAATTTTATAGTATGTACATTAACCAAATTAATTTTTAAAGGGGGATAAGTGTTAAATCTTGGAAAGGGATCTTGATGAGAAAGGGATGGGGAGGGGTAGGGGGATCCCGGAGGGCCTCAACACACGATGTTGGGGCAGGCCAGCCGAGGGAGGTATACGCAAGACATCCTCGCGTCAACAACCCACGACGGGCCCACCCCATCAAGGGGGAAGTCTTCTCACGGGTTTTGGGAGGGAGGGAAAAGTGAGGGGCAATAACCCAGGAGTCCTCGACCTGTCAAGGGGAGCCGCCCCCGCCGCCGGTGGGAGTGTGAGACAAACCCACACCCACCGCCAGCCACGGGCACACCTCCCCGAGAGGGGGACCTCCTTATGGGCCTATTTACTTTTAACTGATCCCAGTCCAAGCTAACTATAATACAAACATAAAATACAAACATGTAAGATTATAATACCGATAGGGCACCATGAACTATATAATTAAATTTTGTGTTAAAATATTTAACGTTTTGAATATGTTTAAAATTATTTTTTATAAAAGTCAGATCATCATCCTGACTAAAATTAAGTTAAAAGTTACTAGTAAAATTAATGTGAGGTACTTTATATAATAGTATGGTATATTTATCATGAAGTATAGTTATATATTTAAAAAGTCCGGCAAGATTAACCCGGCGCCTAGAAAAAGGAAACAGGAGAATCCCTGGCCGGCAAATATCAAGAATATATATATGGAGATTAAATGTATTTGTGGTCGGGACCAATCCAATGGTCAGGATATTCCCGTATCTAATTAAGTATAAATTTTAGAGTTGACAAGAGACAAGCAGTGGCGACCACGCGGTTTGTTTGTAAGATTTTAAAATATTACATGTTATCCCGAAGGGGGGTGGCCACAAAATCCCTCCCGCCTTCGTTGACATGATGTCATTTAGACGATAATATAATACTGTAGCATGGGAGCCAGGTACACTTGTTTTTGTTATTTTATGTTTATTATATTAAATAAATAAATATAAACAGATGGATAAAAACAACAAAGTATAAAGGTAATAAATGGTGATGGAGGGGGGGGAGGTTAAGGATTCTTACATGAGGGGGGAGAGGGGAGGGAGGGAAAGGGACCCCTCCTCCTCTCCCCACCCAGAGGAAAGGCGCCGCTTATGTGGTCCATGAGGGGGGACCACAACGCTAAGCGTAACAGCTACCAAAGAAGTCTCTGTGTGGCAAGCCGGGAACCCACGGACAGGGGGGAAGGGAGAAAATAAAAGAATAGCGGAAGTGGGGAAATGGGAAAGGGTGTGTGAGTGGGCGACAGGACCGACACACAGAGAGACTCCACCCCCACCAGGTGGATTATGATAAATTTTAATATATAAGAAGCGGGTTAAGGATTCCCTTCGGATAGGGACGTTACCGCGGGCGTGACACCAATAAGGGTGACCACCCGGAGGTATCTCGGGCAGCAAGAGATTAAATCTGTCACCGCCCGAGACACCTTGCAGACGTCTGCCCCCCCCCTCCCAAAAAAGAAGGGGAGAAGAGACGACGCGACGTAACTACCATAGAGTCTGTGTCTGAGTCGCACCCAGCACCACCACCCCCTCCCGAAAGGGGGGGGGGGGGGTACCGATCCGGCCCAGGCACAGGGTCCCCATTATAATTAATTAATAGACATTTCTTTTATTGGTTATTTATTTATTTTTTATTATTTTTTTATTTATTTTATTTTGTTAATAATAAGGAACAAAACAGATACGGAGCAAATATTAAAATAAGGTCAAGATGGCCGCCAAAAAGCCGGCCCTCTATGAGGATTTTTATAGTGACAGATTAAAATAGATTAAAATGAGTGCTGTATAACAACTAATAAAACAATATGTTTTTTGCTTTCTTAGAAATGTTCTTTAAAACTAGATTGGCGTATGGCTTCTGCAAACCATACCAGGGGGGACCATTCCTTCTCACCGTATTTCAAAATATCTTTTAAAGTGAAAGATATATTTGCTGCTTGAAGTTTATTAAAAAGTTTGGTGAAGTCCTTTTGTATAAAGGCACAAGGTGTGAAAAGGTGGTCTAAATTAAGTTGGCTGTTACATTCACATATGATGTTTTGAAATTTACAAAAATGTGATTTAGTTCTTAAACGGAAAATTAGTTTTAATACATGATTTGGAACGGTGAGGAAGAGTCCCCCCTGAACTAAGTTGTGATCCCAGGAGTGGGCCTTAGAGTATGTTTCAAGTTCCCTCGCCCACTCCTGAAGTGACGCTTTTTTTAATAAAGATTTGACCTCGCCAAGTGACAGACCAATGTCTACTGGTGAACCAGACATTTGAGTGGCTGCCCTTTTTGCTTCACGGTCTGCTAGTTCATTTCCCATCAGGCCACAGTGGGAGGGGATCCATATCAAGGTGACCATGGTCCCTTTTAGCTGTAGATGATGGATTAATTTTTTTATTTCGTTCTTTATTTCTAAACGGTTGTGGCTTTCCCCTTGCATTGCTTGGATGGAGGAAAGTGAATCCGAAAAGATAGCAATTTGGAAAGGAGGGTTGGGTAGATAGTTAATGTATGAAAGGGCTTCTAAAATAGCCCACAATTCTGCTGAAAAAATTGAAATATTACAATTAAGTTGAAAATTTTTGAAGATTTTTAAACTGGGAATTGCAAAAGCACATCCTATCTGTCTTTGGGTGATTTTTGAGCCATCAGTGAAAATACTAAGTTGGTGTTTAAAATTATAAATTTTTTGTTTGGCAGCTACTGTAAGTTGATTTATATTTTCTTCTTTATTAAATTCTTGATGTAAGGAAGTATCGTAGTTTGGAGGATCCCAATCCCACTGTGGCACTATGTTCTTGGGATAAAAAACTGTTCTCTCTATAGATATATCAGAATTTATAAAAAGGCTTTCTGTATAATCATAAATATTAATGTATTTTTTATTTGTTTTATTTGATGTTGCAAAATAAGGATCGGAAAATTGTGTAAGAAAATCTTCTCTAGTAAAATTGTTAGTGCTGTATAATCTTGACAAGAAGGTCGCACAGTTTAGTTTAATTAAGTGATGTAAGGGGAGCCAGCCCACATCTCTATAAACCAGGTAGTTAACCGCGAAGGACGGGAGGCCCAGGGCAGTCTTAAGGGCTTTAAGTTCTATTAATTGTATTGCTTTTAAATTGGATCTGGTTAAGTTATAAAAAGTTTCCATACCGTAGGTGAGACGGCTACGGACCAAGGTCCTAACCAGATATATTATGAATTTGGGATCTTTGGCCCATTTCTGTCTAGTTATAACTTTAATGAAATTAAGGGCCTTTGTTGATTTGTTGACTAGATGTGTAATATGTTGGGTCCATGACAGATCTCTCGATAGATAGACTCCTAGAAATTTAACATAGGGGGATGGTGTTTTTATTTGGTCTAAAATTTGGATTTTATAATTATCATATTTAATGTGGCCAGTTGAAAAAATCATGAATTCGCACTTTTGTGGCGAAATGGAAAAACCATTAAACTTTAAATAATGCAGTATTAGGTTGGTGTTATGTTGGTGAACACCAAGTTCAGGGTCAAGGGTAGATTTTACCCCTCTTGCTGTAGGTAGCGACCAAATAGCTATGTCGTCTGCATACATTGATATGCGACAACCTTCAAATTTAATTTGGGATATGTCATGGACCATGATGTTAAAAAGAGTAGGTGCTATGATACTGCCCTGGGGAACTCCCATGTTCATTTGGCGACTAGTTGAGAGTGACTGGCCCACCCTTACTCTAAAACTTCTATTCTGGAGAAATGTTAATATAAAGTTATATGTATTGCCCTCAATACCGAGCCTGCTGATTTTTTCGAGTAGCCTCCCATGCCAGACGGAGTCATATGCCCCTTTTATGTCAAAAAAGGTGGCAAAGACTTTCCTGCGTCTAGCCAGGGCTTTTCTGACATGGGAGGTAAGTCTGACTACTTGTTCCATGCAGGACCTGTGTTTACGAAAACCTGCCTGTATGGTGGGAATTATATTATTTTTATCTAGAAAATATTCTAGTCTGTTTTTTACGATTCTCTCGTATATCTTGCCTAGATGGGGAGTGAGGGAAATGGGGCGGTAACTCTTGGGGTCCCTAGCCGGTTTTCCAGGCTTAAGGACCCCTACCACCTGTGCCTCTCTCCATGCACATGGCACCTCCCCCCCCTCCCAACATCTGGCGTAGAATTGAAGTAAAATCTCGTGAAAAGAAGGGGGAAGTTTTTTAATTAACTTGTAGGAGATGGGATCACCTCCCGTGGCTTTGTTGGTTTTTCTAATTTGATTTAGGGACCCAGCAAGCTCGGTCAATTTGAGGGGGGCATTAATGTAGTGCGAATTGTTTGTAGATTTTTGTGTATAAGATTTTTCGCTCCGTCTGTTCTGTTCCTCTATGGATAAATATTTTGTCTGACATGCTTCAGCAAATGTTTCTGCAAGCACTTCTGCAGTTTGGGAATTAGTAGTGGTTGTTATATTATTTTGTGTCACTCTAGGCTCCCACACTCTACCTCTGTTATTTATACGCTTTATTTTTTTCCAGGCTAAGCCTAGATCCTTATGATCAATAATATCCTCTTTATTAAAATAATCCCGTTTAGCAACGTTAATAGCCTCCTCGCAAAGATCTTCCGCCTCTACTTTGGAGGTATGATTGGGCGGGGTGGGATGGCAATCAAAATAGTTACATGCTCTTTTTTTCTTTTTAATGGCCTCACAAACTGTCTCGTTCCACCACGGTTTTGCTGATGGACGAGTTTTTGTGGTCTGTGTAATTGATGGAATAGAAAGATGGCATGTTTTTAGAATAGTAGTTCTTATATTCTCATAATTAGTTTCTAAATCTGGGTCAAAAATGTCGTCTTTATTATATTTACTAAGAATAGACTGGAATAAGGTCCAGTTTGCTTTATCGTAGTTAAAATTATTTTGATGGGGATGAATAGGTGAGGGTACTTGGATGTTAAAAGTAATAAAAATTGGTTTGTGGTCTGATAACAAGGTATCAGACAACGGATACCACTCGTGGTTAACCACTAAATCAGGACTGACCAGTGTTAAATCAATAGCTGTTGGTTTATGCTTATTTGAATCTGGAAATCGAGTGGACGATCCGTCATTAAGAAGAATTAAGTGGGAATCATTTATTTGTTGGATTAACATCCCACCCCCGCCACTAGGTGAAAAACCAAAGTCCTCCCAGGTATGGGGTGGATGAGCATTAAAGTCTCCCACCACTACCCAGGAGACAGTGTCTGTAAGGGAGGGAAGCCAATTAGTAGTTTCGACTGAACTATATCCCTTAGGATAATACAAATTTAAAATGTTAGTAGTTTTACCATTAATTTTTGTTTGAATAGTATTGGAATACCGTTTACCTGTTATATTTTCTTCTGGGGAATTTATATTAGTGTATTGCATGTTTAGGTGTATGTAAGTGGCTGTATATACTTTGCTTGTTGTATTACTAACTGAAGGTGGGTATTGATAGCCCTGGATGCGGGGCAAATTAGAGTAATTAATATTTAAAGACTGTAAACAAATAAAATGAAATGTGTTAGAGTTAGTTGATAGGTAATGAATTAAGTGATCGCCTGTTTTTTTTATGGCACGGCAATTCCATTGCAAAATGTTTAACTTAGATAGTAACCTTACGGGTGGGGAGTAAGAAAAAAGAAGGGTTGAAAAAGTTTAATTAAATGTAGTCTTAATTAAAAGTTTAATTAAATGTCGCTATCTTTTTAATGATTGGGACCCAACTCTCTTCTGACGGACCCCCTCCCCTCCCGCCGGGCCGCAGGCGAGCTCCGCCAATCTAAATAGATTGGAATTCGAGCTCACCGACGGCTGGCTGCTGGAGGGGGGGAAAAGGGAGAGGATGCCGTCCAACAAGAGGCCGGGTTTTTGCGTAGTTCTTGCTTTAGCAAATTGCGTTAGGATCTGGGTCACCATGACCTCAGTAGATGTATGATTAGAAGTTGGTTTAACGTTAAAATGAATGTTATCTGTTAGAGTGGTATCTTGTGTTGGAGGGGGGGAGGTGGGGGTCTGGCTAGTTTGGTTTTCTATTTGTGTATGTTTTGTCAGTTTGTCTGTAAAGTTTGTCAAAAATTTAGCCATAATATGTTATGTGACTTGAGTTAATGATTCCGACTGTCGAATTAATTAGCCATTTGTTTGGAGATTAATTCCTCGATCTTGGGACTTGTCATTTGTTCAACCACAGACGGAGGGCTGCCTTGGCGGACTCAGCTTTTTTTCGAAGTACCCTCTCCTGTGAGCTCAGGATTCGATGTCTCTTAGGTTTGAGTTTGGGGGTTGTTTTGGGTTTTGTGTTCTGTGTTTCTTTGGGGTTTTCTGGTGTTTCAGTGATATTAGTAGAAGTGGGAAGAGATTGATTTGTAGATTGTTGGGTATGGATCTGACTTAAGACTGGAAGTTTGAAATTTTGGTTTTTGACTGCATTTGAGTAGCTTGGCTTTTGTCTGTCCTCCTGTTGCCAGAGAGGATCTACTGTGGGTGAACAAGGAGAAGATGGGGTGTTTTGTTTTTTTGTACTTTCACTTTCCTGGGCCAGTTTGGCCCGGCGTATCGCCTCTGCATAGGGGATGAAAACTTCCGCGCGAATCCTATTGGCGCGGACGCGGAGCTGGTATTGCGGACATCCGCCATATGCCGCTGAGTGGGGACCTCCACAGTTCACGCACTTGTTGGTGTTCGTGCATGACTGTGCTGAGTGGCCCGGTTCGGCGCACCTAGCGCAGGTCTCCTTTTTTGAGCGGCACTGCTCTGCAGAGTGTCCGAACCGGGCACACTTTCTACATTTCCTAACTGGGGCAACAAAGGGGGAGACTTCAAAGGTTTGGGCACAGATCTTAATTTGTGTGGGGAGGATGGGTTCGTTAAATGTTATTTTCACTGCTTTAGATTTAGACCCATCTCGGTTGTTTAGTCTTAATATGTGTTTGGCGTTCTTAATCAATGGCAGAAGGTCCTGAATGTTTTCTTCCAGAGGGATGGGTCTGATAACCCCCTCCGTTGAAGCTGTAGGTATGAAACATTTAACATTGATTTTTGAGATTTGTTTCAGATTGGCAAGTTTGTTCTGCTGTTCAGCGGAGATGCAGCCTATCAAGAGTCGGTTGCCGGCCAGGGATCTCTGACTCGCGATGTCGCCTATGGCATTCTGCCATAGGCGCATCCCGGTCACTGGGCCAAGGCCTTTAATTGTAGCTGGACCCGTACCCAGGTCTTCAACTATGACCGGGTACTTCAAGAAGGTCGGTTTTGTGGGTTCTTTTGAGTTTTCCCTCAAATGGGCGGGTGTGTGTGTACGTACCCGTCTGGGTCTTGGTTTCGGGATGGGCCTTGACCCTATCTGGTTTTGTTGTTGTTCTTGTTGATATATATCTGTATTTGTTTTGGTGGTAGACCCCCAAATTGAGTCAATGGTGTGAGGGTTATCTTTGAATGGGACAGGTGTGGGGGGGGTGCCCATGGTGTTTTCCCCCTCTTTAGTGTGGTCTGTGTTTGTGTCCCTTGAGGGGGATGGGTCTAGACACTGGACTTCAGAATTGATTGGACTAATCTCTTTATCCATGTTATGCAAATCTTCTTTTGTTTTTTTGCTGCCTGGTGACAGACTGGGACTAGAGGGGCTCGATTCGTCCCCTCTGTTTCTTTTTCTGGTAGGTGTGGTTGGAGTGCTAACTAGTCCCTCCAAGAGTAGTTTGGGTTTGTTGGTCGTTCTGGCCCTGGCAAAGTGTTTAAGCACCTCTATCATGAAGGTTTCGGCTGTTGATTTGTCAGAGCTTGATGGTGTGGTGGGGGCGGGGAAGATGGGGCATTGGGGTGGGGGGAGGAGGGGGGTGGGGGGGTTTGAAGGTGTCAGTGGTGGGGTCTGTTTTGTGTGAGTTTTGAATAATTTGTCCATGTGGGTCGTCAGTTTGTCCATCATGGTGGCTGTTTGTAAGTTTATTTTTTCTGTTATGAGATCTTCAATGTTGTTTTTGTTTGCTTGTTGGGTGGCGTGAAGTTTTGCTTTGTTTGCTTTTCTTCTGAGGGATCTTGTTATTGTACTTGAAAGTCTGGTGCGGACTGAAAAGCGAGCTATGGGGGATGTGGGACCGGGGGGGAGGGGAGGAGGGGGGGCTTGGTTGGGGTTCGGGGTGGGGGTGTTGTTCTGCAACTGTTGGTTGGGTTTGTGTGGACGCGGGGGGTGTTTTTTTGTTGGGGGGGTTTCCTTGATGCAACGTGTGCGTAAGTAGTCATTGTCGGTTGTTGTTGTTGTTGTGGGGGTAGTCTCCATGAGGGGTCTACGTCAGGGGGGGGGGAGAGGGGGGCTTGGTTGAGTTGTTTGAGTTGTCTGTCTTCATCTAGGGCCAGTTTGGCCCTACGGATCGCTTCAGCGTAGGTAATGAAGACCTCTGCGCGGATCTTGTTTGCTTTCAGTCTTAACTGGTATTGTGGGCATCCATTATAGGCTGCAGAGTGTGGGCCCCCGCAGTTCACGCACTTGGCCACAGCGGCCTCGCAGTCTTTGGCTGCGTGACCGGGCCCGGCGCACTTGGTGCAGATGTGCTTTGGTGCACGGCATTGGTCCATGTTATGGCCAAGCCGTGCGCACTTCCTGCACCTCCTGACAGGGGCCACGAAGGGGGACACGATGTATTCGGTGACTGATATGTTTGTGATCTTTGGAAGAATGGGTTTATCAAAAGTGATCTTAAGTGCTTTGGAGTCTGTGCCGTCCCTGTTTTTTAGCCTCATGATCGATTTGGCATCAGGGATGTACGGCAACAGTTCTTGAATGTTTTCGCCGAGGGGTATAGGCTTGATGACCCCCTCGGTGGTTGCAGATGGAATGGTACACTTGATTGGAATTTGGGAGACTGACTGTAATTTAGCTAATTTGTTCTGTTGATCAGAGGACTGACATCCAATCAGCCACCGATTGCCTGCCAAAGGTCTCTGACTTAAAATGGTGCCGATCGCGTTTGACCAAAGCTTCATCTGGGAGAGGGGCCCTAGGCCGCTAATGGTGGCCGGGCCCGTACCCAGATCCTGGACGATCACTGGATGTTTGACGAAGGTGGGGGGGGGCTGGGGTTGAGTTTGGTTTCGGAAGGGTCCGTTTGATGTTTTTTTGTGTACTGATTGTGGGATTTGGTTGTTGTTGTTGTTTGAGTTGGATTTTATTGAGTCCAAATCTGTGATGTCGGTTTGCATATTGCTTGCACTGTTGACAGTGTCTATTGAGTCGGATCTCCTGACAGGGGTCGTGACCGGGGTCACGACCTTACTGTCAGGGTCCCCTGTTTGATCTGGCTGTGACGTGAGATCGGTGGAGGGTAGAGGGCAAGCGCCCTCACCCTCCATGGCCCGAAGCTCTTCTCTGGTTTTTTTGGGTTCAGGTTGAGTTTTGGGGGGACTGACTTCGAGTTCGGATTCAGATCCTGTTCTCCTGAGTCGCTTTCTGGACGGGGTGAAGAGTGCGAAAACGTCTTCAGTGTTGTTTTTTGTGGGAGTGATGTCGATGTAAATTTCATTTGAAGTTGGGTGATCTTTGTTGGGGCTGGGTGACTGGGGGGTCTCCCTGACTATTTCGGGTTCGGGGGGGTCGCCCCCCCCTTTTGTCTTTCCGCTTTTGCTCATTTGTTCTTCACTAGTCTATATAAAACAGAAAATGAAAAACACAGATGAAAATCATAAAGGGGAAAAAATTTGTTAGTGAAAATATAAATCAAGAGAGGTGGAAGGGTGCCAACCCGGAACAAGAGGAACTACACTTAATCTAAGTAAGGCTGTTATGAAAGATGAGGCCTAAGAGTGAACTTAGGACTCGGTCTGAACCGAGATTTCTATTTACTCACATGAGTATTAATAATACAGGAGGCGAGGGCCCAGGATCAAGGAGGAGCCTCGCGAATTGTGGGCGTGGCGTTGTTGTGGTGCCGTTCGCTCGTTCCAGTAGTGGTGGCACCTTTTGATTTGAGGCGAAGTGAAGTGGGCGCAGATAGGCCGAAGCCTAGTGGTAGCTGCGTGTAGTGTAGTTGTCCTCCCCTTTAGTGGGGTGTAGAGAGGTAGGCTTGGCGAAGCGAAGCAGTGTAGCGTAGCCCTCGTTGTAGCAGCGCTCCTCTTCTTTTTCTTTCTTCCCGCTTGGCTCGACTTGAAGCGTAGCGTGGCGTGCGTGATTTCTTCCTTTCTTTTTCTCTCGTAGCTGAGCTGTGACCGTTCGCTTCGGCGGCTAGGCAGTGAGTGTGTGAAAAAATGGAGAGAGAGAAAAATAGAGATTTTACGCCCTCTGAGTCAAAAGACTATTTGAGGCATTTTAATTTATAAAGATCCTAGAAAAAAAGATGGATTTTAAGTTTTATGAGATGAAATTTAAAAAAGAAGAAGTTATTTATTTTATTTTATCAGAGTTTATAAAGAATTTTTTATTTATTTTAATAGCGCAAGTTGAAGAATATAAAATTTAAGTTTGTGATAAAATATTTTAATTTTTAAAAGATATTTAGCTGTTTGCTTTTAAATCTGACAGATTGGAGGAGGTCTGATTAAAAAACCCCAGGGCTACAGTTAAAAATTCATGCATTTTAGGCTCAACTGAGCAATAGGTTAAAAACAATCCGTGTTTGTGCTCGGCAAGAGCTTTTAATATTAAAATTCCTGTCAGGCAAAAGCCTGTTTTCAAGATAATATACAGTTAAAAAATAGATAGAAGTTATTCTTTTATTTCTTTTTTCTATATGTACATTTATTTTATATAAGGTTATCCTATTAGGTTTTGGTCCCTTGGGACCAAATACAACTAATAGTTACCTAAAGGTTTTCCATTATGAATTTATTTGATACAAAGGCAAACTATCAAAAATTTACTTGGCCACAAGGCTATTAATATGTACATTGTTATTATGTACACAACTTTTACAGACAAACTGTTTAAGCTTTTTACAAGTAACATTATTGTTTTTAAGATTTAATTTATAACCAAGTTGCGTTTTTAATCTATGTGAAAGTTTTAACAAGTATTTAATTAGTTTTAATGTTGTCCATAGGACAAAGTATAATATTATTTTCACATGTGTGAATTTATAAAACTTATGTTCAAAAAAAATTTTTTGTTTTACTCTAGTCAAGCTATGGGACTCAACCCCATAGCTTTAAAATTGTTTTATTAAAATCTATATCTTTAAAATAGTTTAATAAGTAAAATAAGTTTAAGATTTGATAAAAAGGACAAGTTTATAACTGTTGAGGTTCCATAGTTATATTAAAAGTTACTATTAAAATTTATTTTGTTATAAGTATATTTTGGTCTGACCTGACCATATGTGATTTAAGTTATTTAACTAGATGAAATCTAGTGAGAATTCATTATTTTATATAAAGTTATTTATGAATAGGGGAACATACCGCCAGAGGCCACCAATGTTATAAATAATATTATGTGTTCCATCTGATCCCAGGGGGGGGGGTAGCAACAAAGACTCCCCCGCCCCTGATGTCACGATGGACTGTGAAATAAATGAGATTAATGAGAGTTATTATTTGTAGTTGAATATTTTTTTTTTTTTTTTTTAGAAGGATAATATGAGAGTTGAGGGTGGGGATGGTTAACGATTCCTGTATGCACGGGACGGAGGGAGGGAGGGGAAGGGACCCCTCCTCTCCGCCCCGAGCAGTGACAGGGCACCGCATGGGCAATCCCAAAAAGGGGGGGGAGCACGAGCGTAAAACGCGACGGTTTACGAAAGATACCCCCGTTGCGTGTGCCGGACACCCATCTGCATAGGAGAGGGGTATTTAAAAAGTAGTGGGCTCAAAAGAGTCGCTTCAGCCCACAGGCGCACATTTTAGATAAAAAGGGAAATGGGGGTGAAGGGGGCGGGAATGCAGACGGGTATACGGCCCACACACCAGAGGGACTCTATTCCCACCAGTAAAAAAAGTTCAATTTTAAACAAGGTGTTTGAATGACACCTGGCCAATTGCCTCAGCGAGCCAAACCATTGGTGACCAGCCTAATTTGTGGTGTTTATTTAAGATGTTCTTTTCATTATATATCAGATTGTTTTGTTTGCATTTATTTATAACAGGTTGTAATTCCTTTTTTATCTGACTACAAGGGTCAAACATGTGCTTTAGACTAAATATTTGTCCACATTTACATGGGGTGTTCCTAAATTTACACCGAATCGAGTTTGTATAGAATCTATTGATTCTACCTTGGATATTATGGGGAACGGGCAGGTGGAGACCACCACTAATAAATTTCCTGTACCGGAGTTGGGCTTCTAAATAGGAATCCAATTCCTCCCCGCCCACCTCCGGTACACACAACGTTTTAAATGGTTTTTAATCTCAGACAGAGACAATTTAATATTTATAGGCTGACCCTCAACGTGTTCAGCTGCATTTTTAGCTGCTGTATCAGCAAGGTCATTTCCTGTAAGTCCCAGATGGGAGGGAATCCACATAATGGTTAAATCAGTACCTTTAGTTCTTATTTGATGAATAAGGTTTTGTATCTCTTGTATAATTTTTCTTCTGTTTTTTGTATTATTTTGCAATGCTTGTATCGAAGATAAGGAATCTGTGAGGATTGTCACTTGAAACAATGATTTTGGAAACTCGTTTATGAAAAAGCAGGCCTCAAGAATTGCCCAGAGTTCTGCGCTAAATATTGAGATTTTGGAATTTAATTGAAAGGATTTGGTAATCTTGAGGGCTGGAATAGTAAAAGCGCACCCTATCTGTGAATCGGAGATCTTAGAACCGTCTGTGTATATTAATAGTTGATGTTTAATTTCGGAAACTTTTTCTTTGGCCGCAACTGAAAGTAAATTTGGCTGATTTGTTTTTGAGTACATTTGATGTAAAACAGTATCAAAATGTGCTGATTCCCATTCCCAATGTGGGATAGGGAATTTTGGATGAGTTTCAATATCATCTATTTCCAGGCCCGCCATAGAGAGCATTTCCTGGGAATAGTCTAAAGGGTTGCAAATTTTTTGTGCAAATAGTTGGTTTTTGTTGTTGAAAGGATGGATGGTTATAAAAAGGGTCTTCAAATTCTTCTTTAAAGCTTTCTATAGTAAAATGATTTGTTGCATATAGTCTTGTGAGGAAAGTGGAGGTGTTTAGTTTCATAAGATGTTTTATTGGAATCCAACCTATTATTCCATAGATCATGTTATTATTTGCAAACTTTGGAACGTTAAGGGCAGCTTTTAGAGCTTTTAGCTCTATTGATTGTAGTTTATTTACTAGATTATCTGTAATGTTATGGAATGCTTCCATCCCATATGTTAAGCGACTGCGGACTAGAGCTTGTGTTAAAAGAACGAGAAATTTAGAATTTTGAGCCCATGTCTGGGAAGAAATGATTCGAATAAAGTTGGTGCCTTTTATAGCTTTTCGGCAAAGGTGGTCAATATGTGGGCTCCAGTTAAGACGTGGAGTGAGAATCACCCCTAAAAACTTGACTTTATTTGTCATTGATTTTGGTTGGCCTAAGATGTTGATATTGATGTTTTTTTGGATTAAATTATGGCGAAAGCACATGAACTCACACTTGTCCGAGGACAAGGAGAATCCATTTTTCTGTAAGTAGTCAATGATGAGACTAGTATTTGTTTGATGGTTTTGTAGATTTATAGCTAGAGCTTTTGAACTTTTTGTGAATGCTGACGACCAGATGGCTATGTCGTCAGCATACATAGAAATTTGACAGTTTTTAAGTTTTAATTTGGAAATATCATGAATCATGATATTGAAGAGAGTTGGGGCTATGATGCTGCCTTGGGGGACCCCCATGTCAATTCGATGTATTTTTGACACAGAGGACCCCACTTTGACTCTTAAAGCACGGTTATTTATGAAATTTTGTATGAAATTAAACATATTCCCGTGAATACCGAGACTGCTGACTTTATCTAGAAGCCTCCCATGCCAAACGGAGTCGTACGCCCCTTTGATGTCAAAGAAGGTGGCGAGGACTTTCCTGCGTCTTGCAAAGGCTTTTTTGACATAGGAGGTTAATCTTATTACTTGTTCCATGCAGCATCTATGTTTTCGAAAACCTGCCTGGAATTTGGGAAGAACGTTATTTTTTTCTAAGTAGAAATCAAGTCTGCATTTTACGATACGCTCGTAAATTTTACCCAGATGTGGGGTGAGGGAAATGGGGCGGTAGCTTGCTGGGTCCCTAGCCGGTTTTCCAGGCTTAAGGATCCCGACTACCTGTGCCTCCTTCCATGCATTTGGGATTTCGCCCTCATCCCAACATCCGGAGTAAAAGTGGTGCAAGACTTTAAGAAAAGATGGGGGCAATTTCTTTATAATTGTATAGGAGATGGGATCATCTCCTGTTGCTTTATTTGTCTTCCTAATCATATTAATGGCGGCAGCAAGCTCGGTAATCTTTAGGGGAGCATTGATGGTATGTGAATTGTCATTAGACTTTTCAAAACAATAATTAACTTTTCGTTTGTCCCGTTGAAAAACAGGCAAATGTTTTGTTTGGCTCGCCTGGGCAAATCGGCTGGCCAGGACATCAGCAGTATCTGAATCAGTAGTTGTCAATTTGTCACCGTCTATGACGCGTGTATTAATGTTATAGCCTTTATTCTGGATCCTCTTTAAGCGTTTCCACGCCTTTCCTAGATCCTTAAAGTCAATAATGTCTTCTTTGTTAAAATAATTTTGTTTAGCTTTGTTTATCAAATCGTCGCATTCTTTTTCTGCTTGTAATTTTTCATCAAAGTTTGGTCTAGTGGGATGTAAGTCGAAAGAATTATATTTACGTTTTTTGTTTTTTATTGCTTTTTTAATTTCCTCGTTCCACCAAGGCTTACTATGAGGTTTTGAGGGTGGAATTATTGTAGGGATAGCTAAATTTGCAGCTGTTAGTATCTTTTTTCTGATATTATCATAATAGATTTCTCTGTTTAAGTCATTTAAGTCTTCAATTGTATGTTTAGAAAGCAGGGATTGGAATAAGGGCCAATTAGCTTTTTCGAAATTAAATTTAGGTTCAGATGGTGGATTGGTGTTGTTTACTGTTAAGTTCAGTTGTATAGAGATGGGTTTGTGGTCAGAGTGAAGAGGGTCCGAAAAGGTATACCACTCATGGTTTATCAATAAGTTGGGACTAGCTAAAGAGAGATCGATAGCTTTTGGATAAAAATGAGTAGAGGCATCTGGATAATATGTGGAAGAGCCATCGTTTAGTAGAATTAATTGTGAATCGTTGATTTCGTTGTAAAGGGAAGTATCAGAATATGTTTTTGTGCAGAAAGGTTCCCAGCTGATGTGGTGAGCATTAAAATCACCAACAATCAGCCAGGACCTATCTGTAGACAGATTTGAAAGCCAGTTGGAGGTAGGCACTTTTGAATATCCCTTGGGATAATAGATATTTAAAATGTTGATAAATTCGTTATTAACTTTGGTTTGTATCATTGTGGAGTAACGCAGACCTATCAGGTTCTCCTCTGGAGTTGGAACTTCAATATAATTTAGAGATTTATGAATGTAGGTGGCTGTAGAGATCTTATCTACTTTATTACTAACTGTTGGTGGATAATAATATCCAGTAATGTTGGGAAGTTTTCCATAAGTTAAACGGGTGGATTGTAGACAGAGTATTTGATAAGAAATTTGTGAATTAGCTAAAAATTGTATCAGGTAATCTTGTGTCGTATTTAGGGCACGACAGTTCCACTGTAGTACGTTGAGTGCTGCGTGTAGGGTTGTGAAGGGAAGAGGATTTTAAAACTAGTCAATTATAGGAATTAGGGAGGAACTTTGGTTTTTGTTTTCTGCGAGCCTAACCTAAGTCTTGTTGTCTGTGGTGCTGGTGAGGCACCACAGGCAATCTCTGCCAGTTGCATCATATTTATCGCATTTCTTGGGTCTATGGGATGGTCATCAGAATCTGTGATTAAAGAGGATAAATCCTCAATTAAGTTCTTTGGCTGATTTGAAGTTCTGGCTTGTGCCAGACTACGTAGAATACGTGTTATGAAAGATTCTTTAATGGATTTGTTGTCTTCTTTGGGAATATTCAAATTAACTAATTGAGAAGTTGCTGTATGAGTTTGTTTAGTCAGTGTGTTGTCAATGTGCTTAGTTATAGTAGTCATTATGGTCTCAGTCATTTTTGTCAGTTGTTTTGTTATCATTTCTTCAACTTTTTCTTCAGTGATTTGTTCTGTGGATCTGTGAGATTTTTTTCTTTTTTTCTTTTTTTTACGTTTCAGGGTTGTGGGTGAAGAGGTGATCACCTCCGCCTCCTCCATGGCCTCCACCTGTGACTGGTCAAGGGGAGCCGGAAGAGGCTGATCTTTGGGCTTTGTTATGAGTTTGTTGTTTTTGACCCTACTGGCGTATGAGTCAACCGACCCCCCAAGTGGGATCGGCTGAACTCTCCAGCTAGGGTCCACTATGGGGGTGTTTATTTTAGGTAGTTTTTCTTTTTGTTCTTTTTCTATTTGAAGGTTGTTTTTTGCCCTCCTGATGGCCTCACTGTAGGGCAAGAAAGCTTCTCCTCTAATTTTGTTGGCCCTCAGTCTCAGCTGATACTGAGGGCATCCTTGATAGGCGGCAGAGTGTCCGCCGCCACAGTTTACACACTTATGAATTTGGTTGCACGATTGTGCTGAATGTCCAGGGGCAGAGCACCTGGTGCAAACCTCCACTTTCGCTCTGCATTGGTTGGGACCGTGCCCATATCGGGCGCACCTGCGGCACCGTCGCACCGGGGCCACATATGGCGCCACAGGGAACTCCTGGGCATCGATCTTCACCAATGCAGGCAGTATTGGATCTGTGAAGATAATCCTGATGGCACGAGATTCTGTGCCATCTCTGTTGTTTAATCTTTGAATAGACTTAGCATTTGGTATATA
Organism: Phymorhynchus buccinoides; assembly: GCA_017654935.2. Taxonomy (NCBI): domain Eukaryota; kingdom Metazoa; phylum Mollusca; class Gastropoda; order Neogastropoda; family Raphitomidae; genus Phymorhynchus; species Phymorhynchus buccinoides. The sequence continues at coordinate 462,345 of JAGGCT020004072.1, forward strand.
AGTCTTGAGGTCTTCGAGATCTTCTTCGAAGGGGATCGGCTTTATTACCCCCTCAGTGGTGGCCTCAGGAACGGTACATCTGATATTTATGGCTGAAATGGAGGTTAATTTTGATAGTTTATATTGCTGAGAGGCTGACTTACAGCCAATCAGCCATCTGTTTCCATTTAGTGGCCTCTGGCTGAGGATGTCCCCCACGTTGTTTCGGAAAATTTTCAAGTTTGTTGTGGGACCCAGTGCCCTGAAGGTAGCCGTGCCTGTGCACAGATCCTCCAGGATCACTGGGAACTCCAAAAAAATGGGTGGCACTGTGTTTTGTTGACGAGGGGGGGGGCGTCTTCGCTGTTGGCGAACCTCCACGAAGTCCCCACCCTCGTCAGAATCAGAGTCTGAATCTGTCTCTTTATTCTTTGGAATTTGTTCTTTGGGGCCCCAGATCGAAATAGGCTCCTCTATCAAGGAGGGAGCCTTGGGTGAACCCCGTTTCTCATCACCCCGGGGAGCCTCAAAGGTCTTCTCCGGGGAGCTTGTGTCTATTTCAATAGTAGGAGACAGGGGACTATCAATTTCTGTGTCCTCCATTGACCCCAAATCTTCTTTGTTTTTTTTGTCTTTTGGACCCGTCGTTTCAGGGCTACTTGGTTCATCGTCAGAATGCCTTGATTTTCTTTTTGATTTCCTTGAAGTTTGTTTTGGAACTTCATTTGTAATCTTTGTCACAGTTCCTGCTGTGAAAATTGACTCTTCTTCAGTGCTTGTGTCCAGAAAGTTGGACAGTACTTCAGGTTTAGCCATGTTCTTAAATCTTGTTAATATTAATTTATAACTATATTTTACCACTATAGTCTAAGTTAATCTAAGTTAATTTTATTACGAGACAAGCCTAGTGTCCCTCAGAAAAGACCAGGAGGGAACCAAAGTCTCCCCGTGGCCGTATCGAAAAAAACCAGACGTTTTTACATTTTAACTGTTTTGTTTCCCGCGGGAACCAATCAAAATGTTTCGGCCCCCGCGAGAACCAATCAAATGTTTACAATTGTTTAGCTGACTGGTGTCATAATCTTGTCCCGGCTATGACCAAAAATCACTCCCGGCACACCTAATAACAAGCTCCGGGAGTAAGCAGATGGCCACCACCGTAGTTAGTCTAGTTTATTGATTAGCTTTGATATAAGAAAAATATCTATTCCAGTTATTAGTTTAACAATACCCTAAGCCAATAGAACTCCCAAGGGCTCAATATTGCCTAGACTCTTGTCAGATCAATTTGGATTTTTAATGTTCTAAAAAATTTATCAAACAGGTGCTTTTTTATAAAATCTTTTATAATGTTATTTCTTAACCTTTAAGCTTAGTTTGAAAGTTAGAATTTATTTTATCCAATTTTTACTTTCTTTTATCAAATTTTATACTTTATATTATTACATTTTACATAATTTCTATCTCTTTTGAGGAGGAAGGGTAGATTGTTTAAAAGATAGAAGCACCTAGATTCCTATTTTTTTAGAAAGACTTATTCTGAACTATTTTAGTTGTTAGGCTTGCACACAAACTCCTCCAACAATTTAGGAGGCTGGCAAAAACAAAACAACCTAAAGAAGATGGAACTACCCTACAGAAACTATTCTATGAAGACCGTACCCACCGGCAAAAGCCTACGAGTGGGGGGATTAGACAGACCGGCAAGAACGACTTGAAAGTCGAAAAAAAAAAGATAGTGAGGAAAGAGGTAAATGTAAAAATCAGTGAAAAAGCTAGCTAGCTAGAGTCCTAGTCCCTACTACCTGGGAGAGCTGCTGTGCAAGGGCTCGGGTGGCCAGCGCAGTCCTCCCAGGGATACCACTTTTGTGGCACGTCCTACAACCCTAGCATCTATGCAGACGAATAAAACATCGAACTGCTGAAAACAAATGAAAAAAACAAAACCTTAGTGCCCTATTTATGCTTACGAGAGAATCAAATCCAACGACGTGAAGAGGTGACAGGAAAAGACGTCGTTGGTGGAGGCAGAGGTGGAAGACAGTCCTCGAAGAAAGTGGTCCTGATCCTCCTCAGAGACCTGGTTTTCGGAGCAAGCTCAACGAAATTAAGGTGATCCAGCGTTGGACAGCCGCATGGAATGCTACCGTCATGCTGGGAGAAGCTATCGTTTGTTCGTGCGGCGGTGCTGGCAGAAGGGGTCCAAAGAATGTTGAAGATGTCCATCTCTTCTGCTCAGACGACCGCCGTACTGTGATGAAGAGATTAGAGTTGAAAATTCGTCCTCTGCATAAGTCTCTCAAAGCGACCCTCTCTGCTCGGTGGTCGAAGTGTGTATATCCAAAGCAAACATACACCCCACCACCACTTTTAAGATGCACCACACCAAAAAGCCAAAACCGCCTACCAAATAGAAGACGCCCCACCCTTCGAGGCCTTGGTCCCACCCACATCTTATAAAATGTGGCAAAAATACCATCGGTCCCATCCAGATCAAACGAGCTCTTCCTAACACAGTTGGCTGATCGGCTGCCATTCGGCCAACACAGAAAAACTTAGCCCCATGACAGTAAATTTCCAACATAAAAATTAAATGGCACAATCCATTCCGCACGAACCGAAGGTGGTCATAACGGGGATCCTATTTCCGAGAGCGTACTTGACATGCTCCCCCACATACCAGAAGCGAAAACCGCGATAAACTGAAAAATCGAGACGGCTCCGCTCTAGGGCATCAAGATCACCTTCACGTGCACTCTACCTTCCGGACTACATTAATTCAATGCCGTCGAGTACAAGGTGCACACCTATGAGCCCCGGTGCGTAGGTGCCAAAACCTAGTCCCGACTCGGCCCACGCTCAACAACTGTCCCGCGCTACTAATAAAGACTGCGCCCGCTGTTCTCAAGACATGACACCCTTGGCTACCGAGTGCCAGACCTTGAACGTAAATGTTTTAACTGTTTTAGGGGTCACTCTGCAGCCTACGCGGTGTCCTGAATACAAATTACGACTCCAAGCCCAACAAATTCCGGGGTAGACCTTCATTCCCTAAGCAGAGGCAATTAGGAAAGCCAGGCGGCCATCGACCAAAACCACAAACATAAAAACAAACAAATACAAAATAGCACCAACAAACCCCCCCCCCTTCCCCCTCCCCCCGTAGATCTCTGGATGACTGGAACGCCATTGGCGTTCGGCGACCATTCCTACGCGACTGGACCAGACAGAACTCCCACAAAACCAACCCCGCCCCCCGTTATAACTAACTCACCAAACCAACCATTCTACAAAAATCTCCTTCAGCTCCACACCCCCCACCACGAAAACTACGCCTCCTCAAGGCGTGCCCTCAGCTTTCGCCGAAGAATCCCCTCCTAACCAGCCACACAATACAAAATTTAAGCCAAGCCTCAAGATTTTCCGAGCCAAAAGGCCAACTGAAAAAAACATCCGGAAATGGTTGAAGACCAAATAACTAAACAATACAAAATAATGTGAAACAACTAGATAACCACCTGAAACACTTGTTGTGCGGATGGCCTGACCAACAACTGCCAAACCAACCTCCCGACAATCCCCA
>JAGGCT020004072.1:466406-496699 GCA_017654935.2 Phymorhynchus buccinoides
GACAGTCTTGGCCTGCGTGACCGGGCCCGGTGCACTTGGTGCAGATGTGCTTTGGTGCACGGCATTGGTCCATGTTATGGCCAAGCCGTGCGCATTTCCTGCACCTCCTGACAGGGGCCACGTAGGGGGACACGATGTATTCAGTGACAGATATGTTTGTGATCTTAGGAAGAATGGGTTTATCAAAGGTGATCTTAAGTGCTTTGGAGTCTGTGCCGTCCCTGTTTTTTAGCCTCATGATCGATTTGGCATCAGGGATGTACGGCAACAGTTCTTGAATGTTTTCGCCGAGGGGTATGGGCTTGATGACCCCCTCGGTGGTTGCAGATGGTATGGTGCATTTGATTGGGATTTGAGAAACTGACTGTAATTTTGCTAGTTTGTTCTGTTGATCGGAAGACTGACATCCAATCAGCCACCGATTGCCTGCCAAAGGTCTCTGACTTAAAATGGTGCCGATCGCGTTTGACCAAAGCTTCATCTGGGAGAGGGGCCCTAGGCCGCTAATGGTGGCCGGGCCCGTACCCAGATCCTGGACGATCACTGGATGTTTGACGAAGGTGGGGGGGGGCTGGGGTTGAGTTTGGTTTCGGAAAGGTCTGTTTGATGTTTTTTTGTTTGTTGGCTGTGAGGTTTGGTTGTTGTTGTTGTTGGATTTTAGTGAATCCAAATCAGTAGTGTCTGTTTGCATGTTGCTTGCACTGTGAACAGTGTCTATGGAATCGGATCTCCTGACAGGGGTCGTGACCGGAGACACGGCCTTACTGTCAGGGTCCCCTGTTTGATCTGGCTGTGACGTGTGACCAGTGGAGGGGGGAGAGCAAGCGCCCTCACCCTCCATGGCCCCGAGCTCTTCTCTCGTTTTTTTTGGATCTGGGAACGTTTTTTTCTTTTGGGGACTGAGCTCAAATTCGGCTTCAGAACCTGTTCTCTTAAGGCTCTTTCTAGAAGGGGTGAAGAGCAAGAACACATCTGTGGTGTTAGATTTTGTTGGTGTCACATCAATGTAGATTTCTGGGTTTGTGGTTGGATGATCTTTGTTGGGGCTGGGTGACTGGGGGGTCTCCCTGATTATTTCGGGTTCGGGGGGGTCGCCCCCCCCCTTTTGTCTTTCCGCTTTTGCTCATTTGTTCTTCCTTAGTCTATTTAAAACAGAAAATGAAAAACACAGATGAAAATCATAAAGGGGAAAAAAATTTGTTAGTGAAAATATAAATCAAGAGAGGTGAAAGGGTGCCAACCCGGAACAAGAGGAACTACACTTAATCTAAGTAAGGCTGTTATGAGAGATGAGGCCTAAGAGTGAACTTAGGACTCGGTCTGAACCGAGATTTCTATTTACTCACATGAGTATTAATAAAACAGGAGGCGAGGGCCCAGGATCGAGGAGGAGCCTCGCGAATTGTAGGCGTGGCGTTGTTGTGGTGCCGTTCGCTCTTTCCCGTAGTGGTGGCACCTTTTGATTTGAGGCGAAGTGGGGTGGGCGCAGATAGGCCGAAGCCTAGTGGTAGCTGCGTGTAGAATAGTTGTCCTCCCCTTTAGTGGGGTGTAGAGAGGTAGGCTTGGCGAAGCGAAGCAGTGTAGCGTAGCCCTCGTTGTAGCAGCGCTCCTCTTCTTTTTCTTTCTTCCCGCTTGGCTCGACTTGAAGCGTAGCGTGGCGTGCGTGATTTCTTCCTTTCTTTTTCTCTCGTAGCTGAGCTTGTGACCGTTCGCTTCGGCGGCTAGGCAGTGAGTGAGAAAAAAAAAATCCCTGGCCGGCAAATATCAAGAATATATATATGGAGATTAAATGTATTTGTGGTCGGGACCAATCCAATGGTCAGGATATTCCCGTATCTAATTAAGTATAAATTTTAGAGTTGACAAGAGACAAGCAGTGGCGACCACGCGGTTTGTTTGTAAGATTTTAAAATATTACATGTTATCCCGAAGGGGGGTGGCCACAAAATCCCTCCCGCCTTCGTTGACATGATGTCATTTAGACGATAATATAATACTGTAGCATGGGAGCCAGGTACACTTGTTTTTGTTATTTTATGTTTATTATATTAAATAAATAAATATAAACAGATGGATAAAAACAACAAAGTATAAAGGTAATAAATGGTGATGGAGGGGGGGGAGGTTAAGGATTCTTACATGAGGGGGGAGGGGGAGGGAGGGAGAGGGACCCCTCCTCCCCGCCTCACCCAGAGGAAAGGCGCCGCTTATGTGGTCCATGAGGGGGGACCACAACGCTAAGCGTAACAGCTACCAAAGAAGTCTCTGTGTGGCAAGCCGGGAACCCACGGACAGGGGGGAAGGGAGAAAATAAAAGAATAGCGGAAGTGGGGAAATGGGAAAGGGTGTGTGAGTGGGCGACGGGACCGACACACAGAGAGACTCCACCCCCACCAGGTGGATTATGATAAATTTTAATATATAAGAAGCGGGTTAAGGATTCCCTTCGGATAGGGACGTTACCGCGGGCGTGACACCAATAAGGGTGACCACCCGGAGGTATCTCGGGCAGCAAGAGATTAAATCTGTCACCGCCCGAGACACCTTGCAGACGTCTGCCCCCCCCCTCCCAAAAAAGAAGGGGAGAAGAGACGACGCGACGTAACTACCATAGAGTCTGTGTCTGAGTCGCACCCAGCACCACCCCCCCCTCCCGAAAGGGGGGGGGGGGGGTGTACCGATCCGGCCCAGGCACAGGGTCCCCATTATAATTAATTAATAGACATTTCTTTTATTGGTTATTTATTTATTTTTTATTATTTTTTAATTTATTTTTATTTTGTTAATAATAAGGAACAAAACAGATACGGAGCAAATATTAAAATAAGGTCAAGATGGCCGCCAAAAAGCCGGCCCTCTATGAGGATTTTTATAGTGACAGATTAAAATAGATTAAAATGAGTGCTGTATAACAACTAATAAAACAATATGTTTTTTGCTTTCTTAGAAATGTTCTTTAAAACTAGATTGGCGTATGGCTTCTGCAAACCATACCAGGGGGGACCATTCCTTCTCACCGTATTTCAAAATATCTTTTAAAGTGAAAGATATATTTGCTGCTTGAAGTTTATTAAAAAGTTTGGTGAAGTCCTTTTGTATAAAGGCACAAGGTGTGAAAAGGTGGTCTAAATTAAGTTGGCTGTTACATTCACATATGATGTTTTGAAATTTACAAAAATGTGATTTAGTTCTTAAACGGAAAATTAGTTTTAATACATGATTTGGAACGGTGAGGAAGAGTCCCCCCTGAACTAAGTTGTGATCCCAGGAGTGGGCCTTAGAGTATGTTTCAAGTTCCCTCGCCCACTCCTGAAGTGACGCTTTTTTTAATAAAGATTTAACCTCGCCAAGTGACAGACCAATGTCTACTGGTGAACCAGACATTTGAGTGGCTGCCCTTTTTGCTTCACGGTCTGCTAGTTCATTTCCCATCAGGCCACAGTGGGAGGGGATCCATATCAAGGTGACCATGGTCCCTTTTAGCTGTAGATGATGGATTAATTTTTTTATTTCGTTCTTTATTTCTAAACGGTTGTGGCTTTCCCCTTGCATTGCTTGGATGGAGGAAAGTGAATCCGAAAAGATAGCAATTTGGAAAGGAGGGTTGGGTAGATAGTTAATGTATGAAAGGGCTTCTAAAATAGCCCACAATTCTGCTGAAAAAATTGAAATATTACAATTAAGTTGAAAATTTTTGAAGATTTTTAAACTGGGAATTGCAAAAGCACATCCTATCTGTCTTTGGGTGATTTTTGAGCCATCAGTGAAAATACTAAGTTGGTGTTTAAAATTATAAATTTTTTGTTTGGCAGCTACTGTAAGTTGATTTATATTTTCTTCTTTATTAAATTCTTGATGTAAGGAAGTATCGTAGTTTGGAGGATCCCAATCCCACTGTGGCACTATGTTCTTGGGATAAAAAACTGTTCTCTCTATAGATATATCAGAATTTATAAAAAGGCTTTCTGTATAATCATAAATATTAATGTATTTTTTATTTGTTTTATTTGATGTTGCAAAATAAGGATCGGAAAATTGTGTAAGAAAATCTTCTCTAGTAAAATTGTTAGTGCTGTATAATCTTGACAAGAAGGTCGCACAGTTTAGTTTAATTAAGTGATGTAAGGGGAGCCAGCCCACATCTCTATAAACCAGGTAGTTAACCGCGAAGGACGGGAGGCCCAGGGCAGTCTTAAGGGCTTTAAGTTCTATTAATTGTATTGCTTTTAAATTGGATCTGGTTAAGTTATAAAAAGTTTCCATACCGTAGGTGAGACGGCTACGGACCAAGGTCCTAACCAGATATATTATGAATTTGGGATCTTTGGCCCATTTCTGTCTAGTTATAACTTTAATGAAATTAAGGGCCTTTGTTGATTTGTTGACTAGATGTGTAATATGTTGGGTCCATGACAGATCTCTCGATAGATAGACTCCTAGAAATTTAACATAGGGGGATGGTGTTTTTATTTGGTCTCCTAAAATTTGGATTTTATTATTTATGATAATTATCATATTTAATGTGGCCAATATACCAGTTGAAAAAAAATAAATCATGAATTCGCACTGTACTTGTGGAGATAATGGATAAAACAGCAAGATCTTTAAATAACTGCGTATTATAGTATATAATTCATTAATAGACATTTTATAATTTTATCATTTTTTATTATTTTTTTATTTATTTTTTATTTTTGTTAATAATAAGGAACAAAACAGATACGGAGCAAATATTAAAATAAGGTCAAGATGGCCGCCAAAAAGCCGGCCCTCTATGAGGATTTTTATAGTGACAGCGATTAAAATGAGTGCTGTATAACAACTAATAAAACAATATGTTTTTTGCTTTCTTAGAAATGTTCTTTAAAACTAGATTGGCGTATGGCTTCTGCAAACCATACCAGGGGGGACCATTCCTTCTCACCGTATTTCAAAATATCTTTTAAAGTGAAAGAACACCAAGTTCAGGGTCAAGGGTAGATTTTACCCCTCTTGCTGTAGGTAGCGACCAAATAGCTATGTCGTCTGCATACATTGATATGCGACAACCTTCAAATTTAATTTGAGATATGTCATGGACCATGATGTTAAAAAGAGTAGGTGCTATGATACTGCCCTGGGGAACTCCCATGTTCATTTGGCGACTTGTTGAGAGTGACTGGCCCACCCTTACTCTAAAACTTCTATTCTGGAGAAATGTTAATATAAAGTTATATGTATTGCCCTCAATACCGAGCCTGCTGATTTTTTCGAGTAGCCTCCCATGCCAGACGGAGTCATATGCCCCTTTTATGTCAAAAAAGGTGGCAAAGACTTTCCTGCGTCTAGCTAGGGCTTTTCTGACATGGGAGGTAAGTCTGACTACTTGTTCCATACAGGACCTGTGTTTACGGAAACCTGCCTGTATGGTGGGAATTATGTTATTTTTATCTAGAAAATATTCTAGTCTGTTTTTTACGATTCTCTCGTATATCTTGCCTAGATGGGGAGTGAGGGAAATGGGGCGGTAACTCTTGGGGTCCCTAGCCGGTTTTCCAGGCTTAAGGACCCCTACCACCTGTGCCTCTCTCCATGCACATGGCACCTGCCCCCCCTCCCAACATCTGGCGTAGAATTGAAGTAAAATCTCGTGAAAAGAAGGGGGAAGTTTTTTAATTAACTTGTAGGAGATGGGATCACCTCCCGTGGCTTTGTTGGTTTTTCTAATTTGATTTAGGGACCCAGCAAGCTCGGTCAATTTGAGGGGGGCGTTAATGTAATGGGAATTATTTGTGGACTTCTCTGTGTAAGATTTTTCGCTCCGTCTGTTCTGTTCCTCTATGGATAAATATTTTGTCTGACATGCTTCAGCAAATGTTTCTGCAAGCACTTCTGCAGTTTGGGAATTAGTAGTGGTTGTTATATTATTTTGTGTCACTCTAGGCTCCCACACTCTACCTCTGTTATTTATACGCTTTATTTTTTTCCAGGCTAAGCCTAGATCCTTATGATCAATAATATCCTCTTTATTAAAATAATCCCGTTTAGCAACGTTAATGGCCTCCTCGCAAAGATCTTCCGCCTCTACTTTGGAGGTATGGTTGGGCGGGGTGGGATGGCAATCAAAATAGTTACATGCTCTTTTTTTCTTTTTAATGGCCTCACAAACTGTCTCGTTCCACCACGGTTTTGCTGATGGACGAGTTTTTGTGGTCTGTGTAATTGATGGAATAGAAAGATGGCATGTTTTTAGAATAGTAGTTCTTATATTCTCATAATTAGTTTCTAAATCTGGGTCAAAAATGTCGTCTTTATTATATTTACTAAGAATAAGACTGGAATAAGGTCCAGTTTGCTTTATCGTAGTTAAAATTATTTTGATGGGGATGAATAGGTGAGGGTACTTGGATGTTAAAAGTAATAAAAATTGGTTTGTGGTCTGATAACAAGGTATCAGACAACGGATACCACTCGTGGTTAACCACTAAATCAGGACTGACCAGTGTTAAATCAATAGCTGTTGGTTTATGCTTATTTGAATCTGGAAATCGAGTGGACGATCCGTCATTAAGAAGAATTAAGTGGGAATCATTTATTTGTTGGATTAACATCCCACCCCCGCCACTAGGTGAAAAACCAAAGTCCTCCCAGGTAGGGTGATGAGCATTAAAGTCTCCCACCACTACCCAGGAGACAGTGTCTGTAAGGGAGGGAAGCCAATTAGTAGTTTCGACTGAACTATATCCCTTAGGATAATACAAATTTAAAATGTTAGTAGTTTTACCATTAATTTTTGTTTGAATAGTATTGGAATACCGTTTACCTGTTATATTTTGTTCTGGGGAATTTATATTAGTGTATTGCATATTTAGGTGTATGTATGTGGCTGTATATACTTTGCTTGTTGTGTTGCTAACTGAAGGTGGATATTGGTAGCCCTGGATGCGGGGCAAGTTAGCGTAATTTATATTTAAAGATTGTAAACAAATAAAATGAAATGTGTTAGTGTTTGTTGATAAGTAATGAATTAAATGATCGCCTGTTCTTTTAATGGCCCGGCAATTCCATTGCAAAATGTTTAACTTAGATAGTAACCTTACGGGTGGGGAGTAAGAAAAAAGAAGGGTTGAAAAAGTTTAATTAAATGTAGTCTTAATTAAAAGTTTAATTAAATGTCGCTATCTTTTTAATGATTGGGACCCAACTCTCTTCTGACGGACCCCCTCCCCTCCCGCCGGGCCGCAGGCGAGCTCCGCCAATCTAAATAGATTGGAATTCGAGCTCACCGACGGCTGGCTGCTGGAGGGGGGGAAAAGGGAGAGGATGCCGTCCAACAAGAGGCCGGGTTTTTGCGTAGTTCTTGCTTTAGCAAATTGCGTTAGGATCTGGGTCACCATGACCTCAGTAGATGTATGATTAGAAGTTGGTTTAACGTTAAAATGAATGTTATCTGTTAGAGTGGTATCTTGTGTTGGAGGGGGGGAGGTGGGGGTCTGGCTAGTTTGGTTTTCTATTTGTATATGTTTTGTCAGTTTGTCTGTAAAGTTTGTCAAAATTTTATCCATATATGTTGTGACTTGAGTCATGATTCCGACTGTGAATTTAGCCATTTGTTTGGAGATTAATTCTTCGATCTTGTGACTTGTCATTTGTTCACGGAGGGCTGCCTTGGCTGACTCAGCTTTTTTTCGAAGTACCCTCTCCTGTGAGCTCAGGATTCGATGTCTCTTAGGTTTGAGTTTGGGGGTTGTTTTGGGTTTTGTGTTCTGTGTTTCTTTGGGGTTTTCTGGTGTTTCAGTGATATTAGTAGAAGTGGGAAGAGATTGATTTGTAGATTGTTGGGTATGGATCTGACTTAAGACTGGAAGTTTGAAATTTTGGTTTTTGACTGCATTTGAGTAGCTTGGCTTTTGTCTGTCCTCCTGTTGCCAGAGAGGATCTACTGTGGGTGAACAAGGAGAAGATGGGGTGTTTTGTTTTTTTGTACTTTCACTTTCCTGGGCCAGTTTGGCCCGGCGTATCGCCTCTGCATAGGGGATGAAAACTTCCGCGCGAATCCTATTGGCGCGGACGCGGAGCTGGTATTGCGGACATCCGCCATATGCCGCTGAGTGGGGACCTCCACAGTTCACGCACTTGTTGGTGTTCGTGCATGACTGTGCTGAGTGGCCCGGTTCGGCGCACCTAGCGCAGGTCTCCTTTTTTGAGCGGCACTGCTCTGCAGAGTGTCCGAACCGGGCACACTTTCTACATTTCCTAACTGGGGCAACAAAGGGGGAGACTTCAAAGGTTTGGGCACAGATCTTAATTTGTGTGGGGAGGATGGGTTCGTTAAATGTTATTTTCACTGCTTTAGATTTAGACCCATCTCGGTTGTTTAGTCTTAATATGTGTTTGGCGTTCTTAATCAATGGCAGAAGGTCCTGAATGTTTTCTTCCAGAGGGATGGGTCTGATAACCCCCTCCGTTGAAGCTGTAGGTATGAAACATTTAACATTGATTTTTGAGATTTGTTTCAGATTGGCAAGTTTGTTCTGCTGTTCAGCGGAGATGCAGCCTATCAAGAGTCGGTTGCCGGCCAGGGATCTCTGACTCGCGATGTCGCCTATGGCATTCTGCCATAGGCGCATCCCGGTCACTGGGCCAAGGCCTTTAATTGTAGCTGGACCCGTACCCAGGTCTTCAACTATGACCGGGTACTTCAAGAAGGTCGGTTTTGTGGGTTCTTTTGAGTTTTCCCTCAAATGGGCGGGTGTGTGTGTACGTACCCGTCTGGGTCTTGGTTTCGGGATGGGCCTTGACCCTATCTGGTTTTGTTGTTGTTCTTGTTGATATATATCTGTATTTGTTTTGGTGGTAGACCCCCAAATTGAGTCAATGGTGTGAGGGTTATCTTTGAATGGGACAGGTGTGGGGGGGGTGCCCATGGTGTTTTCCCCCTCTTTAGTGTGGTCTGTGTTTGTGTCCCTTGAGGGGGATGGGTCTAGACACTGGACTTCAGAATTGATTGGACTAATCTCTTTATCCATGTTATGCAAATCTTCTTTTGTTTTTTTGCTGCCTGGTGACAGACTGGGACTAGAGGGGCTCGATTCGTCCCCTCTGTTTCTTTTTCTGGTAGGTGTGGTTGGAGTGCTTGTATTGGAGGGGACGGGACTCCCTATGATGTGTTCACGAAGAGGGAGCTTTGGCTCAACCTCGATAAACGTGTTTGAATCCCCTGAGCTGTCAAAGAGAGTTTCAAAACTGTTATCCGTGTTTGTTTCCTGTGTGATGTCCCCCACCCCCTCCCTTCCCTCTATCTTAGAACTTTCCTCGCTCATGGTGCCCTAATTACATCTTTCTAAACATGAAACAAGAAAATAATATAGAGGAAAATAATAGGGATGGGAAAAAATGTTTGTTAGTATAATAATATATACACAATACACAATGCCTCCCCAGGCCAAGAGATAACGCAATTTACAAAAAGTTATTCAATTTCGGACGATCGGCCAGAGGCTCGAGTCATGCCACTTAACTGTAAAAAAGCCCTCGGGTGGAGGGTGGTGGTGTCTGGCAGGGCACGAAGTAGTCACGTGGTCTGGAGGCCGTAGCAGGGAAGGCAAGCAAATCCGTTTGGGGCGAAGTGTCCCCTTTCTTTTTCGCTCGAACGCAGCAGTGGCGAAGAGGTCTCCTTTTCTTTTCTGGCTTGTACGAGAGCAATTACTGGAGGTGTTGACGGCTCGACGGCTAGAAGGTGAATGAAACATCGTGGCCCACATGGGTGTGTTGACTTATGTATGTTGCTGTGTACACCCTACCTATTTCATTACTGACATGAGGGGGGTATTGGTAGCCATAAATTTTTGGAAGATCGGAAAATTTTGAACTCAAGGATTGTAAACATAATAGTTGGTACTTAGTAGTGTTAGTCTGGAGAAAGTATAATAAATGATCAATGGTTCTTGCAATGGAACGACAGTTCCACTGCAAGACACTAAATTTTTGGACCGCGCCGGTTACTATAAAAAGGGGGGTTACTGCTATACTGATACTATTTTTAGAATGGGGTTTATGGTTTTTGGTACTGTGATTTGCGGGATGACTGTGAAGACATCCTGCCCTTCCCCTCGTGGCCTACTGACCCGGGAATTCCACAGGCCAGTTCAGCTAGCCTCATAAGTTTGCTGTCGGGTCCCATATTAATTGTGGTGGGGTTACTAGAGGGTGGTAGGAGGGAGACTAGTCCCTCCAAAAGTAGTTTCGGTTTGTTGGTCGTTCTGGCCCTGGCAAAGTGTTTCAATACTTCTATCATAAATGTTTCAGCGGTAGATTTGTCAGAGCTTGATGGTGTGGAGGGGGCGAGGAAGATGGGTCATTGGGGGGGGGGGGGGGGGGTGGGGGGGGGGGGGGGGGGGGGGGGGTGGGTGGGGGGGGGGGGGGGGGGGGGGGGGGGGGGGGGGGGGGGGGGGGGTTGGGTGTGTCGGTGGTGGGGTCTGTTTTGTGTGAGTTTTGAATAGTTTGTCCATGTGGGTCGTCAGTTTGTCCATCATGGTAGCTGTTTGTAAGTTGATTTTTTCTGTTATGATGTCTTCAATGTTGTTTTTGTTTGCTTCTTGAGCAGCAAGAAGTTTTGCCTTATTTGCTTTTTTTTGGAGTGATTTTGTTACTGCGCTGGAAAGTCTAGTGCGAACTGTGAAACGAGCAGTAGGGGGTGTGGGGACGAGGGGGGGGGAAGGGAAGGGGGGGGGGGGTGGAGGGGGGGCTTGGTTGGGGTTCGGGGTGGGGGTGTTGTTCTGCACTGTTGGTTGAGTTTGTGGGACAGCAGGGGTGTTTTTTTGTTGGGGGGGTTTCCTTGAAACGGCATTTGCGTAAGTGTTGGTTGTCAGTTGTTGTTGTTGTTGTTGTGGGGGTAGTCGCCACGAAGGGTCTACGTCAGGGGGGGGGGGAGGGGGGAGCTTGATGAAGTTGTTTCTGTTGTCTATTTGCTTCGAGGGCCAATTTGGCCCTACGGATCGCTTCAGCGTAAGTGATGAAGACCTCTGCACGAATTTTATTTGCTTGAAGCCTTAGCTGGTATTGTGGACAGCCATTGTAGGCTGCAGAGTGTGGGCCCCCGCAGTTCACGCACTTGGCCACAGCGGCCTCGCAGTCTTTGGCTGCATGACCGGGCCCGGCGCACTTGGTGCAGATGTGCTTTGGTGCACGGCACTGGTCCATATTATGGCCAAGCCGTGCGCACTTCCTGCACCTCCTGACAGGGGCCACAAACGGGGACACGATGTACTCAGTGACTAATATATTTGTGATTTTAGGCAGTATGGGCTTATCAAAGGTGATCTTGAGAGCTTTGGAGTCTGTGCCGTCCCTGTTTTTGAGCCTCATGATCGATTTGGCGTCAGGGATGTACGGCAACAGCTCTTGAATGTTTTCACCGAGGGGTATGGGCTTAATGACCCCCTCGGTGGTTGCAGATGGAATGGTGCATTTGATTGGTATTTGTGAAACTGAGTTTAATCTTGCTAGTTTGTTTTGTTGTTCGGTGGAATGGCATCCGATTAGCCACCGATTGCCCGCCAAGGGTCTCTGGCTTAAGATGGTGCCGATCGCGTTGGACCAGAGCTTCATTTGAGAAAGGGGGCCTAGACCACTAATGGTGGCCGGGCCCGTACCCAGATCCTGGACGATGACTGGGTGTTTGACGAAGGTGGGGGGGGGCTGGGGTTGTGTTTGATTTCTGAAGGGTCTGTTTGATGATTTTTTGTTTGTTGGCTGTGAGGTTTGGTTGTTGTTGTTGTTGGATTTTAGTGAATCCAAATCAGTAGTGTCTGTTTGTGTGTTGCTTGCACTGTGAACAGTGTCTATTGAATCGGATCTCCTGACAGGGGACGTGATCGGAGACACGGCCTTACTGCCAGGGTCCCCTGGTTGATCTGGTTGTGTTACGTGACCAGTGGAGGGGAGAGAGCAAGCGCCCTCACCCTCCATGGTCCCGAGCTCTTCTCTTGTCTTTTTTGGATCTGGGCTTGTTTTTTGGGGACTGAGTTGAATTTCGGCTTCAGAACCGGTTCTTCTAAGGCGTTTTCTTGAGGGGGTGAAGAGTAGGAACACATCTTTGGTGTTGGATTTTGGGGGTGTCACATCGATGTAGATTTCAGGATTTGTGATTGAGAGATCTTTGTTGGGGCTGGGTGACTGGGGGGTCTCCCTGACTATTTCGGGTTCGGGGGGGTCGCCCCCCCCTTTTGTCTTTCCGCTTTTGCTCATCTGTGCTTCACTAATCTATGTAAAACAGAAAATGAAAAACACAGAAGAAAATCATAAAGGGGAAAAAAATTTGTTAGTGAAAATATAAATCAAGAGAGGTGGAAGGGTGCCAACCCGGAACAAGAGGAACTACACTTAATTTAACTAAGGCTGTTATGAAAGATGAGGCCTAAGAGTGAACTTAGGACTCGGTCTGAACCGAGATTTCTATTTACTCACATGAGTCTTAATAATACAGGAGGAGAGGGCCCAAGATCGAGGAGGAGCCTCGCGAATTGTAGGCGTGGCGTTGTTGTGGTGCCGTTCGCTCGTTCCAGTAGTGGTGGCACCTTTTAATTTGAGGCGAAGTGAAGTGGGCGCAGATAGGCCGAAGCCTAGTGGTAGCTGCGTGGAGTGAAGTTATCCTTCCCTTTAGTGGGGTGTAGAGTGGGCGCTGTAGTAGTAGCGCGTCTTCTTCTTTTGTAGTCCGTTCGTCTGTTGATTTCTCAGCGTCGCTTAATTCGGGAGCTCAGGTGTGCTCGCTTCGGCGGCTAGGCAGTGAGTGTATAATAATAAAACAAGCTACGTGATGAACGCCTCTTATCGCGAATATTCGTGTAGTACTTCACTGTCAAAATTTACAACGCTTTTCATTGGTCCTCTCGCTTAACGAAGAGGACCAAAGCAAACATACACCCCACCACCACTTTTAAGATGCACCACACCAAAAAGCCAAAACCGCCTACCAAATAGAAGACGCCCTAACAACGACCAACTTCCCCCTGAATTTCTCAAGTTTCCAGTCAAAGTTCAGGACCTGCTTACCGGCCAGGCCACCCTTCGAGGCCTTGGTCCCACCACATCTTATAAAATGTGGCAAAAATACCATCGGTCCCATCCAGAGCCAACGAGCTCTTCCTAACAACAGTTGGCTGATCGGCTGCCAGTCGGCCAAACAACAGAAAAACTTAGCCGCCATGACAGAAATTTCCAACATAAAAATTAAATGCACAATCCCTTCCGCAACGACCGAAGGTGTCATAAAGGGGATTCCTATTTCCGAGAGCGTACTTGACATGCTCCCCCACATACCAGAAGCGAAAACCGCGATAAGACTGAAAAATCGAGACGGCTCCGACTCTAGGGCAGTCAAGATCACCTTCACGTGCACCTACCTTCCGGACTACATTAAGATCAATGCCGTCGAGTACAAGGTGCACACCTATGTCGCCCCGGTGCGTAGGTGCCAAAACTGTGCCCGACTCGGCCACACAGCTCAACACTGTCGCGCTACTAATAAGACCTGCGCCCGCTGTTCTCAGACAGGACACCTGGCTACCGAGTGCCAGACCGTTGAACGTAAATGTGTTAACTGTTTAGGGGGTCACTCGGCAGCCTACGCCGGGTGTCCTGAATACAAATTACGACTCCAAGCCAACAAATTCCGGGGTGAGACCTTCATTCCCTACGCAGAGGCAATTAGGAGAGCCAAGGCGGCCATCGAACAAGACAACAAACACAAACAAAAACAAAGCAGCACCCCCCTCCTCTTCCATCCCCACCGTTGATCCGTCTTGGAGGACTGGGAACGCCATTGGGCGTTCGGCGACCATTAGCTACGCCGACATGACCAGACAGAAGCTCCCCACAAAACCAACCCCCGCCCCCCGTTATAAACTAACTCAACCCAAACCAACCATTCTACAAAAATCTCCTTCAGCTCCATCAGCCCCCACCACGAAAAACTACGCCCTCCTCAAGGGCGTGCCCTCAAGCTTTCGCCGAAGAATCCCCTCCTACCAGGCCACACAATACAAACTTAAAGCCCAAGCCCTCAAGATTTCCCGAGCCAAAAGCCTAACTGAAAAAAAAATCCAGGAAATTGTTGAAGACCAAATAACTAAACAAACCAAAATAATGATGAAACAACTAGATAACCACCTGACACAACTTGTGACAGCCCTGACCAACAAACTGACAAACCACCTCCCCCCCGACAATCCCCCCCCCTCCCCCCCCCCTCCCCCCACCCCCCCTCCCCCATCATCCAACTCGAACTCAACAACCTGGACGTCAGTGACAAAACCCAAGGTGAACAATTCATGACCCAAATGCTCATAGAAATAGCCAAAGCCAGAACTTCAACCAAACCACTAACACTCGTACAGGGACTTAAGTCCCTGTTACCACAATCTATGTTCCCTGAACCATTTGATATCTCCCCCTCCTCAAACTGCATGCGAATTGCCCAACTCATTTGCCGCCCTGATCAGGAACAAACAGAGGCCAAAAAACGCAGACAGTCCTCCCAGACAAAGAACAAAATAGTACCCCCCCAGCCTGCACGTCGCTGCTGAGGGCACCTCACAGGTCCCAAATGTTACGGCGCCTGGGTCCCTAAACCTGCTCCAGTGGAACTGTCGCGCCGTAACACCGAACCTCCCTTTCCTTATCAACTTCCTAACAACAAACCCCATTCAATTCCATATTATTTGTCTTCAATCTCTTAGAGTACATTATTCCAAACTACCAAAACTAGACGGCTTCTGCCATCCACCAGGGGTCAGCAACTTCCAAGGAAATATACAAACAGCCACTTATGTTCACCAAAACATCCAATTTCAGCACACACCCTCCCCTATACAAAACGTCCACCCCACAGTCTACTCCAATACTATCCAAATCACACTAAATAATAAGCCCACTAAAATAATCAATACTTATTTCCCCCGAGGATACGACAAAATGCCCACTGAAGACTGGATTGCCTCCCTCCCCCCGACTGAGTCATGGGTGGTGGTCGGAGATTTTAACGCCCACCACCCCTCATGGGAAAAAAACGCGACCCATCACTCACAAGGGGGCCAAAAACTTTTTACTGACATTCTAAACTCTAACTTAACCCTTTTAAATGACGGCTCTACCACTCGTTACCCCGACAGACCCACAGACAGACTTACAGCCATTGACTTAACCTTAGCCAGCCCCCAACTCCTTACCGAATTCTCATGGACTCCCCAAGTAGACCCCCTAGGATCTGACCACAAACCCATTATCATATCCCTCACAGCAGAAATCGAGATATCCAAAGACCCCCCACCACCCCCTCAATACAAATACGACAAAGCCAATTGGCAACAGTTTAAAACTCTGCTCAGCTCATACACCCACGAAAGCCTACTAAATACACATCTAGAAACTTACTATGATAACATAAGAACAGCCATCTCTACAGCAGCAGACACCACAATTCCAAAATCAACCCCTAATTCCAACTATCAAATGAGAAACAACCCCTGGTGGAACGATGAATGTGCAGAGGCCGTCCAACAAAAACACTCCGCATGCAATACATTTAATAAACAACCTTCTCACCCTAACCATCAAAATAAATGTATAGCTGAAAAATATAGTAAAAAGATGGTCGCCAAGGCTAAATTAGAATACTTCACCAACGAGCCAATTCTGTCATTTAAAGATCTAAATAGTGCCTGGAAAAGACTGCGTAGGATCAAAGCGGGAGGCAAACCAAAAACACCGCAAATTCTCTGCCCTACCTTCAATAAAATCACTAAAACCAATCAAGAAACAGCCAATGTCCTGGCCGAGACATTCGCCAAAGCCAGCCAAACAAAACATCTCTCCCCTGCGGAACAACAAAAAAGAAATACAATCCCCCCCCCCCCCAAATCCATAAATAACACTGACTGTATTAATGCCCCTCTCAAACTCGCCGAGCTTGCCACGGCCCTTCGTAGTATTAAAAAAGTTAACAAAGCAACAGGAGGGGATCCCATCTCCTACAGTATACTTAAACAACTACCCCCTACTTTTTTTGTCAATTCTTAACCACTTCTACTCCAGGTGTTGGGAGAGTGGGGAAGTGCCCCAGGCTTGGAAATGTGCACAGGTAGTCGGGATCCTGAAAACTGGGAAACCAAAACAGGATCCCAAGAGCTACCGCCCCATCTCCCTCACCCCTCACCTGGGTAAGGTGTACGAAAGAATCGTGCGTTCACGATTAGAATACCACCTACAAAGAAACAACATACTCCCCCAAGTACAAGCAGGTTTCAGAAAGCATAGAAGTTGCACAGAACAGATTGTCAAGCTCACTTCCCATGCCAGAAAAGCCTTCGCCCGCCAAAAGAGTGTACTTGTCACCTTTTTTGACATAAAGGGTGCTTATGACACTGTCTGGCATGGGAGACTGCTCCAAAAAATTAGCAGGCTCGGCGTTGAAGGAAACCTCTTTAACTTTATCAAATCCTTCCTAGAAAACCGATCCATGAGAGTAAGAGTGGGCCAGTCCCTCTCTGACAGTCACTCGCTTGATATGGGGGTGCCCCAAGGTAGCATAATTGCCCCTACTCTCTTTAACATTATGGTATCAGACATTACTAAAACAAACATCAAAAACAACAAAATTAGTATGTATGCAGATGATATAGCAACCTGGACCCTAACTATGACAAAAATTAATCAAACAAAACTTAAAGAAGCCCTAAAACAACATAAAAAACAAACTGACCTAATAGCCCACTATCTACAAGACAACGGTTTTTCATTGGCCCCAAATAAATGTCTCTTTTTAATACTAACTAACATCAAAAAGCCCACAGTTAACTATAATTTATCAATAACCATCAACGGACAAGCAGTAGCGGCCTCCAACCATGCCAAATTCCTAGGTGTTATTATAAACTATAATCTCTCCTGGACAGAACACATTAACTATATAACTAGGAAAGCTTATAAAATACTAAACTTCATCAAAATTATCTCCCATGAAAAATGGGCCCAAGACCCTAAAATACTAACTAACCTTGTAAGATCACTCATTCGCAGCCAACTAGTATACGGAATAGAAGCCATGCACTCCCTAACAACACATGACCTAATTAAATTACAAAGAATAGAACTCCGTGGCCTTAAGATAGCTTTGGGGCTCCCCCGCTATGCGGTAACTGATCTCATTTATCGAGATGTGGGCTGGCTCCCTCTGCGTAAATTACTAAAACTTAACTGCTCTATTCTCCTTCCCCGTATATACGCTACTCAAACTTACACAGACTTTGAATTCTATGATAACTTCTCTAACCCTTATTACCACTCTCATCCTGACCATATAACCAAACATCCGTCCCTGTATCACAAATCCATACCCATAACCAAATACACTGAAGATCTGTTCCATGAGGCAGGAGTCAACATAGCGGAAGTCTCCACCCACCCTACATATGACTACCCACAGTGGGAGGTGACTCCGATAACAACAGACACCTCCCTACACGAACAATACTCTAAACAAGAAGACCCAAACAGACTAAAAGTCGCAGCCTTAGAAAAAATCCACAGTCTTCACCAACATCTCCTTATATATACAGACGGCTCCAAAATCAATCAACAAACAGGCTGCGCATTTACAATTCCAGATCTTAAAATCACTAAATCATTCCAACTAAATAATAACATCTCAATATTCAGCGCCGAACTCTGGGCCATACTAGAAGCATGCGTCTTATATCAACTAACTTCCCAAACCCCACCACGAAGCGCAGTCATACTATCAGACTCACTCTCATCCATTCAAGCTTTAGTAGGCCATTCTAAAAATAGACGTTCCGTAGTACAAGAAATTAACTTTCTCATACACCAGATCACAATTAAGGGCACAGACATATCACTAAGCTGGATCCCTTCCCACTGTGACCTACATGGTAACGACCAGGCCGACTGGGCCGCCAAACAGGCGGCCCTTGGTCGGGCCGGTACTAAAATAAACATCAAACTCTCTATCCAAGAATTCAAATCTATCCTTACGAAAAAATCATTCCTGGGGTGGGCTCGGGAACTTGAAACCCGGTGCAAAGCTCACTCCTGGGATCACCAAATTGTTAAGGGGGGACTTTTTCCCCCCGTTCCTCGATCTGTTCTATCTTTAATTTACAGACTCAGAACCGAGGCCACATTTTACAAATTTCAAGAACTAGAATGTGAGTGTGGAGACTTCCTAACAGTAGATCACATATTCTCACACTGTAATACTATCACCCTCGAATTAGACAACTTAGTAACAAAACTTAAAATAAACAAGATTCCCTTTACAAAACAAACCATAATCCATAGCCAAACTCATGGCTGGCAACCCATAATCTGGCTGGCGGAGGCCCTCGGCCGGGCTTCTTTTGGCTACATATTCTAATCCATTCTATCTTTTCTCTGTACAATAATCCAAAATAAAGCCCTTCCCCGTGACCCCTGGTCTGGTGTATGCTGCCTCTCCAAAGGGCCCCACTCCCACCACCCAGTGACTCGGGTGGCCTCCCCCCGCCGGCCGGGTGCTCGGCGGGTGCGCGGGCGTGCCCGAAACCCTATCGGCCCTCTCGAGTGGCGCCGCGTCTCCCGGCTGGCGGGCCGCCCGGCGGGGGGCGTCACCCCGGCCCCTCTCTCCCCCAACTTTCCAACTGGTCCTTGTCTCTGGGGGCAAGTGAGTCGCCGGGGGTTGCCGTCCGGGGCCGTACCCCCGATTTGCCTCTACCAGGGGTCTGCGGCCCCGGCCGGCGCCCCCCGGCGGTTCCCCCCCCGGAATGAGCGGCATCTCCATGGACCGGTCCCCAGGTCTAGCCAACCACCCCCCATCCCCATCCCCCCCGAGGCCCAGAGGAGAGGTCTTGTCACATCGCAGGGGTCACAGATCCCCAAATCTTTGGGGATCGCCCCCCCTCCCCTACTTTCCTTCTATCGTCCCTTCAACGGGGGCCAGTCCAAGCCCCCCTCCCCCTCTATGGGCTCCAAAAACAACAACAAAACTTCAATTCTACTCACTACAAATATCAAATCATCTACAACCCAACATGCCTCCCGCGGAAGGTTCTCACCCTGGAATAGGATATAACCCTACCCACTCACGCGGACTGGCAGCCGACCTTCCTTTTCAAAAAAACAAACAAACCCAACAACAACAAAAAAACAAAAACATTCCACCTATTAATTAATCACTTCTTAATATAAATCACTTTTACTGGACTTGGAATAAACACAGCCTTTTTACTCGGGATTACTAGATTTTATTAGAAATCTTAATGATAAAAATCCCACAATGACCCACCCACCCCAACAAAAACAGAAGAACCTCGTTCTCACCCATACCCCCTCCCCACCAAAAACCAGAACTTGAACACACCTCATACCAACCCTTCTCACCCCTTATATAAACACTACCAGTTACCCAACACGGAAACAACAAGAAAAACATACAACTCACCACTGACCCCAATAGCCATTCCTCAATCCACTCAAGCTTTTTTTTTTTTTTTTTTTTTTTTTTTTCCGCTCATAACTCGGTTCGTACCCGTCGTGGCCCACTTTTTAATAATCTTCGGGTTTTTACCTGTCCTTTTATTTCTTATTAAAAATGTAAATATTTTACCGAGGAAGAATTGGCTGTATAAAGGCATGACGGGTGTAGATAGATGTACATAGTTGATTTTAACACGATAACTCTTATCGCCCCACAGTAGTTAGGGCAGACGGATTCCTGCGTTTTACTCTTAGCTAGGACGCCTCCCCCCCTGTGGTTGTGAATAAAAGAGTAACTTTCACTATTAATAACCTAAGCAACAGCCGAGAGGTTAAGACACCGCACACAGATACCATAGGTCAGGGGTTTGACCCCAGCCTAGTCTTCTTTTCCCCTTACCCGTTATTTACTACAAATTCACAATCAACCCTTACAATATTTTATTATCTAAATGTAAATAACTAAGATACGCTCTGTAAATAACTTCCCTTTTTCTTTTTTTTTTTCTTTTTCTTAAATTTTAACAGACCTCACGTCACATTAAAAAAAAAAAATTTTTATTAATAAAAAGTTTAATTTTAACCCGTGGTCCTGAAAATTTTAATTAATAATCGAGAAGATGCTCAGTGAGTGATACATTTTTAGGTCGTAACGTTTTAGTAGATTTTAAAAAAAATAAGAAGTCAGTTTGTCAAATGCGAGCCTGGTATCAACCAAAAGTTAAAGGAATGAGCTAATTTTAGACTCCCCCCCCCTCCTAGTCCCTCCTCACCCCCTCATCACCCCCTCACCCGTCCCCCCCCCTCCCCTCCCTAGCCCTCCGTCCTCCCCCCCCTCCCTCCCCCATATTTACCCCTCACCCCTACCAATCCCCTAGTATCAACGTTTCATGAAACGCGATGCGCTGGTCTACCCTTTTTAAGGCTCGAAGTACCTCCGAGGTGGTCATACCTCCCCCATCCCCTCCTTTACCCCACCCCCGCAACCGTGGTCCGTGCAAGCCCCGACTCCTCCCACAGGAGGGGGTAGGGCCCACATTGTATGGGGGTGACGCGAGGATGTCTCGCGTATCCCCCCGTCTGTGGGTCTGCCTTCACTTGGTGTGCTGAGATCCTCCGAATCACTCCCCTCCCCCCTCCCTCCCCGCCCCCATCCCTCCCTTTCTCTGATATCTCCCAAAGAAACACCCTAATGCCCCACATGGGCCGAAAGACCAAGAGGGCGTTACAAAACTTTAATTAAAAAAAAAAAAAAAAAAAAAAAAAGATGCACCACGGTCGCCGATTGCCTGCCGGGGTCCTACACAGCTCATACCTGTCCCAAGATGACTTTATATATATTTTATGAACAACATTTTATCCATAAATATCTTATCCTTCGAACATATTTTAACATAATTCGCAATTTTACTAACAAGCATTTTTACAAATTTTAACATGGGGTTCCCCACCAATATGGATTACGATCACCAACCGGGTAGTCTCCCTTTCTGGTTGCGCTCTTGCCGCAAAAATCAAAAATATTAATAATTGAACGAATGTGGTATGAACGGAATAATAAATTTTAAACAATATCACGGCCTAAATCCCCATGTTCTGGGAACCTTTTTTATTCTTATTTTACTTCGTCGAGCTGGTCTCCCCTATGTTGGGGTGGGCCTGCGGTGGGGTTGCTGACGCAGGGATGGCCTGCGTACCGCCCCTCTCGTTTGTCCCGCCCCCTCATTGTGTGCTGAGACCCTCCGAATCCCCCTCCCCTCCCCCTCTTTCGTTGTTCCCAGAACCTTTATGAAATAAGAAAAAGATAAAAACAACAAGAATGTTAAGCGGTTCTTTAATAAATTAAACTAGTCCATACAGGCAGATGTACATATTTCCACTCAGAGCTGCTTTTGATTGTACAGGAAGTCAGATCGGGGAAGAGAGTTCTCTCCCACGAGATAGGACATTTTTATAAAATTGTTATATATATAGGGGCCTTGCCCTTATGACCTGAAATTCAATAGTCATAAATTTTGTAAAATAAAATTAATAAATATTTGCTAAATACAAATTTTAACAAACTATGGGCCCAAATAGCTTTAATAATAAAATAAAGATATTTCTGACTTTTAAAACCAGTAGCCCTGGAATTTAACGTACAGAAATTCGATCTGTTTGGGTCAGACAAGATGTTGATACAAAGCTTTTGTTAAAAAAAAACATAACAACATTTTATACACACATAGATTCTTTTATAAGAATCACGCTGCGCAAGCTGTCTCCTTAACACGTAATGTTCGGTTTCACCAATCTTTTCAAAGAACATTTAACTTGCGCACACAAGAGAATTCCACCCCTCCTCACAATCATATGTAATGTGGTTATATGTTTAGTGTCTCTGTATGTTCTCCGTAAAATGTTCGTTTCCTGTATTTTCTACATACCCTACTACTAAAATGCATCGTAGCCATATGTGCTACCGGGTGCGATGAGGACGTAAAACACCCAAAAATTACTAACTACTCCTACATCGAGTAATTAAAATACCTTCCCCTGCTCCTCTCTCAAGGAAGTCCCAGGGGAGAGAGTTCTATCTCCCGCAAAGTGGATAATTTAAACTTTTATAAAATAGGGCCTTCGCCCCCAGTGATATATTTTTTACAATAGATTAAAAAACAAGAAATATTAAGTCTTTACATAACGTCAAAGGGACAGTTTTGTATTTAATAATAAAACAGTCAAGCCTTTGGAGTTTTTAAAACCCCGTTAGCCAGGAATTGCTAACCTTTATCGGTGTTTCGGTCGACCAGACAAGAATTGTGAAATTTTATATTACACCATACTATTTTATAATCATTTAACCCACGAACTTCGGTTCCAAAATATTTTAAGCTCGAACTTCGGTTTACATACTCATTTCAAACTGATCATTTTAAACTGCTAGCTAGGAGAATTCCCCCCCAACACTATATGTTGTCCAAATCCGTCTTGTCCTCAGGTGTCTGTGATTGTTGTATCTTTATTCTTTCCATACCCAACTAATACTCACATGTCACCATATGTGCCTTCCGGGTCGACTGGCAGAGGAGTAAAAACACCAAAATTACTACATACTACTCTACTCGAGTTAACGTGTTCATTGGGGGTCGGCTCATTCACAACCTCCCCTATTTTGCGCCATCTTTGAATCCTTCTTCCACGTCTAGTAACTAGGTTTTACTTAACAAAATAGGATTTAACCGTGCAAAGGTCTTTCGGCTCGTTATTCTATTGGTTTTAAGATTCTTAGGACTTGTGAATGTTTTTTCGGGATTAACCATAAAGTAAGATAGCTCCCTTTCTTACAGGTTATTCTTAAAAACATAAATACTAAAAGAAGTTAAAAATAAATGAACACTCTAAAAAACAATAAAATAACTGATAAAGATCTTGACAGAACGGAAAATTTGGCAATGAGTAAGACAGACCACCCAAAGTGGGGTCTAAATCAGATAGTACAGAAAATGGAAGAATGGATCTCAGAATCATCATGTGATGAAGATTCAATAGTGATAGCGGGTGTATGTTTAGCAATACCTCAGAATCCGAACGGAACACTCCTAGAAAAGAAAGTAAGAGGTCAACGAACCCCTCAGACCCCATCTTCTCCTCATTAACGAAGGAGGAAAACAAAAAGCCAAAAATCTATGGAAGGCAATAAGCCATTGAGTCTCGACTCCCGACAAATTCCTTTGGATCAAGCAAAGGCTAAATCACCAAACAAAAACACAGGTAGATGCTGAAATGCACTCTCTAGCTAACACTGTCGTGAGAAATAACTCCTAGAAGACAAGCCCGTCACAAATCAAACACAGAAGAAAAAACTACCAAAAACAAAGTCTAATGACTAGAACCTCCCGCAAAGAGTCAGGCCAATGTGGAAAAAAACAATCAAGAAAAACACAAACCAAGAACAATCCACCACCATTGTTCCTCAATTTGCCAGTTATCATAGGGAAGATCTAGGGACCGGCTACTGTACATGCACGGGGGCTTGGGGCCCTGCACCAAATGTCAAAGTTGGAAGACAGACACTAGGGCCCGCATCATTACACAACGATCATTAGGCAAATCACCAATCTGGCTAATAGGCGCTACCTTCAGCCAAACACCAGGATTCAACTACTAAAGAAAACAACTCGGTTGGAAACATCAAAGTGCACTAACCAACTAATGCTCACACAGAAGGAGTCATAAGGCATTGACACAATGTGACCCACAAGGAACTATTCCCTATGTGTAGATAAGGCCTCTCAAAATCAGTCAGTCAACCACATAACAAAGAATGCACTCCATCCAAAGCCATCAAAATAATTTCTACTAAATACTCTGCAAAAAACTTGTCACAATTAGGACACTGAATGAACGACTTCATGGTGCCACCCATATGTGGCACCAGGTTCGCGTATGCCATAAGGCTCACGTTTCGAGGACACCTGGACAAGTCAGTGCCACGCAAAAAAAATTACATGTCAAGATGTTCACAAATAGACCACCTAGCTGTAAAGACTGACAAGGGAACACATCAAATGTATCCAACTGTGGGGGAGCCCACACTCATGCCGCCTACAAGGGCGCCCCAGTTTCAAATCCGCCTCAAAGCTAACAGAATCCGTGGAGAAACATCTATCACCTATCGCTGAAGCTATTCGAAGAGCTAAAATGAACAAGAAACAACCAAAGCTGAGAAAAAACAACCTCTGCCCTATCCCACACCCCCATTCGTCTTGATACATTTTGGAGAACAAGATTCCCATCTAAAGTAACTGAAAACCAAAAACTATGCCTCAGCCGAAACAAAAATAACACAAAAGACCAAAGAAAACAAAAACAACAAGTCAAATCTCTAGAAAAGACAAACAAACTCAGAGGATGACTGTCATTTCATCCCCTCAAAAGTTCAATCCAAAAGAAACCATTTCGTGACGGGTTAAAAATCACTCCTAATAAGCCAATCTGTCTTCCAGAAAAAATGACCAAGATAAGAACATTTGAAAAAATTGTAGCGGAAGAGTGGCAAGAAACTAAATGGAAGCCAAACACAAAATTCAAAAAATAAAATCCAGGATTATCAGACTAACTTGACACAAACATATGAGACGAATGACAATTGAAAATCAATAAAAACTCAAGATACAGGATCACTAATTCAAAGCTATCTAAACAACTCAGAGTAGCCCCAGTTCAAGGCTCAGTCCTTAGACGAAAAACAGCTGACACAAATTTTCTGATAGGCTATGAACAAAAAAAAAGCTAGAGAAACAGCTAAACCCCAATCATTATTGAAAGTCGGACACACTTTCCCACCTAGTAGGGCAAAAGACTCCAATTCCAATCAATTAGAGGGGGAACACTATGGAAAACATCGGCAGAAAAGATGTGTGGCATTCGTTCTGTTCCAAGCAACCCAGCTAGTGAAATCGAAAGTCCTGTCGGCTGTGTTCCCCCTCGGCTGGAGGGGATCACTCCATCTTCCACAAAACTTTTTAACTATATTTTACCTCCCTATTGGTATATAACTCTCTCCACAAGACAAACACAATGAAAGGACGAGTTCTTAGTAAACTATTACACAATCGGAAAATGCAACGTTCACTTAAGAAAACAAAATCTAGATTACTCATTGATTTTCTAGCAACTTCTACTTTCAATACCACGTCAAATATTATATCATCCTTCCCAACGTTTTAAAAATCGTGATATTCCCCAAAATAGAAGGATTTCTACTTTTCCCCAGAGACTAGTAATCACGATGGGAAAATTCAAACAACTTACTTATAGTTAACCAAACTATTAAATATACTAACAATTTCATACCCGTTACCAATATGTCCCCTATTTCACTATAGTAACTCGGATTTCAAATTGAAACTACATCAAAAAACAACAAACAAGTCTAATATGATATTTCCCTAAGGGGGGGATACGACATAGACTATCTCTAATCGCTAACAAAGATTGGCTTCTTCTCTAAACCATAAAGAATCTTGGATAATTGTGGCGACTCAACACTCACAGTCCACCCAACATGGGACCCTACTCAAATTAGAAACAGTGCTACAGAAGGAAAAATCTTATATAAAGAAATACTAAACTATAGATCTCAAGTACTAAAGATGGCAGCACAACTCGCTAATAACTCAATATCAAAGAAAGATCCACCAGCAATAGACTTAACTCTAGTAAGCCCCGAAATGCCTTAATGAACTATAGTGGGACGCGTGAATACGGACCCTTTGGGTTCGATCATGCCCAATCACAGTAAAAATAAATCAAAGACAGCACAAATAGAAGTTAATAAAACAACCTAAATTCAATAATGACAAAGCTAATGGACCATGTTCCAAACCACTTATTAAATACGACACTGAAAAAATACACAAAATAAATGACATAGCAAATTGTTAGTTTCTAATACCTACATACTGCTATATACCCCCCCCAAGCTAGCGAAATAGCCATCCCATCGATATTTCCATCAAACTCAAAAGGAATACACAAAATAAAGCCATGGTGGAACGATGATCAGAGAATACGTGAGAACGTAAAAATAAAGCCTGCGTTCAGTGCTACAAATGCATCAGAACCTAACTATTTACAGAAAAACAACAATCTCCAACGAATGTGACACACAATTAAAAAAGCTAAAGAGACTATTTTACTAGGAAACAGAACAATAACTTTAAAGACAACAGCAAAGTGTGGAAAAAAGATCAAACAAATCAATAATGAGTTATCCAACGTCCCGGAAACCCCAAACATTAAAATGGAAATACAACAAAAAACAATAAGAAAAAGTAGATATGCTAGGCCACGTTTGTTGCTCGGGTAGGTCAAAACCCAAACACCTCCCAAGGCAGAACAAAAACGTCTAGAAAAAAAAAGTACTGACCCCCGAATAAATCAATGGACAATACTGATTTCACTAAAATGCACCTATCCAAAATTTCTGAATTAATAAACGCCCTAAAACTATACCCGTAATGTTAACAAAGCCACAGGACCAGGACTTAATATCATATGAATTCTGAGACAACCTACCTAAATCTTTCCTACAAGCACTCATCAGTTTTACTCCAAATGCTGGGTAAGAGGTATTATCCCTAAAGCCTGGAAAACAGACTACAAATAGTCCCAATTCTTAAAACCACAGTTAAATCATAAAGATCCCAAAGTTATAGGCTATATTCTTTAACCACCCATATATTGTAAACTTTTTGAAAAAATCACCAACAATCGACTACAATACTCCTTGGAGAAGAACGATATCTTCCGATTCCAAGCTATGGATTCCGTAAAAAATCGTAGCTTGTGCAGAACCAACTGCAAAATTAAGTGCCACGTACGTAAGCCTTGATTAAAAAACAAAAAACTATTTGCTACTTTCTTTGACCTCAAAGTATGCCTACGACACAGTATGAACGACACAATTATTATTGAAAATAGAACAAAATACATTCACTGGATTGATATGTACAATTTTATCAAGAATTTTAACAGATAGGGTTATTCAAGTAAAAGTGGAAAGCACTTCTGCTACCCACATTAGATCTATGGGCGTGCTCAAGGCAGCATAATCGCGCCAGCCTCGTTCAACATTATGGGTGTCATGATATAGATATAACTTCCATTCAAAGATGCGATTCAATCAAATGTATGCAGATGACGTCGCACAATTGGATGAAAGTTAATAACTGAGAAAGAAACAAAAACTATCATAAAGAATCTTTAAAAAACATCAAAGAAACACTGACCTGTTTACATTTTACATGTTATAAACGGCTTTTACTTGGCCCAACAAATGTGTCTTGAAGTGTGCTCAAGAAAAAGAAACACAAACTATCGAGTTTTTATATATGACGATGACAACTCAAACAGTCAAGAACTGTTAAATTTTTAGGAGTTATTTAATGAAAACTACTGGAACGAACACATACAACATCTAGTCAAAAAAATCCCTATTGTGCTCTAACATATCATTAAAAAAGCTAATACATCAGAAATGGGCGCAGGACCCTAACACTGCATGACTAATTTGTGGAAAGCATATAGTACGGAGCAGACTACTGTAGGAATTGTGAATCATCTTTATAAAGCCACAAGAAATACAATAAACATACTCGAAGAAAGATTGAATACTAGTGCCTAAAAACTAGCCCTGGAATACCAAAATCGGCAGTAAATAACTTGGTCGCTATCGGGATATTGAACTGGATTCCACTCCGTCATATCATAAAACTAAGATGTGCAAACTATTAACTAGATAGTTATGCATCTAATATTTACTCTAAGAATGAATTTAACAAATGTTGGTACCTCTAGAATGGTGTAGCAATGGAGGAGTCTTAAAAAACAAAGCACCAAGAACTTACTGATCGAAACTAAACACATTGATGAATTCACTAAATCCCTTATTCCAAAAAAGCGGAAGTAACTAAACCCAGGTTAACATGTAAACCCCAAAGGGAAAGGCCCACAAGGGAACTAGAAGAACCAACTAGATAAGGACCTACATCGGCACCACTGTAAGGCCAAGGCCCACTCATATGTTAACCTTAAAATGCCCAAGAAAAGATCACACGGGCTTACAACAACACTGGGTTGTGTACACAGCTGGATCTAACTATCCACAACGACCAAATAGGCTGTGCTTTTTACATTTCCATCATAAAAATAACTAAAAGCTTAACTAATAAGGAAATTCACATTTTAGCGAATGCCCTCTGGGCTATTGGTAAAAGCTGTATATTTTTAAATGAGTACCAAGATCACTAATTAGCGCTTACCATACTAAATGATATCCCTGTCCTCCATTCAAGCCACCAGAATAATAAGCAATTAATCGCCAATTTCTAAACACAAGAACTTGCACACCTAGAATTCATCAATAAAACGAAATTGGTACTGACCGTACTTTATCATGGATTCCTTCCCATAGTGATATTTGCAGGAAAGACGTAGGAGCACGAACTGGGGCGTGACCAACAAAAAGCGGGGCTAACTTCAGTAGGTCTTAAACAAGATAATGTGACTATCATCTCGAAATTAAAACGTAACTTAAAAGAACAATTAAACAAGAATGATATTTAGACTCCACATAAGTAATGCCCAAAAGACACTCCTGGCGAGAACGACAGGTAGTAAAGGGATGGTTTTTTACAAGTCCCCAACAACTATCTATCAGCTTAATGTTCGAACTCCAGAACCCACAATCTTACCTTTGTAAAGATATCACATTTTGTTGTACCTGATGGAGAAAATCTAATAACTAAAACACCTAATTAACTGGATAAACATGACAATCACAGTCCGGTACCATAAGAGTTATTCCGCACGTCGGACAATATCCCATTTAACGAAAATTACCATAATAAATAAAGGACCTAGCAGATTAGGTCACACCCTCATCCCTATTGTAAAAAACACCTACATCAATCCGAGTTTAGGACATTTCTGTTGTAAAGAACTTATTAGCATCGTTTTTTATAAATAAGTATTTTAAAATGTAATGATCGGCCAGACTCAGGTCCTCCTCTTTTAAACAATGTATATAGGGATCCTGCTACGGAACAATCGTTTATGTAGCGTTCCAAAATCGGATCATTGTATAATAAAAAAGACTATGTAATATTTAACAAACATAAAGGCCATTTCGATTTTATCTAAATGATATCTTTTTAACCGTGGCCCTGGAAATTTAACCGGAGGGAGGAAGAGCTAACTGACTTTATTGGAGGCATAGTATAAAACTAAGACTTATATACGAAATAAACATAACATCTCGATAAAAAATTTCTCTCTAAGTCTGTCCCATTAACTTTAAATTAAAATTATTTATAGGATTCTCTTTTTTACACAAAAAATCTGAATAATGTCCCATATGGGCTTTTAAGTCTCAAAGAGGACGTTAAAAAACAGAAAACGAAGTTCTGGTTGGAATTTACTACTTTCTATCAAATTCCACTCACATGCCATGGAGGGATACTCATTCAAAATTAACAGAAAATATGAGTTTATCAAATAGATCAAATGTTATCTTGTGCTATATTTAAACACACCAAAAATTTACAAAAATTTAATTTATATGTTTGGATGTTATAGATTTAGAACTATCTACCATAAGGAAATAACATTATATTTTTGTGTTGTTCAAGAAAATAGACAGACCTTACAACATCACCAATAACACCTAGTATAGTCTTCAACCAAACAAATGTATTATTCGTTCTTTATATATTTACATCCTAAAATTCACTCCAACGTTACTACGGTAACCCCCACATAAGAATATCCAAAAAAAGATTGGAGAGACAGGGACAAGACCTATTGGTTTATACACCAACACCTATTCGATGAATTAGTTTGCCCGCACACAAATCTCAACAAATTAGGAGGTGGCAGGACCCCCTAACAGATTGTGGAATCTTGACCTAAAGAACCCTAGTGCTATGAAGTCCGTGCCAAAGGCCGTACCTACGAGTGGATGCGGAATGACAGGGAACGCTGAGGAATGACATTGAAAAGCAAAAAAAAAAGAAATGCGGCAAAGGTCAAAAGTCAGTTAAAAACTACACCACCACCCTCATCTGCAGGTCTAGTGCCGACTATGTCCGACCTACTACCCAGGAGTCCTGCTGTGACACTGGCATCTATGGCCGGCGCAAGTCCTCCTGGATACGACTTTTGTAGTATGTCTCAGTCACCTGACACTAGGACAGAGAATAAACCCATCAAACATGCACACCAACCACCAACAAAGCGAC
>JAGGCT020004072.1:497199-529450 GCA_017654935.2 Phymorhynchus buccinoides
GAACCCACTTTGGGGTGGTCTGTTTACTCATTGTCAAATGTTCCGGTCTGTCAAGATCTTATCAGTTATTTATTTTTTTTAGAGGTTAATTTCATTTATAACTTCTTTAGTATATGTTTTAGAATACTGTAAGAAAAGGGAGCTACTGTACTTATGTAATCCCGAAAAAACGGTAGTCACAAGTCCAAGACTCTAAAACTAATAGAATAAACCGGAGGCCAAAGACCTTTTGCACGGTTAAAAATCCTATTTTGAAGTAAAACCTAGTTAAGAGAGGGAAGAAAGGATCCAAAGATGGCGGAAAAAAGGGGAGGTTGAATGAGCCGACCCAATTGAACACTAGTCGAGTAGGAGTAGTAGTAGTAATTTTGGTGTTTTACGTCCTTTCGACCCGGGAAGGCACATATGGGACCATGTTGTATTAGTTTGGGTATGGGTAAATAAAGATAAAACATCACAGGACACATGAGGACAAGACGTGGACAAACATATAGTGGTGGGGGGGAATTCTCCTAGCTAGCAAGTTTAAAATGATCATTTGAAATGATTATGAACCGAAGTTCGAGCTTAAAATAATTTTGGAACCGAAGTTCGTGTTAAATGAATTATAAAATAGTATGGTGTAATATAAAATTCACGGAATTCTTGTCTGGTCGACCGAAACAACCGATAAAGTTAAAAATTCAGGGCTACGGGGTTTAAAAACTCCAAAAAGCTTTATTTTATTATTAAAAGACAAAACTGTCCTTTACTTATGTTAAAAGACTTATATTTACAGGTGTTTATTTAATCTATTGTAAAAAATAGATCACGGGGCGAAGGCCCTATTTTATAAAAGTTTAAAATTATCCACTTTGGGGAGAGAACTCTCTCCCCTGGGACTTCCCTGGAGAGAGA
The DNA here is from genome assembly GCA_017654935.2 of Phymorhynchus buccinoides. Taxonomy (NCBI): domain Eukaryota; kingdom Metazoa; phylum Mollusca; class Gastropoda; order Neogastropoda; family Raphitomidae; genus Phymorhynchus; species Phymorhynchus buccinoides. The sequence goes on from JAGGCT020004072.1 coordinate 498,097, forward strand.
GCAGGGGAAGGTATTTACATTACTCGAGTAGGAGTAGTAGTAATTTTGGTGTTTTACGTCCTCTCGACCCGGGAAGGCACATATGGGACATGTATATTAGTAGGGTATGTGAAAATAAGGAAAACGACATTTTACAAGACATACAGAGACAAAAACATAAACATTACATATAATTGGGAGGAGGGGATGGAATTCTCTTTGTGCGCAAGTTAAAATGTTCTTTTTGAAAAGATTGGGAAACCGAATTCGTGTTAAGACAGATTGCGAATCGTGATTCTTAATAAAAGAATCTATGTGTGTGTAAAATGTTGTATTTTTTTAAAAAGCTTGTATATCATGTCTGACCCAACCGACAAATTTCTGTACATTAAAATTCCAGGGCTACTGGATTTAAAAATCAAGAAATATCTTTATTTTATTATTAAAAGCCTAATTTGGCCCATAGTTATGTTAAAATTTGTATTTACAAATATTTATTTAATTTATTTACAAAAATTTATGACTTGAATTTCAGGTCAAAGGGCAAGGCCCCATAAATAGATAAAATTTAAAATATCCTATCGGGGGAGATAACTCTCTCCCCAATGACTTCCCTGTAAACAAAAACAGGGGAAATATGTACATGCGGATAGTTAATTTTATTAAAGAACCGTAACAGTCTTGTGTTTATACTTTTATTTACATAAAGTTCTGGGAACAACGAAAGAATGGAAGGGGGGGACTTCGGAGGGTCTCAGCACACAATGAGGGGGCGGGACAAGCGAGAGGGGCGGTACGCAGGCCATCCCTGCGTCAGCAGCCCCACCGCAGGCCCACCCCAACATAGGGGAGACCAGCTCAACGAAGTAAAATAAGAATAAAAAAGGTTCCCAGAACATGGGGATTTAGGCCGTGATATTGTTTAAAATTTATTATTCCATTCATACAACATTCTTTCAATTATTAATATTTTGCTTTTTGCGGCAAGAGCGCAACCAGAAAGGGAGACTACCCGGTTGATGATGATGGTCCATATTGGTGGGGACCCCACGTTAAAATTTGTAAAAATGCTTGTTATAAAATTGCGGATTATGTTAAAATATGTTCGGAGGATAAGATATTTATGGTTAAAATGTTGTTCATAAAATATATAAAAGTCATCGTAGGACGGGTATGAGCTGTGTAGGACCCCGGCAGGCAATCGGCGACCGTGGTGCATCTTTTTTTTTCTTTTTTTTTTTTTTTAATTAAAGTTTTTAACGCCCTCTTGGGCCTTTCGGCCCATGTGGGGGCTTAGGGTGTTTCTTTGGGAGAATATCAGGAGAAAGGGTGGGATGGGGGCGGGGGGGGAGGGGGGAGGGGAGTGATTCGGAGGATCTCAGCACACCAAGTGAAGGCAGGCCCACCATTGGGGGGATACGCAAGACATCCTCGCGTCACCCCCATCAATGGGGCCGCCCCCTCCTGTGGGAGGTCGGCTCACGGACCACTTGGGGGGGGAAAGGAGGGGGAGGGGAGGTAGACACCCGGAGGTACTTCGCTCGGGATAACCTTAAAAAGGGAGGACCAGGCGCTCGGGATAGGAGGGGGGAGGGGAGGGGAGGGGGGGAGGGGGGGGGAGGAGGGAGAGGGGGGAGGGGCTGGAGGAGTATGAGGGGAGGGGGGGGGAGGGAGGTCTAGGGGGGGGAGGGTGGGGGGGAGAAGGGAGGGGGGGGAGTCTAAAATTAGCTCATTCCTTTAACTTTTGGTTGATACCAGGCTCGCATTTGACAAACTGACTTCTTATTTTTTTTAAAATCTACTAAAACGTTACGACCTAAAAATGTATCATTCACTGAGCATCTTCTCGATTATTAATTAAAATTTTCAGGACCACGGGTTAAAATTAAACTTTTTATTAATAAAAAAAAATTTTTTTAATGTGACGTGAGGTCTGTTAAAATTTAAGAGAAAGAAAAAAAAAAAAAAAAAAAGGGAAGCTATTTACAGAGCGTATCTTAGTTATTTACATTTAGATAATAAAATATTGTAAGGGTTGATTGTGAATTTGTAGGTAAATACGGGTAGGGGAAAAGAAGACTAGGCTGGGGTCAAACCCCTGACCTATGGTATCTGTGTGCGGTGTCTTAACCTCTCGGCTGTTGCTTAGGTTATTAATAGTGAAAGTTACTCTTTTATTCACAACCACAGGGGGGGAGGCGTCCTAGCTAAAAGTAAAACGCAGGAATCCGTCTGTCCTAACTACTGTGGGGCGATAAGAGTTATCTTGTTAAAATCAACTATGTACATCTATCTACACTCGTCATGCCTTTATACAGCCAACTCATCCTCGGTAAAATATTTACATTTTTAATAAGAAATAAAAGGAAGGTAAAAACCCGAGATTATAAAAATGGGCCACGACGGGTACGACCGAGTTTGAGCAGAAAAAAAAGAAAAAAAAAAAAAAGCTTGAGTGGATTAGAATGGCTATTGGGGTCAGTGGTGAGTTGTATGTTTTTCTTGTTGTTTCCGTGTTGGGTAACTGGTAGTGTTTATATAAAACAGGGCGGGGGGGGGGTGAGAAGGGTTGGTATGAGATGTGTTCAAGTTCTGGTTTTTGGTGGGGAGGGGGTATGGGTGAGAACGAGGTTCTTCTGTTTTTGTTGGGGTGGGTGGGTCATTGTGGGATTTTTATCATTAAGATTTATAATAAAATCTAGTATCACGATTAAAAAAGGCTGTGTTTATTCCAAGTCCAATAAAAGTGATTTATATTAAGAAGTGATTAATTAATAGGTGGAATGTTTTTGTTTTTTTGTTGTTGTTGGGTTTGTTTGTTTTTTTGAAACGGAAGGTCGGCTGCCAGTCCGCGTGAGTGGGTAGGGTTATATCCTATTCCAGGGTGAGAACCTTCCGCGGGAGGCATGTTGGGTTGTAGATGATTTGATATTTGTAGTGAGTAGAATTGAAGTTTTGTTGTTGTTTTTGGAGCCCATAGAGGGGGGGTAGGGGGGCTTGGACTGGCCCCCGTTGAAGGGACGATAGAAGGAAAGTAGGGGAGGGGGGGCGATCCCCAAAGATTTGGGGATCTGTGACCCCTGCGATGTGACAAGACCTCTCCTCTGGGCCTCGGGGGGGATGGGGATGGGGGGTGGTTGGCTAGACCTGGGGACCGGTCCAGGGAGATGCCGCTCGTTCTGGGGGGGGATCCGCCGGGGGGCGCCGGCCGGGGCCGCAGACCCCTGGTAGAAGCAAATGGGGGTGCGGCCCCGGGCGGCAACCCCCGGCGACTCACTTGCCCCCAGAGACAAGGACCAGCTGGAAAGTTGGGGGTGAGAGGGGCCGGGGTGACGCCCCCCGCCGGGCGGCCCGCCAGCCGGGAGACGCGGCGCCACTCGAGAGGGCCGATAGGGTTTCGGGCACGCCCGCGCACCCGCCGAGCACCCGGCCGGCGGGGGGAGGCCACCCGAGTCACTGGGTGGTGGGAGTGGGGCCCTTTGGAGAGGCAGCATACACCAGACCAGGGGTCACGGGGAAGGGCTTTATTTTGGATTATTGTACAGAGAAAAGATAGAATGGATTAGAATATGTAGCCAAAAGAAGCCCGGCCGAGGGCCTCCGCCAGCCAGATTATAGGTTGCCAGCCATGAATTTGGCTATGGATTATGGTTTGTTTTGTAAAGGGAATCTTGTTTATTTTAAGTTTTGTTACTAAGTTGTCTAATTCGAGGGTGATAGTATTACATTGTGAGAATATGTGATCTACTGTTAGGAAGTCTCCACACTCACATTCTAGTTCTTGAAATTTGTAGTATGTGGCCTCGGTTCTGAGTCTGTAAATTAAAGATAGAACAGATCGAGGAACGGGGGGAAAAAGTCCCCCCTTAACAATTTGGTGATCCCAGGAGTGAGCTTTGCACCGGGTTTCAAGTTCCCGAGCCCACCCCAGGAATGATTTTTTCGTAAGGATAGATTTAAATTCTTGGATAGAGAGTTTGATATTTATTTTAGTACCGGCCCGACCAAGGGCCGCCTGTTTGGCGGCCCAGTCGGCCTGGTCGTTACCATGTAGGCCACAGTGGGAAGGGATCCAGCCTAGTGAAATGTCAGTTCCCTTAATTGTTATCTGGTGTATGAGGAAGTTAATTTCTTGTACTACGGAACGTCTATTTTTAGAATGACCTACTAAAGCTTGAATGGATGAGAGTGAGTCTGATAGTATAACTGCACTTCGTGGTGGGTTTGGGAAGTTGTTGATATAAACGCATGCTTCTAGTATGGCCCAGAGTTCGGCGCTGAATATTGAGATGTTATTATTTAGTTGGAATGATTTAGTGATTTTAAGATCTGGAATTGTAAATGCGCAGCCTGTTTGTTGATTGATTTTGGAGCCGTCTGTATATATAAGGAGATGTTGGTGAAGACTGTGGATTTTTTCTAAGGCTGCGACTTTTAGTCTGTTTGGGTCTTCTTGTTTAGAGTATTGTTCGTGTAGGGAGGTGTCTGTTGTTATCGGAGTCACCTCCCACTGTGGGTAGTCATATGTAGGGTGGGTGGAGACTTCCGCTATGTTGACTCCTGCCTCATGGAACAGATCTTCAGTGTATTTGGTTATGGGTATGGATTTGTGATACAGGGACGGATGTTTGGTTATATGGTCAGGATGAGAGTGGTAATAAGGGTTAGAGAAGTTATCATAGAATTCAAAGTCTGTGTAAGTTTGAGTAGCGTATATACGGGGAAGGAGAATAGAGCAGTTAAGTTTTAGTAATTTACGCAGAGGGAGCCAGCCCACATCTCGATAAATGAGATCAGTTACCGCATAGCGGGGGAGCCCCAAAGCTATCTTGAGGCCACGGAGTTCTATTCTTTGTAATTTAATTAGGTCATGTGTTGTTAGGGAGTGCATGGCTTCTATTCCGTATACTAGTTGGCTGCGAATGAGTGATCTTACAAGGTTAGTTAGTATTTTAGGGTCTTGTGCCCATTTTTCATGGGAGATAATTTTGATGAAGTTTAGTATTTTATAAGCTTTCCTAGTTATATAGTTAATGTGTTCTGTCCAGGAGAGATTATAGTTTATAATAACACCTAGGAATTTGGCATGGTTGGAGGCCGCTACTGCTTGTCCGTTGATGGTTATTGATAAATTATAGTTAACTGTGGGCTTTTTGATGTTAGTTAGTATTAAAAAGAGACATTTATTTGGGGCCAATGAAAAACCGTTGTCTTGTAGATAGTGGGCTATTAGGTTAGTTTGTTTTTTATGTTGTTTTAGGGCTTCTTTAAGTTTTGTTTGATTAATTTTTGTCATAGTTAGGGTCCAGGTTGCTATATCATCTGCATACATACTAATTTTGTTGTTTTTGATGTTTGTTTTAGTAATGTCTGATACCATAATGTTAAAGAGAGTAGGGGCAATTATGCTACCTTGGGGCACCCCCATATCAAGCGAGTGACTGTCAGAGAGGGACTGGCCCACTCTTACTCTCATGGATCGGTTTTCTAGGAAGGATTTGATAAAGTTAAAGAGGTTTCCTTCCACGCCGAGCCTGCTGAGTTTTTGAAGTAGTTTCCCATGCCAGACAGTGTCATAAGCACCCTTGATGTCAAAAAAGGTGACAAGTACACTCTTTTGGCGGGCGAAGGCTTTTCTGGCATGGGAAGTGAGCTTGACAATCTGTTCTGTGCAACTTCTATGCTTTCTGAAACCTGCTTGTACTTGGGGGAGTATGTTGTTTCTTTGTAGGTGGTATTCTAATCGTGAACGCACGATTCTTTCGTACACCTTACCCAGGTGAGGGGTGAGGGAGATGGGGCGGTAGCTTTTGGGATCCTGTTTTGGTTTCCCAGTTTTCAGGATCCCGACTACCTGTGCACATTTCCAAGCCTGGGGCACTTCCCCACTCTCCCAACACCTGGAGTAGAAGTGGTTAAGAATTGACAAAAAAAGTAGGGGGTAGTTGTTTAAGTATACTGTAGGAGATGGGATCCCCTCCTGTTGCTTTGTTAACTTTTTTAATACTACGAAGGGCCGTGGCAAGCTCGGCGAGTTTGAGAGGGGCATTAATACAGTCAGTGTTATTTATGGATTTGGGGGGGGGGGGGATTGTATTTCTTTTTTGTTGTTCCGCAGGGGAGAGATGTTTTGTTTGGCTGGCTTTGGCGAATGTCTCGGCCAGGACATTGGCTGTTTCTTGATTGGTTTTAGTGATTTTATTGAAGGTAGGGCAGAGAATTTGCGGTGTTTTTGGTTTGCCTCCCGCTTTGATCCTACGCAGTCTTTTCCAGGCACTATTTAGATCTTTAAATGACAGAATTGGCTCGTTGGTGAAGTATTCTAATTTAGCCTTGGCGACCATCTTTTTACTATATTTTTCAGCTATACATTTATTTTGATGGTTAGGGTGAGAAGGTTGTTTATTAAATGTATTGCATGCGGAGTGTTTTTGTTGGACGGCCTCTGCACATTCATCGTTCCACCAGGGGTTGTTTCTCATTTGATAGTTGGAATTAGGGGTTGATTTTGGAATTGTGGTGTCTGCTGCTGTAGAGATGGCTGTTCTTATGTTATCATAGTAAGTTTCTAGATGTGTATTTAGTAGGCTTTCGTGGGTGTATGAGCTGAGCAGAGTTTTAAACTGTTGCCAATTGGCTTTGTCGTATTTGTATTGAGGGGGTGGTGGGGGGTCTTTGGATATCTCGATTTCTGCTGTGAGGGATATGATAATGGGTTTGTGGTCAGATCCTAGGGGGTCTACTTGGGGAGTCCATGAGAATTCGGTAAGGAGTTGGGGGCTGGCTAAGGTTAAGTCTATGGCTGTAAGTCTGTCTGTGGGTCTGTCGGGGTAACGAGTAGTAGAGCCGTCATTTAAAAGGGTTAAGTTAGAGTTTAGAATGTCAGTAAAAAGTTTTTGGCCCCCTTGTGAGTGATGGGCCGCGTTTTTTTCCCATGAGGGGTGGTGGGCGTTAAAATCTCCGACCACCACCCATGACTCAGTTGGGGGGAGGGAGGCAATCCAGTCTTCAGTGGGCATTTTGTCGTATCCTCGGGGGAAATAAGTATTGATTATTTTAGTGGGCTTATTATTTAGTGTGATTTGGATAGTATTGGAGTAGACTGTGGGGTGGACGTTTTGTATAGGGGAGGGTGTGTGCTGAAATTGGATGTTTTGGTGAACATATGTGGCTGTTTGTATGTCTCCTTGAAAGTTACTGACCCCTGGTGGATGGCAGAAGCCGTCCAGTTTTGGTAGTTTGGAATAATGTACTCTAAGAGATTGAAGACAAATAATATGGAATTGAATGGGGTTTGTTGTTAGGAAGTTGATAAGGAAAGGGAGGTTCGGTGTTACGGCGCGACAGTTCCACTGGAGCAGGTTTAGGGACCCAGGCGCCGTAACATTTGGGACCTGTGAGGTGCCCTCAGCAGCGACGTGCAGGCTGGGGGGGTACTATTTTGTTCTTTGTCTGGGAGGACTGTCTGCGTTTTTTGGCCTCTGTTTGTTCCTGATCAGGGCGGCAAATGAGTTGGGCAATTCGCATGCAGTTTGAGGAGGGGGAGATATCAAATGGTTCAGGGAACATAGATTGTGGTAACAGGGACTTAAGTCCCTGTACGAGTGTTAGTGGTTTGGTTGAAGTTCTGGCTTTGGCTATTTCTATGAGCATTTGGGTCATGAATTGTTCACCTTGGGTTTTGTCACTGACGTCCAGGTTGTTGAGTTCGAGTTGGATGATGGGGGAGGGGGTGGGGGGAGGGGGGGTGGGGGTGGGGGAGGGGGGGGGAGGGGGGGGATTGTCGGGAGGTGGTTTGTCAGTTTGTTGGTCAGGGCTGTCACAAGTTGTGTCAGGTGGTTATCTAGTTGTTTCATCATTATTTTGGTTTGTTTAGTTATTTGGTCTTCAACAATTTCCTGGATTTTTTTTTCAGTTAGGCTTTTGGCTCGGGAAATCTTGAGGGCTTGGGCTTTAAGTTTGTATTGTGTGGCCTGGTAGGAGGGGATTCTTCGGCGAAAGCTTGAGGGCACGCCCTTGAGGAGGGCGTAGTTTTTCGTGGTGGGGGCTGATGGAGCTGAAGGAGATTTTTGTAGAATGGTTGGTTTGGGTTGAGTTAGTTTATAACGGGGGGCGGGGGTTGGTTTTGTGGGGAGCTTCTGTCTGGTCATGTCGGCGTAGCTAATGGTCGCCGAACGCCCAATGGCGTTCCCAGTCCTCCAAGACGGATCAACCGGGGGGAGGGGGGGGAAGAGGAGGGGGGTGCTGCTTTGTTTTTGTTTGTGTTTGTGGTTTTGGTCGATGGCCGCCTTGGCTCTCCTAATTGCCTCTGCGTAGGGAATGAAGGTCTCACCCCGGAATTTGTTGGCTTGGAGTCGTAATTTGTATTCAGGACACCCGGCGTAGGCTGCCGAGTGACCCCCTAAACAGTTAACACATTTACGTTCAACGGTCTGGCACTCGGTAGCCAGGTGTCCTGTCTGAGAACAGCGGGCGCAGGTCTTATTAGTAGCGCGACAGTGTTGAGCTGTGTGGCCGAGTCGGGCACAGTTTTGGCACCTACGCACCGGGGCGACATAGGTGTGCACCTTGTACTCGACGGCATTGATCTTAATGTAGTCCGGAAGGTAGGTGCACGTGAAGGTGATCTTGACTGCCCTAGAGTCGGAGCCGTCTCGATTTTTCAGTCTTATCGCGGTTTTCGCTTCTGGTATGTGGGGGAGCATGTCAAGTACGCTCTCGGAAATAGGGATCCCCTTTATGACACCTTCGGTCGTTGCGGAAGGGATTGTGCATTTAATTTTTATGTTGGAAATTTCTGTCATGGCGGCTAAGTTTTTCTGTTGTTTGGCCGACTGGCAGCCGATCAGCCAACTGTTGTTAGGAAGAGCTCGTTGGCTCTGGATGGGACCGATGGTATTTTTGCCACATTTTATAAGATGTGGTGGGACCAAGGCCTCGAAGGGTGGCCTGGCCGGTAAGCAGGTCCTGAACTTTGACTGGAAACTTGAGAAATTCAGGGGGAAGTTGGTCGTTGTTAGGGCGTCTTCTATTTGGTAGGCGGTTTTGGCTTTTTGGTGTGGTGCATCTTAAAAGTGGTGGTGGGGTGTATGTTTGCTTTGGTCCTCTTCGTTAAGCGAGAGGACCAATGAAAAGCGTTGTAAATTTTGACAGTGAAGTACTACACGAATATTCGCGATAAGAGGCGTTCATCACGTAGCTTGTTTTATTACACAGGAGGACTCACTGCCTAGCCGCCGAAGCGAGCACACCTGAGCTCCCGAATAAAGCGACGCTGCGAAATCAACAGACGAACGAACTACAAAAGAAGAAGACGCGCTACTACTACAGCGCCCACTCTACACCCCACTAAAGGGAAGGATAACTTCACTCCACGCAGCTACCACTAGGCTTCGGCCTATCTGCGTCCACTTCACTTCGCCTCAAATTAAAAGGAGCCACCACTACTGGAACGAGAGAACGGCACCACATCAACGCCACGCCTACAATTCGCGAGGCTCCTCCTCGATCTTGGGCCCTCTCCTCCTGTATTATTAAGACTCATGTGAGTAAATAGAAATCTCGGTTCAGACCGAGTCCTAAGTTCACTCTTAGGCCTCATCTTTCATAACAGCCTTAGTTAAATTAAGTGTAGTTCCTCTTGTTCCGGGTTGGCACCCTTCCACCTCTCTTGATTTATATTTTCACTAACAAATTTTTTTCCCCTTTATGATTTTCTTCTGTGTTTTTCATTTTCTGTTTTACATAGATTAGAGAAGCACAGATGAGCAAAAGCGGAAAGACAAAAGGGGGGGGCGACCCCCCCGAACCCGAAATAGTCAGGGAGACCCCCCAGTCACCCAGCCCCAACAAAGATCTCTCAATCACAAATCCTGAAATCTACATCGATGTGACACCCCCAAAATCCAACACCAAAGATGTGTTCCTACTCTTCACCCCCTCAAGAAAACGCCTTAGAAGAACCGGTTCTGAAGCCGAAATTCAACTCAGTCCCCAAAAAACAAGCCCAGATCCAAAAAAGACAAGAGAAGAGCTCGGGACCATGGAGGGTGAGGGCGCTTGCTCTCTCCCCTCCACTGGTCACGTAACACAACCAGATCAACCAGGGGACCCTGGCAGTAAGGCCGTGTCTCCGGTCACGACCCCTGTCAGGAGATCCGATTCAATAGACACTGTTCACAGTGCAAGCAACACACAAACAGACACTACTGATTTGGATTCACTAAAATCCAACAACAACAACAACCAAACCTCACAGCCAACAAACAAAAAACCATCAAACAGAACCTTCAGAAATCAAACACAACCCCAGCCCCCCCCCACCTTCGTCAAACACCCAGTCATCGTCCAGGATCTGGGTACGGGCCCGGCCACCATTAGTGGTCTAGGCCCCCTTTCTCAAATGAAGCTCTGGTCCAACGCGATCGGCACCATCTTAAGCCAGAGACCCTTGGCGGGCAATCGGTGGCTAATCGGATGCTATTCCACCGAACAACAAAACAAACTAGCAAGATTAAACTCAGTTTCACAAATACCAATCAAATGCACCATTCCATCTGCAACCACCGAGGGGGTCATTAAGCCCATACCCCTCGGTGAAAACATTCAAGAGCTGTTGCCGTACATCCCTGACGCCAAATCGATCATGAGGCTCAAAAACAGGGACGGCACAGACTCCAAAGCTCTCAAGATCACCTTTGATAAGCCCATACTGCCTAAAATCACAAATATATTAGTCACTGAGTACATCGTGTCCCCCTTTGTGGCCCCTGTCAGGAGGTGCAGGAAGTGCGCACGGCTTGGCCATAATATGGACCAGTGCCGTGCACCAAAGCACATCTGCACCAAGTGCGCCGGGCCCGGTCATGCAGCCAAAGACTGCGAGGCCGCTGTGGCCAAGTGCGTGAACTGCGGGGGCCCACACTCTGCAGCCTACAATGGCTGTCCACAATATCCAGCTAAGGCTTCAAGCAAACAAAATTCGTGCAGAGGTCTTCATCACTTACGCTGAAGCGATCCGTAGGGCCAAATTGGCCCTCGAAGCAAATAGACAACAGAAACAACTTCATCAAGCTCCCCCCTCCCCCCCCCCTGACGTAGACCCTTCGTGGCGACTACCCCCACAACAACAACAACAACAACAACTGACAACCAACACTTACGCAAAATGCCGTTTCAAGGAAACCCCCCCCAACAAAAAACCACCCCCTGCTTGTCCCAAAAACTCAACCAACAGTGCAGAACAAAACCCCCCACCCCGAACCCCAATCAAATCCCTGCCCCCCCCCCCCCCCTCCCCCCCTTCCCTCCCCCCCCCCCTTCCCTCCCCCCCCCCCACCCCCGTCCCCTACTGCTCGTTTCACAGTTCGCACTAGACTTTCCAGCGCAGTAACAAAATCACTCCAAAAAAAAGCAAATAAGGCAAAACTTCTTGCTGCTCAAGAAGCAAACAAAAACAACATTGAAGACATCATAACAGAAAAAATCAACTTACAAACAGCTACCATGATGGACAAACTGACGACCCACATGGACAAACTATTCAAAACTCACACAAAACAGACCCCACCACCACAGGACACACGCGTGAAAATCAAACCCCCCACCCCCACCCCCCACCCCCCCCCCCCCAATGCCCCATCTTCCTCGCCCCCTCCTCGCCCCATCCCTCCACACCATCAAGCTCTGACAAATCTACCGCTGAAACATTTATGATAGAAGTATTGAAACACTTTGCCAGGGCCAGAACGACCAACAAACCGAAACTACTTTTGGAGGGACTAGTCTCCCTCCTACCACCCTCTAGTAACCCCACCACAATTAATATGGGACCCGACAGCAAACTTATGAGGCTAGCTGAACTGGCCTGTGGAATTCCCGGGTCAGTAGGCCACGAGGGGAAGGGCAGGATGTCTTCACAGTCATCCCGCAAATCACAGTACCAAAAACCATAAACCCCATTCTAAAAATAGTATCAGTATAGCAGTAACCCCCCTTTTTATAGTAACCGGCGCGGTCCCAAAATTTAGTGTCTTGCAGTGGAACTGTCGTTCCATTGCAAGAACCATTGATCATTTATTATACTTTCTCCAGACTAACAATACTAAGTACCAACTATTATGTTTACAATCCTTGAGTTCAAAATTTTCCGATCTTCCAAAAATTTATGGCTACCAATACCCCCCTCATGTCAGTAATGAAATAGGTAGGGTGTACACAGCAACATACATAAGTCAACACACCCATGTGGGCCACGATGTTTCATTCACCTTCTAGCCGTCGAGCCGTCAACACCTCCAGTAATTGCTCTCGTACAAGCCAGAAAAGAAAAGGAGACCTCTTCGCCACTGCTGCGTTCGAGCGAAAAAGAAAGGGGACACTTCGCCCCAAACGGATTTGCTTGCCTTCCCTGCTACGGCCTCCAGACCACGTGACTACTTCGTGCCCTGCCAGACACCACCACCCTCCACCCGAGGGCTTTTTTACAGTTAAGTGGCATGACTCGAGCCTCTGGCCGATCGTCCGAAATTGAATAACTTTTTGTAAATTGCGTTATCTCTTGGCCTGGGGAGGCATTGTGTATTGTGTATATATTATTATACTAACAAACATTTTTTCCCATCCCTATTATTTTCCTCTATATTATTTTCTTGTTTCATGTTTAGAAAGATGTAATTAGGGCACCATGAGCGAGGAAAGTTCTAAGATAGAGGGAAGGGAGGGGGTGGGGGACATCACACAGGAAACAAACACGGATAACAGTTTTGAAACTCTCTTTGACAGCTCAGGGGATTCAAACACGTTTATCGAGGTTGAGCCAAAGCTCCCTCTTCGTGAACACATCATAGGGAGTCCCGTCCCCTCCAATACAAGCACTCCAACCACACCTACCAGAAAAAGAAACAGAGGGGACGAATCGAGCCCCTCTAGTCCCAGTCTGTCACCAGGCAGCAAAAAAACAAAAGAAGATTTGCATAACATGGATAAAGAGATTAGTCCAATCAATTCTGAAGTCCAGTGTCTAGACCCATCCCCCTCAAGGGACACAAACACAGACCACACTAAAGAGGGGGAAAACACCATGGGCACCCCCCCCACACCTGTCCCATTCAAAGATAACCCTCACACCATTGACTCAATTTGGGGGTCTACCACCAAAACAAATACAGATATATATCAACAAGAACAACAACAAAACCAGATAGGGTCAAGGCCCATCCCGAAACCAAGACCCAGACGGGTACGTACACACACACCCGCCCATTTGAGGGAAAACTCAAAAGAACCCACAAAACCGACCTTCTTGAAGTACCCGGTCATAGTTGAAGACCTGGGTACGGGTCCAGCTACAATTAAAGGCCTTGGCCCAGTGACCGGGATGCGCCTATGGCAGAATGCCATAGGCGACATCGCGAGTCAGAGATCCCTGGCCGGCAACCGACTCTTGATAGGCTGCATCTCCGCTGAACAGCAGAACAAACTTGCCAATCTGAAACAAATCTCAAAAATCAATGTTAAATGTTTCATACCTACAGCTTCAACGGAGGGGGTTATCAGACCCATCCCTCTGGAAGAAAACATTCAGGACCTTCTGCCATTGATTAAGAACGCCAAACACATATTAAGACTAAACAACCGAGATGGGTCTAAATCTAAAGCAGTGAAAATAACATTTAACGAACCCATCCTCCCCACACAAATTAAGATCTGTGCCCAAACCTTTGAAGTCTCCCCCTTTGTTGCCCCAGTTAGGAAATGTAGAAAGTGTGCCCGGTTCGGACACTCTGCAGAGCAGTGCCGCTCAAAAAAGGAGACCTGCGCTAGGTGCGCCGAACCGGGCCACTCAGCACAGTCATGCACGAACACCAACAAGTGCGTGAACTGTGGAGGTCCCCACTCAGCGGCATATGGCGGATGTCCGCAATACCAGCTCCGCGTCCGCGCCAATAGGATTCGCGCGGAAGTTTTCATCCCCTATGCAGAGGCGATACGCCGGGCCAAACTGGCCCAGGAAAGTGAAAGTACAAAAAAACAAAACACCCCATCTTCTCCTTGTTCACCCACAGTAGATCCTCTCTGGCAACAGGAGGACAGACAAAAGCCAAGCTACTCAAATGCAGTCAAAAACCAAAATTTCAAACTTCCAGTCTTAAGTCAGATCCATACCCAACAATCTACAAATCAATCTCTTCCCACTTCTACTAATATCACTGAAACACCAGAAAACCCCAAAGAAACACAGAACACAAAACCCAAAACAACCCCCAAACTCAAACCTAAGAGACATCGAATCCTGAGCTCACAGGAGAGGGTACTTCGAAAAAAAGCTGAGTCAGCCAAGGCAGCCCTCCGTGAACAAATGACAAGTCACAAGATCGAAGAATTAATCTCCAAACAAATGGCTAAATTCACAGTCGGAATCATGACTCAAGTCACAACATATATGGATAAAATTTTGACAAACTTTACAGACAAACTGACAAAACATACACAAATAGAAAACCAAACTAGCCAGACCCCCACCTCCCCCCCTCCAACACAAGATACCACTCTAACAGATAACATTCATTTTAACGTTAAACCAACTTCTAATCATACATCTACTGAGGTCATGGTGACCCAGATCCTAACGCAATTTGCTAAAGCAAGAACTACGCAAAAACCCGGCCTCTTGTTGGACGGCATCCTCTCCCTTTTCCCCCCCTCCAGCAGCCAGCCGTCGGTGAGCTCGAATTCCAATCTATTTAGATTGGCGGAGCTCGCCTGCGGCCCGGCGGGAGGGGAGGGGGTCCGTCAGAAGAGAGTTGGGTCCCAATCATTAAAAAGATAGCGACATTTAATTAAACTTTTAATTAAGACTACATTTAATTAAACTTTTTCAACCCTTCTTTTTTCTTACTCCCCACCCGTAAGGTTACTATCTAAGTTAAACATTTTGCAATGGAATTGCCGGGCCATTAAAAGAACAGGCGATCATTTAATTCATTACTTATCAACAAACACTAACACATTTCATTTTATTTGTTTACAATCTTTAAATATAAATTACGCTAACTTGCCCCGCATCCAGGGCTACCAATATCCACCTTCAGTTAGTAATACAACAAGCAAAGTATATACAGCCACTTACATACACCTAAACATGCAATACACTAATATAAATTCCCCAGAAGAAAATATAACAGGTAAACGGTATTCCAATACTATTCAAACAAAAATTAATGGTAAAACTACTAACATTTTAAATTTGTATTATCCTAAGGGATATAGTTCAGTCGAAACTACTAATTGGCTTCCCTCCCTTACAGACACTGTCTCCTGGGTAGTGGTGGGAGACTTTAATGCTCATCACCCTACCTGGGAGGACTTTGGTTTTTCACCTAGTGGCGGGGGTGGGATGTTAATCCAACAAATAAATGATTCCCACTTAATTCTTCTTAATGACGGATCGTCCACTCGATTTCCAGATTCAAATAAGCATAAACCAACAGCTATTGATTTAACACTGGTCAGTCCTGATTTAGTGGTTAACCACGAGTGGTATCCGTTGTCTGATACCTTGTTATCAGACCACAAACCAATTTTTATTACTTTTAACATCCAAGTACCCTCACCTATTCATCCCCATCAAAATAATTTTAACTACGATAAAGCAAACTGGACCTTATTCCAGTCTATTCTTAGTAAATATAATAAAGACGACATTTTTGACCCAGATTTAGAAACTAATTATGAGAATATAAGAACTACTATTCTAAAAACATGCCATCTTTCTATTCCATCAATTACACAGACCACAAAAACTCGTCCATCAGCAAAACCGTGGTGGAACGAGACAGTTTGTGAGGCCATTAAAAAGAAAAAAAGAGCATGTAACTATTTTGATTGCCATCCCACCCCGCCCAACCATACCTCCAAAGTAGAGGCGGAAGATCTTTGCGAGGAGGCCATTAACGTTGCTAAACGGGATTATTTTAATAAAGAGGATATTATTGATCATAAGGATCTAGGCTTAGCCTGGAAAAAAATAAAGCGTATAAATAACAGAGGTAGAGTGTGGGAGCCTAGAGTGACACAAAATAATATAACAACCACTACTAATTCCCAAACTGCAGAAGTGCTTGCAGAAACATTTGCTGAAGCATGTCAGACAAAATATTTATCCATAGAGGAACAGAACAGACGGAGCGAAAAATCTTATACACAAAAATCTACAAACAATTCGCACTACATTAATGCCCCCCTCAAATTGACCGAGCTTGCTGGGTCCCTAAATCAAATTAGAAAAACCAACAAAGCCACGGGAGGTGATCCCATCTCCTACAAGTTAATTAAAAAACTTCCCCCTTCTTTTCACGAGATTTTACTTCAATTCTACGCCAGATGTTGGGAGGGGGGGGAGGTGCCATGTGCATGGAGAGAGGCACAGGTGGTAGGGGTCCTTAAGCCTGGAAAACCGGCTAGGGACCCCAAGAGTTACCGCCCCATCTCCCTCACTCCCCATCTAGGCAAGATATACGAGAGAATCGTAAAAAACAGACTAGAATATTTTCTAGATAAAAATAACATAATTCCCACCATACAGGCAGGTTTTCGTAAACACAGGTCCTGTATGGAACAAGTAGTCAGACTTACCTCCCATGTCAGAAAAGCCCTGGCTAGACGCAGGAAAGTCTTTGCCACCTTTTTTGACATAAAAGGGGCATATGACTCCGTCTGGCATGGGAGGCTACTCGAAAAAAATCAGCAGGCTCGGTATTGAGGGCAATACATATAACTTTATATTAACATTTCTCCAGAATAGAAGTTTTAGAGTAAGGGTGGGCCAGTCACTCTCAACAAGTCGCCAAATGAACATGGGAGTTCCCCAGGGCAGTATCATAGCACCTACTCTTTTTAACATCATGGTCCATGACATATCCCAAATTAAATTTGAAGGTTGTCGCATATCAATGTATGCAGACGACATAGCTATTTGGTCGCTACCTACAGCAAGAGGGGTAAAATCTACCCTTGACCCTGAACTTGGTGTTCACCAACATAACACCAACCTAATACTGCATTATTTAAAGTTTAATGGTTTTTCCATTTCGCCACAAAAGTGCGAATTCATGATTTTTTCAACTGGCCACATTAAATATGATAATTATAAAATCCAAATTTT
The DNA here is from genome assembly GCA_017654935.2 of Phymorhynchus buccinoides. Lineage (NCBI taxonomy): Eukaryota > Metazoa > Mollusca > Gastropoda > Neogastropoda > Raphitomidae > Phymorhynchus > Phymorhynchus buccinoides. The sequence continues at coordinate 515,240 of JAGGCT020004072.1, forward strand.
AGACCAAATAAAAACACCATCCCCCTATGTTAAATTTCTAGGAGTCTATCTATCGAGAGATCTGTCATGGACCCAACATATTACACATCTAGTCAACAAATCAACAAAGGCCCTTAATTTCATTAAAGTTATAACTAGACAGAAATGGGCCAAAGATCCCAAATTCATAATATATCTGGTTAGGACCTTGGTCCGTAGCCGTCTCACCTACGGTATGGAAACTTTTTATAACTTAACCAGATCCAATTTAAAAGCAATACAATTAATAGAACTTAAAGCCCTTAAGACTGCCCTGGGCCTCCCGTCCTTCGCGGTTAACTACCTGGTTTATAGAGATGTGGGCTGGCTCCCCTTACATCACTTAATTAAACTAAACTGTGCGACCTTCTTGTCAAGATTATACAGCACTAACAATTTTACTAGAGAAGATTTTCTTACACAATTTTCCGATCCTTATTTTGCAACATCAAATAAAACAAATAAAAAATACATTAATATTTATGATTATACAGAAAGCCTTTTTATAAATTCTGATATATCTATAGAGAGAACAGTTTTTTATCCCAAGAACATAGTGCCACAGTGGGATTGGGATCCTCCAAACTACGATACTTCCTTACATCAAGAATTTAATAAAGAAGAAAATATAAATCAACTTACAGTAGCTGCCAAACAAAAAATTTATAATTTTAAACACCAACTTAGTATTTTCACTGATGGCTCAAAAATCACCCAAAGACAGATAGGATGTGCTTTTGCAATTCCCAGTTTAAAAATCTTCAAAAATTTTCAACTTAATTGTAATATTTCAATTTTTTCAGCAGAATTGTGGGCTATTTTAGAAGCCCTTTCATACATTAACTATCTACCCAACCCTCCTTTCCAAATTGCTATCTTTTCGGATTCACTTTCCTCCATCCAAGCAATGCAAGGGGAAAGCCACAACCGTTTAGAAATAAAGAACGAAATAAAAAAATTAATCCATCATCTACAGCTAAAAGGGACCATGGTCACCTTGATATGGATCCCCTCCCACTGTGGCCTGATGGGAAATGAACTAGCAGACCGTGAAGCAAAAAGGGCAGCCACTCAAATGTCTGGTTCACCAGTAGACATTGGTCTGTCACTTGGCGAGGTCAAATCTTTATTAAAAAAAGCGTCACTTCAGGAGTGGGCGAGGGAACTTGAAACATACTCTAAGGCCCACTCCTGGGATCACAACTTAGTTCAGGGGGGACTCTTCCTCACCGTTCCAAATCATGTATTAAAACTAATTTTCCGTTTAAGAACTAAATCACATTTTTGTAAATTTCAAAACATCATATGTGAATGTAACAGCCAACTTAATTTAGACCACCTTTTCACACCTTGTGCCTTTATACAAAAGGACTTCACCAAACTTTTTAATAAACTTCAAGCAGCAAATATATCTTTCACTTTAAAAGATATTTTGAAATACGGTGAGAAGGAATGGTCCCCCCTGGTATGGTTTGCAGAAGCCATACGCCAATCTAGTTTTAAAGAACATTTCTAAGAAAGCAAAAAACATATTGTTTTATTAGTTGTTATACAGCACTCATTTTAATCTATTTTAATCTGTCACTATAAAAATCCTCATAGAGGGCCGGCTTTTTGGCGGCCATCTTGACCTTATTTTAATATTTGCTCCGTATCTGTTTTGTTCCTTATTATTAACAAAATAAAAATAAATAAAAAAATAATAAAAAATAAATAAATAACCAATAAAAGAAATGTCTATTAATTAATTATAATGGGGACCCTGTGCCTGGGCCGGATCGGTACCCCCCCCCCCCCCTTTCGGGAGGGGGGGGTGGTGCTGGGTGCGACTCAGACACAGACTCTATGGTAGTTACGTCGCGTCGTCTCTTCTCCCCTTCTTTTTTGGGAGGGGGGGGGCAGACGTCTGCAAGGTGTCTCGGGCGGTGACAGATTTAATCTCTTGCTGCCCGAGATACCTCCGGGTGGTCACCCTTATTGGTGTCACGCCCGCGGTAACGTCCCTATCCGAAGGGAATCCTTAACCCGCTTCTTATATATTAAAATTTATCATAATCCACCTGGTGGGGGTGGAGTCTCTCTGTGTGTCGGTCCTGTCGCCCACTCACACACCCTTTCCCATTTCCCCACTTCCGCTATTCTTTTATTTTCTCCCTTCCCCCCTGTCCGTGGGTTCCCGGCTTGCCACACAGAGACTTCTTTGGTAGCTGTTACGCTTAGCGTTGTGGTCCCCCCTCATGGACCACATAAGCGGCGCCTTTCCTCTGGGTGGGGAGAGGAGGAGGGGTCCCTTTCCCTCCCTCCCCTCTCCCCCCTCATGTAAGAATCCTTAACCTCCCCCCCCTCCATCACCATTTATTACCTTTATACTTTGTTGTTTTTATCCATCTGTTTATATTTATTTATTTAATATAATAAACATAAAATAACAAAAACAAGTGTACCTGGCTCCCATGCTACAGTATTATATTATCGTCTAAATGACATCATGTCAACGAAGGCGGGAGGGATTTTGTGGCCACCCCCCTTCGGGATAACATGTAATATTTTAAAATCTTACAAACAAACCGCGTGGTCGCCACTGCTTGTCTCTTGTCAACTCTAAAATTTATACTTAATTAGATACGGGAATATCCTGACCATTGGATTGGTCCCGACCACAAATACATTTAATCTCCATATATATATTCTTGATATTTGCCGGCCAGGGATTCTCCTGTTTCCTTTTTCTAGGCGCCGGGTTAATCTTGCCGGACTTTTTAAATATATAACTATACTTCATGATAAATATACCATACTATTATATAAAGTACCTCACATTAATTTTACTAGTAACTTTTAACTTAATTTTAGTCAGGATGATGATCTGACTTTTATAAAAAATAATTTTAAACATATTCAAAACGTTAAATATTTTAACACAAAATTTAATTATATAGTTCATGGTGCCCTATCGGTATTATAATCTTACATGTTTGTATTTTATGTTTGTATTATAGTTAGCTTGGACTGGGATCAGTTAAAAGTAAATAGGCCCATAAGGAGGTCCCCCTCTCGGGGAGGTGTGCCCGTGGCTGGCGGTGGGTGTGGGTTTGTCTCACACTCCCACCGGCGGCGGGGGCGGCTCCCCTTGACAGGTCGAGGACTCCTGGGTTATTGCCCCTCACTTTTCCCTCCCTCCCAAAACCCGTGAGAAGACTTCCCCCTTGATGGGGTGGGCCCGTCGTGGGTTGTTGACGCGAGGATGTCTTGCGTATACCTCCCTCGGCTGGCCTGCCCCAACATCGTGTGTTGAGGCCCTCCGGGATCCCCCTACCCCTCCCCATCCCTTTCTCATCAAGATCCCTTTCCAAGATTTAACACTTATCCCCCTTTAAAAATTAATTTGGTTAATGTACATACTATAAAATTATAGCCAGGTTACGAGTTTTCTCCCCTGGTATTTTAATAGATTCATATATAAATGTTATTTACTATGTAAAAACATTTAATTTTTTTGTAATATATTGTAAATAATAAAATAAAAAAGATATATCTGTAAATATATGTTTTTAAAACATAATTAATGCCATTATTGGTTTTTATAAATAAAAGCACATTTCTAATTTTAACACAGTAGCCCTTGAATTTTAATTTCAACCGGGAGGGTTGAATCTAGGCAAATCTGCAAACAGACTAGGCAAATCATCCAGACTTTGGCAGGCCAGCTGAGAGGACACAACAGGAGAGAGAGAGAGCCTACACAGCCTACCTTCTTGCTGTACACTTCTTGGGCCTCCTCCACTTGACAGCTTTGGATCCCTGCTTGGGCTGCTTGGGCCACGATTCATCACAGTACGACGGTTGCTGACGGAAGATGGGCACCTACCACTCTTGAGCCGCTCCCGCCAGTACCGCCGTACGAAAGACCGGTTCTTCTTGGACCACCATCCTTGCTCCGGGTTCACCGTTGAGCCACACGTCACCTACCTCCGTTCGTCTCTGCGTTTCCTGAGGCAGTTTTTCGTTAGTGAGTATTAATAGGGAATAGGGTTTTGTTTTTTTCCTTTTTTTTGCAGTTTGATGTGTCATTCAGCTGCCTAGTGTAGGGACGTAGGACATACTACAAAAGTGGTATACCCAGGAGGACTGCGCCGGCCATAGAGCCAGGTCACAGCAGGACTCCTGGGATTAGGGCCTAGGACCTGCAGATAGCTAGTTTTTACTGGACTTTTTTTACCTTTGCTCACTTTCTTTTTTTTGACTTTTCAATGTCATTCTCGCGTTCCTGTCATTCCCTCCACTCGTAGGCTACGGCCTGGTGGACACGGACTTCATAGACTAGGGTTCTTTAGGGCAGTTCCACACTCTGTTAGGGTTCCTGCCAGCCTCCTAATTTGTTGGAGGAGTTTGTGTGCGGGCAACTAAATTAGTCAGAATAGGTGTTAGGTGTATAAACTAATAGGTCTGTCCTGTCTCTCCAAATCTTTTTGGATATTCTTTAATTAATTGTCGTAGGGAAGCGTAGGAGTGAATGTAGGTATAAACATAAATAAATACATTCTGTTTGTTAAAAAGCTAAAAGTTAGATTGATTTGAAGGCCTGTTCTCTTCTTTTGAGCAGACACTAAAAAACAAGTTTTTTTTCTGAATAAGATAGGAGTCTTAAAATCTATGACATCTAAACATAATAAATAAGAATTCTGTAAACTTTGGTGCTTAAATAGCGCAAGATAACACTGATTTATTTGATAAAATTAATATTTTCTGTTAAAACTAAATAGTAAACCCTCCAGTGGACATGGAGGGAGTTTGATAGAGGAGTAGTAAAATTCCAAACCAGAATATTGAAAAAATTAAACTTTTATAGAGGCTGTCACGACCTGTACTGTGACACCACCTCTGGTTAGGAGAGCTTGATTCTGATTGGTCGCCCTCGTTTAAGAAAGGTTCCCATTGGTTCCTTTCGTGGGCGTTTTGGCGTCAAGTCAGAAACTATAGTACAAGTGGTTAATCCACGGCTAAAAAATCCCAGCGATCTGATTGGCCGCTGGGAATAACAAAAAGACACGTTGTATTGTTCCTTCCTAGCCGTTGGTGGGAGGGAGCAATACTTAGAGAAATATTTTGTAAATTAGAAAACTAACTTTAAATTTTGTTCTTTGAACAGACTTAAATTCATAACCAGTTACAAGTTAAAACATGAGTTCGTCTGGGTCTCAGCAGACAAAGGGGCTTGTAAATCCTGGGACAACGTCCCAGAGGACCCTTTCATTCCAACTAAACACAGAAAAAGAGCATGTGCAGTGCAGTGAGTCAGAGACTGAGTCTGACGTCATGGAGGATTCTCCACAGTCACCAGAGGCTACAGATCCTCTGAATGATTCAGTATTCTCAAAAGAGATAAATGAAGATACCAACTTCACAGTAGTACAAAACAAAAAGAAAAGATCAAGAAATGAAGGACTTTCAAATTCCAATTCTGATACATCTAGTGACCCACTCCCTCATGAAAAAAAGATCAGGGAAGAACTTAAAGTCATGGACGACAATCCACCCCCCGTTCTGCCCCCAAGCCAGGAGACTGCGACCCAGTCGAATGTTCAGATTGAGGAGGAGCCGGAAATCATTGAAATAATTAAGGAAAAAGAGGGCCAACGGCCCTGTCAATCTGAGTCCACCCCGGGGGCTGCAGAGGAACTTGGTTCCAAAACAGCCTCTGGGATAGGGCACAAAAACAAACAAAACACAAGGCCAGTGAGACAGGGAGACCAACCCCCACCAGTGTTTTTACAGTTCCCAGTGGTTCTGGAGGACCTGGGCACAGGCTCTGCCACGCTCAGGTCCCTCGGACCCACTACCAGCTACAATATGTGGTGCCAGACCACGGGGCCCATTCTTAGTCAGAGACCTCTGTCCAACAACAGGTACCTGATAGGGTGTCGCACAGAAAAACAGCAACGTACCCTAGCAGGGATGAAAAAACTCGCTCAAATTCACATAAAATGTACTATTCCAACGGCCACAACTGAAGGAGTAATAAAAGCAATTCCACATGAGGAAAGTTGTGAAGAAATAAAGAAGTTAATTCCAGGAGCCAGACAGGTATCTAGACTGAAAAACAAGGACGGGAGTGATTCTAGGGCAGTCAGAATCACGTTTGACAGGACCACACTCCCGTCCTTGGTGAAATTGAATGCGGAGGAATTTAAAGTCCACCCTTATGTGGCACCTGTTCGCAAATGTAGAAAATGTTCCAGGCTGGGACACAGTCAAGATCAATGCAGATCAAAAAGGGAAATCTGTGTGAGGTGTGCCCAGCCTGGACACAACATCAAAGAATGCAAGAGTCAGATACTCAAATGTATCAATTGCATGGGAGAGCATTCGGCTGCGTACCAGGGCTGTCCACAATATCAACTGCGCTTGAGGGCCAATAGAATTAGAGCTGAAACATTCTTGCCTTATTCAGAGGCCATTAAGAAGGCCAAGGTCGCGATCAGTGAAGAAAAAACACTCAGAGAAGAAAGAAGGCCACCTCCACATTTGCCACCAGATAGGGCATGGAGAATGGAAGAGAGAGGCCCCCCAGGGAGGGCACTGAAACCTACTTTCGCAGATAAAGTGAGGGGAGTTGTGGACCGGGAGACTGTTGGGGATCCAGTCCAGGACCCCCCCAGTGACCCGGAACATGTACCCCCTACCATTAGAAGAACAAGAACAAGAATTCTTTCTAAAAGACAAAGATTAAACAGCAATAAAAAAAGACTATTAAAAGCCAAGGCCACTCTGTTAACCAAACAAAAAGAAGCCTCAGGAAAAACCATTGAAGCACTTGTGGCGGACCAGATCCAAAAACAGACAGAGACTATGATGACGAGTATAACTAAACATATGGACAGACTAATGACAAACTTCCAAGACAAAATGACACAAAAACTGGATCTGAGTCCGCCATGTGAAACTAACACACCAGTCACACCCATAGATTTAAAACAAATACAACAAGCAGAACAACAGGAAACAAATAAATCCCCAGGCGAGGAGCTAATAACCAAGATTTTAATCTCTTTAGTAAAGGCCAGAAATGGCAACAAACCCAAACTGCTCCTTGACGGTTTGGTGGCCCTTCTCCCAACAGACGGTCAGTCCCCCATTCCTACCACACAAGGCAGTAGTCTGTATCGTCTGGCTCAGTTGGTTTGCGAACCGGCTGAGGCTTCCAGGCGGTACAGATACGTGTCACAGAAAGCCCTGTAAGTATCTTGAATGATACAGTCTCATTAAAATCCAGTCAAAACACTCCTGTCTTCTTCTTCTGTTAATATTCTTCAGTGGAACTGCAGAGCAGTGTCCTCCAACATAGACTTTCTGATAAACTTTCTTGCTACAAATACAACCCAATACCACATCCTCTGTATCCAATCATTAAATTGTACTGTTATAAATCTACCCCGAATAGATGGCTTTTGCCATCCCCCTTCAATTAGTAACTCACTAGATAAAGTAAAAACAGCAACCTACGTAAGGAAAAACATAGGCTATAACAACATCGCCTCACCAATCATAAATATCGATAAAATTCAATATTCCAACACTATACAAATTCATTTAAAAGATCACCCCCTACATATAGTAAACGTATATTACCCACAAGGATACAAAAAGGCTCCTACAACCAACTGGCTTAGTTCTTTGCCCCTAACTTGCTCCTGGGCTGTGTTGGGGGATTTTAACGCTCACCACACAGCCTGGGAGCATAATTGTATAAGAAATGAAGACCAGATTTTGATGAATGAAATTAACGAATCAAATCTGGTTCTGCTTAATGACGGAACGAATACAAGATACCCTCAAATACTAAATAATAGAGCTACAACTGTGGACCTAACTTTGATCAGTCCACAGTTATTCACAAAAACGGACTGGTGCCCCCTAATAGACTCTCTGGGTTCAGACCATAAGCCCATTTCAATAGAGATCGTGGCAGACATAGATGTTTCGGAAGATTTGCCCCCCAAGAAATTTCTATACGAAAAAGCCAACTGGGAAGTTTTTAAAGCGATTTTAGAGAAACACACCCCAAACGAAGTAGAACATCAGAACATAGAAATTCACTATACAAATATTCATACACAAATTTTAGAAGCTAGTACACAAGCCATTCCCATGAGCGTACAGTCCTCGGAAAAGATCAACCAGACCAGAAATAATCCCTGGTGGAACGAGGACTGTGCCGAAGTAGTTAAAGATAAACATAAGGCAAGTAACAGATTTAATAAATATCCCACAGAAGAAAATTTCAATGACAAAAAAATCAAAGAGAAACATACTAAACAAATTGTAGCCAAATCCAAACTGGAGTATTTCACACACGAAAAGATAACTGATTTCAAAGACATAGGGAAAGCCTGGAAGAGGCTAAAAAGGTTAAAACTGAGTGGTTTTTCAAGAAAGACAAGGTTAACGGTAAACAACAAACCAACAACATCAAATATCGAAACAGCTAACGTGTTAGCCGAAACCTTTAGTAAAGCTAGCCAAACCAATGCTTTGCCACCACAAGAACAAGAAAGAAGAAAAAGTATTCCTGTATTCAATAAATCTACGGATAATTCAAACCCTATAAATTCTCCAATTAAATATACCGAGCTTGCTAGAGCCCTTCGTAGTATAAAAAAGGTAAATAAAGCAACAGGAGGTGATATCATCTCCTACAAGATAATAAAACAATTACCCCTAAATTATTTACAAATTTTACACGGATTTTACTCCAGATGTTGGGAGGAGGGGGAGATTCCACAAGCTTGGAAAGAGGCCCAGGTAATAGGGATCCCTAAACCCGGAAAACCGAAGAGGGATCCCAAAAGTTACCGGCCCATCTCCCTCACCCCTCATCTGGGTAAAGTCTATGAAAGAATCGTGAGAACACGATTAGATTACTTTTTACAAAAAAATAACATTTTGCCCCCCTTCCAAGCAGGTTTTCGAAAAAATCGATCCTGTATGGAACAAGTAGTTAAACTGACCTCCCATGTCAAAAGAGCGTTTAATCGCCGTAGAATAATATTGGCCACGTTCTTCGATATCAAAGGGGCGTACGACTCAGTTTGGCATGGGAGGTTACTTCAAAAAATTAGCAGGCTCGGTATTGCGGGCAATACATTCAATTTTATTAAAGCTTTTTTAGAGAACAGAAAAATGAGAGTCAACGTGGGACAGTCCCTGTCCAGAGTTTACACTTTGGACATGGGCGTCCCACAAGGGAGCATGATCGCGCCAACATTGTTTAACATCATGCTCCACGATATACAGAACGTATCATTAGGCAATTCAAAAATTTCAATGTATGCCGATGATATCGCGATATGGACACCCCCAAATACCAAAAAATACTCATTAATGCATAAAGAACATCAACGCCATATAACAGCCATAGCTACATACCTCCAGGATAATGGCTTCTCATTGTCACAGGACAAATGCGAGTTTATGGTTTTTTCTAACAAAAGAGACAAAATGGATTTTACAATAGATATATTAGGTACGGAAAAAAAACAGAGCACAAAAGTTAAATTCTTGGGAGTTATTCTTACTCCTACGTTAAATTGGACACCACATATGGAACATACAGCAAAAAAGGCTTCGCAAGCCTTAAATTTCATTAAAGTAATCTCCAAAGAAAGATGGGCTAAGGACCCAAAATTCTTGGTTAACCTGGTTAGGGCCCTGGTGCGCAGCCGATTGACTTACGGAATGGAAGCTTTCCACTCATTAACCACAAGTCAGTTTTCAAAACTACAAATCATAGAGACTAAGGCACTTAAGATTGCACTCGGTGTCCCTGTGTACGCAGTAAACAAGTTAGTGTACAGGGACATCGGGTGGTTGCCGTTGGAAAACTTGATGAGGGTAAACTGTGCCAATTTTCTGGTGCGCTGGTATGCAGCCAAGACGGACTCATTTAAAGAATTTAAAATGAATATAATAGACCCCTTTTTAAACTATGAGAAGAAAAAGAAAAAGAATCCCACAGCAAGTGATAAGAACACCAACATAATTCATTTCTCAGATAACCTGTTTAAAGAGGCTAACCTGGACTTACAAGAGGTCTCAATACACCCTTCAGCGTGTTTTCCCCCATGGGAAAGAGAAGAAATTCAATATGATACAACTTTAAATAGTAAATTTTCGAAAGAAGAGGTTAATCTAATAAGTATAGCAGCGAAAGAAAAAATTGAAGCAGCAAAATATCATTTACAAATCTATACTGATGGTTCTAAAATTGACCATAAAGTAGGGTGTGCGTTTACCATCCCCACCTTAGATATAACAAAATCTTTTCAATTAAATGACCATCTTTCAATTTTTAGTGCTGAGTTATGGGCAATACTTGAAGTATGCTCCTTCCTAAATAATCTAACCAATCCTCCAATAAATGTAGTTATCTACACAGATTCACTATCCTCCATCCAGGCCCTTCAGTGAGAAACAAACAACAGACTAGAAATTATAAATGAAATCAGAATGTTAATTCATCAAATTATACTTAAGGGAACCTCTATAGTCATAACCTGGATACCCTCCCATTGTGGGATATTGGGCAATGACCGAGCCGACAGGGCGGCCAAAAGTGCCGCTGAAGAAAGATCAGGCACCCTAATCAATATTAAATTATCTATAAAAGAAGCCAAAAGCAAATTAAAAAGAGCAGCATTCCAAGAGTGGAGCAGAGAGCTTGAAAGCTATGCTAAAGCCCACTCTTGGGACCATATAATAGTAAAAGGCGGCCTTTTTCTGCCCATTAAACCAACCTTACAATCATTAATTTTTAGATTAAGAACAAGTTCAAACCCATGTACTTATATTGAAGTAATCTGTGATTGTGGGAAAACCCTCAACATGGAACACCTTTTTAATCCATGTATAAATATAACAAAAGAATTAACTTCACTTATTCAAAAACTTAAACTATATAACATAATGTATTCTAAACTAATAATTCATAAACATACCACAGAGGGATGGGCCCCGTTGGTCTGGCTGGCCGAAGCCTTAGTCATTACGTCCTTTGGTCAGCATTTCTGATCAAGAAGGGACAAAAACCAAAATAAGATTTAACTATAAACTTTTAAATAAATGATTTTAATGACGGGTATAGGGTCCCTCCGGACAGCGGGCTGCGTACCTACCCACAGTCCACTCCCAAACCCATATAAATTTTAATTTTCCCTTTTTTAACTTACGGCATGGATTACATGACCGGTAGGATTCTTTTGATTCCGAGGATATTTTACTCCCCCTCCCCTAGTAGATGGGTGCGCGGCCCGACCTCCGGGGGGGTGCCTTCGTAGTCGTGAACGTGAAATTACGGTCAGGGTTATCCCAATAGGTCCCCCCGCACTTAATGCTGGACCTATATAACGACGCCCTACCACTGTTTTGGCCGGAGAGGAGGGGTCCCTTTACCTCCCTCCCTCCGACCTAAACAAGTAGGAATCGTTAACTATCCCCGTCATAAAGTACTAGTTTTATACCTTGGTTTTAAAAATATCTTAAACATAGCTGGTTTTTAATAAACTATTAAAATAACAAAATTTCTTTAAATATCTTAACAATTGAAGACTGGGGGTCCAGAAGCAACTTTTTCTGCCCGGGCTCGGCCAAATTTGTTAGTGCCTTTCTTTTTGAGTCCGAGGTAGAGTTAAGTTTGTAAATATTTTTTTCTTGAGACCCCAGTCTAAAAAATTTTTTGCATACAATCTTTTCTCACTATGTGAGAAATAGATTGACACATTCTTTTAAAAAAAATAATATAGTATAAATAGTTGTCCACTTGTAGCGATAACTTTTTAACAAAAAAATTTTCTCAAAAATAAAGTCTCTAAGACACAAAACATGTAAATATCGTTTTTTCTTTGACCTTAAAATTGAATTTTTTAATATTTTCATTAAATACTCGTTCTTTTAAACATTATTGTGGTCCTGAAGTTTTAATCACTAGGCTCTCGCCAGGAGGGGTGCAGCTCTAAAAATATAATTTTAATCATTCACTTTTATCTAAAAAGTCAAGTTTTAACTAGACAGTAGTCTCGTACGGGCCATGGCTCATAAAATATAAAAACCTTGACCTTTATTCAAGAAATAAACAACTATAAATAATAAAACAAATATCTAAAGTAAAATAAAAACAGCTTTTTTCTCTTCCCCTTCCCCCCATTTCCAAATAACTAAAAGTAGAACGTAATGTCCCATATGGCTTTGGCCGAGAGGACGAAAAGCATAATTAACCTGAAACAAAAGACTTTTAACATTAAAACTTTTATACTTATATAGTTAGATATTTGATGTCCACGGACACTTATAACTATATTTTAAAGTTTTTATCAGGATGCTCCTCTAGTCAAAATCAAATCTTGCGCTTTTAAAATCCTCCCCACACATTTCTATGTTTTGTCTACGTCTTTGTATATGTCCTTTTTAGTTTTGTATCGTCTTTTATGTTTCATTTTTCCAACTAACAAATGTTCCATATGTGCCTTCCCAGGTCGAGAGGACGTAAAATTCTAGATAACTGAACATAAGTCAACACATAAAATACACCCCAGTTCCATCCCCCATAGTCACTGACAACGATACTGTTTACTCCAATACTATTCAAGCCAGAATTAACGGCACAACAACAAACTTTTTAAATATTTATTTTCCAAAAGGCATGCCAGTGCCACTTGTGACTGGCTCTCTACTCTTCATAATTCCGCCTCCTGGGTTGTGGTGGGGGACTTTAATGCCCACCACCCCGCCTGGGAGGCCTTCAACTCTAAACCCGATCCTGGAGGTACCAGATTATTTAATGAAATCAATAATTCCGAATTAGTACTCATAAACGATGGTTCTTCCACTAGATTCCCTGACAGTACTAAACAAAAACCCTCCGCCATTGATTTGTCCCTAGTATCTCCCAACCTCTTAACCAGTCACGAGTGGTATCCCTTTTCTGATACATTATTTTCCGATCATAAACCGATTTCCATTGAGTTTAACGTCCCACACGAAGAAACCAAAAATACACAAAAACAACACCATAAATACAACTTTGATAAAGCCAATTGGCATCTTTTTCGATCACTTTTAAACAAAGATACAGTTAATAATATTTCACACAATAACTTAGAGACTTATTACGATAATATTAGAAAAACCATCATACAAGCCAGTAATAGGGCAATTCCTGCTCTTCCCCTGTACGATAACAGTAGGCCTAGAGCAAAGCCATGGTGGAATGAGAGGGTAAGACAGGCAGTGCAGGCCAAGAAGAAGGCCTGCAATCGTTTTGACCTGCACCCCTCTCTCCCCAATCACATACTAAAGCTCGAGGCAGAGACTTACTGTGATGATACTATTAATGAAGCTAAAAGGGAACACTTTAAAGACCAAGACATAACCGACTATAAAGACCTTGCTAAAGCCTGGAAAAAATTAAGAAAAATGAACGCCAAAGATAAAGTATGGGAGCCCAGAGTCCTTAGAAACAACATACTCACTACTAACAACTATGATACAGCCAACACCTTAGCAGAAACTTTCGCTCAAGCCAGTCAAACCAGATTTCTTCCTACTAAAGATAAAATCAAACGACAAAGCCACCCCCACCATACTAAATCTGACGATAACTCACATTTCATTAACGCCCCTCTGAAAATTACCGAGGTTGCTGCATCCATTAACTTAATCAAAAAAACTAGTAAAGCCACAGGAGAAGACCCTATCTCCTACAAACTAATAAAAGAACTCCCACAATCGTTTCATACGATCTTACACGATTTTTATTCCAAGTGTTGGGAAGGGGGAACCGTGCCTCAGGCATGGAAGGAGGCACAGGTAGTAGGGATCCTGAAGCCAGGAAAACCGGCAAGGGATCCCAAAAGCTACCGCCCCATCTCCCTCACCCCTCACTTGGGCAAGATTTACGAACGTATCGTAAAACATAGACTGGAATATTTCCTAGATAAAAATAACATCATCCCCAACTTTCAGGCAGGCTTTCGCCGTCACAGAAACTGTATGGAACAAGTCGTCAGACTTGTCTCCCATGTCAGACGCTCATTTGCACGTCGCAGAAAAGTCATGGCCACCTTTTTTGATATAAAAGGGGCCTATGACTCAGTCTGGCATGGGAAACTCCTTGATAAACTCAGCAGCCTCGGTATTGAG
>JAGGCT020004072.1:529950-560964 GCA_017654935.2 Phymorhynchus buccinoides
CAGTTCATAAGCTGTCTGGGGTGTGTTCATACACTGTATGTCACTAAACATCCACCCTCTAGCAACCTTGACCAGTAGTTCACCTACTATATTGTTGTTATGTTATAATATACAGAATGGTTCACGCTACATATTGATGTTATATTACAGAGTGGGTTTCACCTACTATATTGTTATGTTATATTACAGAATGGATTACACTACTATATTGTTATGTTTATATTACGAATGGAGTCACCTAACTAATTGTTATGTTATAGTTACAGAGTGATTCACCTACTATTTGTTATTGTATATTACAGAAATGGATTTACCTACTATATTTTGTTATTTATTACAGAATGGGTTTCACCTACTAGATAGTATATTGTTATGTTATATTACAGAATTGATTCACCTACTATATTGTGTTTATGTTATATTACAGAGTGGGTTCACCTACTATAATGGTTATGTTAGATTACAGAATGGGTTCACTATATATTGTTGTTATGTTTATTACGGAGTGTTCACCTAACTATATTTGTTGTTATGTTGATTACAGAATGGGATTCACCTATATATTGTTGTTATGTATATTACAGAGTGGATTTCACCTACTAATTGTTGTTTATGTTTATTACAGAATGGGTTTCACCTACTATATTGGTTATGTTTATTACAAATGGATTCACCATACTATGATTTGTTGTATATGTTATATTACAGAATGGGTTCACCTACTATAGTGTTATCTTATATTAAGAATGGATTCACCTACTATATTGTTTATGTTTATATTAACAGAATGGATCCACCTACCTACATTGTTTTTATGTTATATTACAGTGGTTTCACCTACTAATATTGTTTATGTTTTTATATTACGAGTGGATTCCACCACGATATTGTTATGTTTATTACAGAATGGATTCACCTACTATATTTATGTTTATCTTACAGATGGGGTTCACCTACTATAATTGTTGTTTATGTTATATTACAAGTTGGTTCACCTACTATATTGTTATGTTATATTACAGATGGAATTCACCTACTATATTGTTTATTTTATATTACAGAATGGGTTCCCCTACTATATTGTTGTTATGTTTATATTACAGAATGGATTCACCTCTATATTGTTATGTTTATATTACAAGAATGGATTCAACCTACTAGATTGTTTGTTATTGTTATAATACAGAATGGATTCACCTACTATTTTGTTATGTTATATTACAGATGGTTCACCTACTATATTATGTTATATTACAGAATGGGTTCACCTACGATATTGTAGTTATGTTTATATACAGAATTGGTTCACCTACTTATTATGTTTATATTACAGAGTGGGGTTCACCTACTATTATTGTTGTTATGTTATATTACAGATTCACCTACTATATTGTTATGTTATATTACAGAATGGATTCACCTACTACATGAATTACTTTGATGACCCGAAGACTCAGCTGTTGTTATATTACAGAGTGGGTTCACCTACTAGATGAATTACTTTGATGACCCGAAGACTCAGCTATTGATAATATTGTTGTTATGTTATATTACAGAATGGATTCACCTACTACAGTGAATTATCGATTGATGACATTCCGAGATGAGCTCAAGTCTTTTGATAATATTTCGATACGCTATATTCATTATGTTACTATTAACAGATAGTGGATTCACCTCTACTACATGAATTAACTCTTCTGATGACCCCATTATAGACTCAGCATTGGCCGCAGTTCCTCTGCTACAGTTGGCTTGCTAGTACAGGTAAATAATGATGTGTGTGAGTGAGTGTGGGTGTGCCTGTGTGTGTGTCTGGCTGTGTGTGTGTTTGGCGAGTAGTGTGGTCTGTGTCACTTTGATTGTCCGTGTGTGCATCCATTGATTATCCTCATAATAATGAGGATAATGATGACAGTTATAATGATGATCACCATGGTGTTGATGATAATAATGATGATCGTGGTGATGATGATAATGATAATTTATGATGATGTGTCATTTTCTACCATTTAATAAATCATGATTTAGAGCAGGATTGTTTGTGTCTGTTGGCCTTAGAAATGTACTGTCCTTCCTCTGTCCATGTTGTGTATATTGTGCTTTATCTATATCCATTGATTGTTAATGTCTGTTGGCCTTAGAAATGTACTGTCCTTCCTCTGTCTGTCCATGTTATATATATTGTGCTTTATCTATATTCATTGATTGTTTGTGTCTGTTGGCCTTGGAAATGTACTATATCCATTGATTGTTAATGTCTGTTGGCCTTGGAAATGTACTGTCCTTCCTCTGTCCATGTTGTGTATATTGTGCTTTATCTATATCCATTGATTGTTAATGTCTGTTGGCCTTAGAAATGTACTGTCCTTCCTCTGTCCATGTTATGTATATTGTGCTTTATCTATATCAATTGATTGTTAATGTCTGTTGGCCTTAGAAATGTACTGTCCTTCCTCTGTCCATGTTATGTATATTGTGCTTTATATCTATATCCATTGATTGTTAATGTCTGTTGGCCTTAGAAATGTACTGTCCTTCCTCTGTCTGTCCATGTTATATATATTGTGCTTTATATCTATATCCATTGATTGTTAATGTCTGTTGGCCTTAGAAATGTACTGTCCTTCCTCTGTCTGTCCATGTTATATATATTGTGCTTTATCTATATCCATTGATTGTTAATGTCTGTTGGCCTTAGAAATGTACTGTCCTTCCTCTGTCTGTCCATGTTATATATATTGTGCTTTATATCTATATCCATTGATTGTTAATGTCTGTTGGCCTTGGAAATGTACTGTCCTTCCTCTGTCCTTGTTATGTATATTGTGCTTTATCTAAAAAAACATTTCACGACGGAAGAAGTCATCAATGAAATCTTCATGGATTAACTCAGCGAGGAAGACGACGAAGAATCGAGTGACGATTCTAGTAGCGATGTTTACGATTATTTAGATGCAAATGTTGCCGAAAATGAGGAAAACATCGCTGTAGCAGACGACAATGTCCAGCAGAATGAAAATGCCCATTCTTTGCTCATCAATGCGACAAGAAATGGTAATCAAAACGCTCGTGGTCGAAACATACGAGGGCGTGGAAGAGTTGCGGGAAGAGGTTGAGTTACCAGTCACTCAGTGAGTGTGTGTGTGTTCGTGTGGGTGCGTGTGTGTGAGAGAGAGAGAGCCATTCAGTGACTGAGTGTGAGTGTGTGCCACTCAGTGTGTGTGTTTGTCACTCAGTAAGTGTGTGTGTGTGAGAGAGTGTGTGTGTGCATGCGTGCATGTGTGTGTGTGTGTGTGCATGCGTGCATGTGTGTGTGTGTGCATGCGTGTGTGCATGTGCGTGTGTGTAGTACATGTATTTACATGTATTTTGCACTATTTTGCAAAGTGTCAATCACATCCATTTAGAAACAAGCATGAGAGAGCACTTTCCATGACATACCCTGACTTTTCCTGCACACGCCTAAAATTATTTGGTCCAAGGGGAGGCAATCCGTCCACATTACTAAGTCAGAATAGGGTTAATCACTTAATGTCTGTTGGCCTTGGAAATGTACTGTCCTTCCTCTGTCCATGTTGTGTATATTGTGCTTTATCTATATCCATTGATTGTTAATGTCTGTTGGCCTTGGAAATGTACTGTCCTTCCTCTGTCCATGTTGTGTATATTGTGCTTTATCTATATCCATTGATTGTTAATGTCTGTTGGCCTTAGAAATGTACTGTCCTTCCTCTGTCTGTCCATGTTATGTATATTGTGCTTTATCTATATCCATTGATTGTTAATGTCTGTTGGCCTTGGAAATGTACTGTCCTTCCTCTGTCTGTCCATGTTATATATATTATCACTATCAGTTATTGGGATTTGCGAGTGTGATATTGCTTTTATCCTATCTCTCGTGGCTCCGACCTCGTGTGATAAACAGCAAGCCACGAGAGATAGGATAAAAGCAATATCACACTCGCAAATCCTAATAACGGATATATACCGATATTTTACCTCTTTCAGATGATAATCAAACACGCAACGAAGAAGCGAGACGGCCATGCATGCATGCAGATCTAAAATAATACTAACCACTTCACCGTAGCAAGAAAATCCTACTCATCCACAAATAATATAGTTCTCCAAGTTAGAAAGTCGTGAGCTATTTTGATCTTGCACATTGATACATTATGAAAGGAAACTGATTATTAATCGAAACATGAACCTACTAGAATTTGCTGTATAAAAAAATAGCCTTTACAATGACATATCCGTTTTACACTGCAATCACAGGCCATAGTTATTGTCATTTCGCCAATGACGAACTTTCAATGATGACGTAATTTCAGTGATTGCGTAAGTTCACTAAGATGACGTTTTTTGGTGTCCTGCTCAGAAGGCGCTATTTTGACACTAATTTGAGCATAGGTTGCCAGCCGCTATTTTTATAATTTGCAATTTCACTAAAAGTTACTATTCACAATTATTTTTTCAATGTAAAATGTTCATCAGAAACAACTTTTTGCATTTATCAGGTTAAGGCATAGGGTTAGGAGTATGTTTGGGCTTTTTGTTTTACTAAACATCACTTGATGCAAATAAAGAAAATATGGCTTGAGTACTGCAGATAGTCGCATGCGATTGGAAATGTACTGTCCTTCCTCTGTCTGTCCATGTTATATATATTGTGCTTTATCTATATCCATTGATTGTTAATGTCTGTTGGCCTTAGAAATGTACTGTCCTTCCTCTGTCTGTCCATGTTATATATATTGTGCTTTATCTATATCCATTGATTGTTAATGTCTGTTGGCCTTGGAAATGTACTGTCCTTCCTCTGTCTGCCCATGTTATATATATTGTGCTTTATCTATATCCATTGATTGTTAATGTCTGTTGGCCTTAGAAATGTACTGTCCTTCCTCTGTCTGCCCATGTTATATATATTGTGCTTTATCTATATCCATTGATTGTTAATGTCTGTTGGCCTTAGAAATGTACTGTCCTTCCTCTGTCTGCCCATGTTATATATATTGTGCTTTATCTATATCCATTGATTGTTAATGTCTGTTGGCCTTAGAAATGTACTTAATGATGGTGATGGTGATGATAATAATGATGATGATGATGATGATGATGACGATGACAGGTGTACCAGACTTTGTGGAACGCCTGCACTCAGCCTCCAAGGTGATGCAGCAACGCACTCAACGCGGATACCATGATGATGATGATCATGATGATGATGATGACAATGACAGGTGTACCAGACTTTGTGGAACGCCTGCACTCCCCCAAGGTGATGCAGCAACGCACTCAACGCGGATACCATGATGATAATAATGATGATGGTGATGATGACAGGTGTACCAGACTTTGTGGAACGCCTGCACTCAGCCTCCAAGGTGATGCAGCAACGCACTCAACGCGGATACCATGATGATAATAATGATGATGGTGATGATGACAGGTGTACCAGACTTTGTGGAACGCCTGCACTCAGCCTCCAAGGTGATGCAGCAACGCACTCAACGCGGATACCATGATGATAATAATGATGATGGTGATGATGACAGGTGTACCAGACTTTGTGGAACGCCTGCACTCAGCCTCCAAGGTGATGCAGCAACGCACTCAACGCGGATACCATGATGATAATAATGATGATAATGACGATGATGACAGGTGTACCAGACTTTGTGGAACGCCTGCACTCAGCCTCCAAGGTGATGCAGCAACGCACTCAACGCGGATACCATGATGATGATGACGATGACAGGTGTACCAGACTTTGTGGAACGCCTGCACTCAGCCTCCAAGGTGATGCAGCAACGCACTCAACGCGGATACCATGATGATAATAATGATGATGGTGATGATGACAGGTGTACCAGACTTTGTGGAACGCCTGCACTCAGCCTCCAAGGTGATGCAGCAACGCACTCAACGCGGATACCATGATGATAATAATGATGATGGTGATGATGACAGGTGTACCAGACTTTGTGGAACGCCTGCACTCAGCCTCCAAGGTGATGCAGCAACGCACTCAACGCGGATACCATGATGATAATAATGATGATGACAGGTGTACCAGACTTTGTGGAACGCCTGCACTCAGCCTCCAAGGTGATGCAGCAACACACTCAACTTGGATACCATGGTGATAATAATGATGATAATGACGATGATGACAGGTGTACCAGACTTTGTGGAACGCCTGCACTCAGCCTCCAAGGTGATGCAGCAACGCACTCAACGCGGATACCAGCCCAACATCTCCCTGTCTTCCCACAATGCCGAGCAGAAGGACAAAGATACTGCAGATGGCAAAGTTCCCAACATGCAACAGTACGCCTAGGACAACTTCCGGTCTGGAATTCCTCCCAACATGCAACAGTACGCCTAGGACAACTTCCGGCCTGGAATTACTCCCAACATGCAACAGTACACCTAGGACAACTTCCGGTCTGGAATTCCTCCCAACATGCAACAGTACACCTAGGACAACTTCCAGTCTGGAATTCTTCCCAACATGCAACAGTACGCCTAGGACAACTTCCGGCCTGGAATTCCTCCCAACATACAACAGTACACCTAGGACAACTTCCGGTCTGGAATTCCTCCCAACATGCAACAGTACGCCTAGGACAACTTCCGGTCTGGAATTCCTCCCAAGATGCAACAGTATGCCTAGGACAACTTCCGGTCTGGAATTCCTCCCAACATGCAACAGTACGCCTAGGACAACTTCCGGCCTGGAATTCCTCCCAACATGCAACAGTTATGTAAACTCTTTGAGGTCCACTTCCTGTCTGCGTGTGGTATGAGAGATAAATACAATGGAACCGGTGTTGTGTTATGTGATGTGATGTTGGGTTTATCATGTATTAAACCATTCGTACGTTTCTACTATGCACTGGAATTAAGCTGAAAATGGGTTCTTGAGGTGCATGTTTTTGTTTGTTGGTGGTTGTTTTTTTGGGGGTGCAGGGTGCATATTTTTTCTTCTGTGTATCCTGGCCACATACCCAGCTGCATTCAGCCAACAGTCTGATTTCTGTGTATCCTGGCCACATGTCCATGATGGGTCTCCCCGCTGCATTCAGCCAACAGTCTGATTTCTGTGTATCCTGGCCACATGTCCATGATGGGTCTCCCCGCTGCATTCAGCCAACAGTCTGATTTCTGTGTATCCTGGCCACATGTCCATGATGGGTCTCCCCGCTGCATTCAGCCAACAGTCTGATTTATGTGTGCCTGGCAGTGAGTTTTGTTTGGCTTCACAAATGAAGATTATGGTGGTGTAGGTCCATGTAGACTGCAGGCTGTAGTGATCTACTGTGAGCCTGGCAGTGAGTTTTGTCCATGGCTTAGCTTCACAAATGAAGATTATGGTGGTGTAGGTCCATGTAGACTGCAGGCTGTAGTGATCTGCTGTGTGTCTGGCAGTGAGTTTTGTCCATGGCTTAGCTTCACAAATGAAGATTATGGTGGTGTAGGTCCATGTAGACTGCAGGCTGTAGTGATCTGCTGTGTGTCTGGCAGTGAGTTTTGTCCATGGCTTAGCTTCACAAATGAAGATTATGGTGGTGTAGGTCCAAGTAGACTGCAGGCTGTAGTGATCTGCTGTGTGTCTGGCAGTGAGTTTTGTCCATGGCTTAGCTTCACAAATGAAGATTATGGTGGTGTAGGTCCATGTAGACTGCAGGCTGTAGTGATCTACTGTGAGCCTGGCAGTGAGTTTTGTCCATGGCTTAGCTTCACAAATGAAGATTATGGTGGTGTAGGTCCATGTAGACTGCAGGCTGTAGTGATCTACTGTGAGCCTGGCAGTGAGTTTTGTCCATGGCTTAGCTTCACAAATGAAGATTATGGTGGTGTAGGTCCATGTAGACTGCAGGCTGTAGTGAGCCCCTGTGTGTCACGTCAGAGACATCATTCCAATCCTTTGGAGTCATGTCGGAGACATCACTCTGACACTGTTTCAATCCTTTGGAGTCACGTCGGAGACATCATTCTGACACTGTTTCAATCCTTTGGAGTCATGTCGGAGACATCATTCTGACACTGTTTCAATCCTGTGGAGTTTCGTCGGAGATGTCATTCCGACACTGTTCCAATCCTTTGGAGTCACATCAGAGACATTCCGACACTGTTCCAATCCTTTGAAGTCAAGATGGACACATCATTCTGACACTGTTCCAATCCTTTGGAGTGTCATCGGAGACGTCATTCCGACACTGTTCCAATCCTTTGGAGTCACGTCGGAGACATCATTCTGACACTGTTCCAATCCTTTGGAGTCATGTTGGAGACCTTATTCCGACACTGTTCCAATCCTTTGGAGTCATGTCGGAGACATCATTCTGACACTGTTCCAATCCTTTGGAGTCATGTTGGAGACCTTATTCCGACACTGTTCCAATCCTTTGGAGTCATGTTGGAGACCTTATTCCGACACTGTTCCAATCCTTTGGAGTCACGTCGGAGACATCATTCCATTAAGTTGCTTAGCATCAGACACACAGAGCATATCACCAATGAACAAGTGCGCCAAACCATCAGACAGCACATTGGACCATATGAAGATCTGCTGACATCAGTAAAGAAACGAAAACTATGCTGGCATGGCCATGTAACAAGACGACGAGTGAGACGGAGGGGAAGACAAAAGAAACGATAGATTGACAACATCGCAGAATGGACAGCAAAATAATTCGCAGAAACCAAAATTCTGGCTCACAACTAACAGAGCCGGAGGAAGCTGGTGAACAAGACATCACTGTTGCTCCCAGATGACTCCTCACAGAGTTAAGGGAGAAGGGAGGAAGGATGAATGGATGAGCAAAGTGTGAACAAGACTTCACTGTTGCTCCCAGATGACTCCTCACAGAGTTAAGGGAGAAGGAAGGGTGGATAAACAATGAGCAAAGTGTGAACAAGACATCACTGTTGCTCCCAGATGACTCCTCACAGAGTTAAAGGAGAAGGAAGGAAGGAAGGATGGATGAACAATGAGCAAAGTGTAAACAAGACATCACTGTTGCTCCCAGATGACTCCTCACAGAGTTAAAGGAGAAGGAAGGAAAGAAGGTTGGATAAAGAAGGAGCAAAGTGTGAACAAGACATCCAGGGTTCCCATGTGCTTTTTTAGTCCTTTTAAGTCCTTGTGAATTGGTTTTGGGTCAACAGGCCTTTTAAGTGCTTTATTTCAGCAAGTAGATCCTTTTAAATCATCAAGAGGTCCTTTTAATTTTTGAAAGGTACTGTTAAGTCCTGTTTTATTAAGAAAAAAGTGATAAAGAAACTGACTAACATCTAAAACATTTCTTTCCAAAAAAACTCAGTATACAAAGTTGTCAGTGTCACAGATCGGAGCAGACAATTCATTACAAGCTGTGTGAGTCTTTCCGCACCAAGACGTAGTGATTCATTCCATGCATATTGAACTGTCGGCTTTAAGACATGATTGTGCAAATGTTCACTACATACATTGTGCTCTTGGTCAACAATTGGCATTCTGGCATTTTATCATGAACATGTCATACAATCAGGTTGGCGAAGGTCCTTTTACAATCTTTATTGAGGTCCTTATAAGTCCTTTAAAGGTCCTTTTTTCGTTTCATGTTCCAAACCTGGGAACCCTGACATCACTGTGGCGCCCAGATGACTCCTCACAGAGTTAAGGGAGAAGGAAGGTTGGATAAACGAGCAAAGTGTGAACAAGACATCACTGTTGCTCCCAGATGACTCCTCACAGAGTTAAGGGAGAAGGATGGAAGGAAGGATGAGCAAAGTGTAAACAAGACATCACTGTGGCGCCCAGATGACTCCTCACAGAGTTAAGGGAGAAGGATGGAAGGAAGGATGAGCAAAGTGTAAACAAGACATCACTGTGGCGCCCAGATGACTCCTCACAGAGTTAAGGGAGAAGGATGGAAGGAAGGATGAGCAAAGTGTAAACAAGACATCACTGTGGCGCCCAGATGACTCCTCACAGAGTTAAGGGAGAAGGAAGGAAGGATGGATGAGCAAAGTGTGAACAAGACTTCACTGTTGCTCCCAGATGACTCCTCACAGAGTTAAGGGAGAAGGAAGGAAGATGGATGAGGAAGGATGGATGAGCAAAGTTAAGTGAACAAGACAAAGTGTCACTGTGTGCTCCCAGATGACTCCTCACAGAGTTAAGGGAGAAGGAAGGAAGGAAGGATGGATGAACAATGAGCAAAGTGTTAAACAAGACATCACTGTGGCTCCCAGATGACTCCTCACAGATGGAGAAGGAAGGAAGGATGGATGAGCAAAGTGTGAACAAGACTTCACTGTTGCTCCCAGATGACTCCTCACAGAGTTAAGGGAGAAGGATGGAAGGAAGGAAGGATGGATGAGCAAAGTGTAAACAAGACATCACTGTTGCGCCCAGATGACTCCTCACAGAGTTAAAGGAGAAGGAAGGAAGGAAGGATGAGCAAAGTGTAAACAAGACATCACTGTTGCTCCCAGATGACTCCTCACAGAGTTAAGGGAGAAGGAAGGATAAAGAAGGAGCAAAGTGTGAACAAGACATCACTGTTGCTCCCAGATGACTCCTCACAGAGTTAAGGGAGGGAAGGAAGGAAGGAAGGAAGAGAAAGTGAAACAAGACATCACTGTGGCGCCCAGATGACTCCTCACAGAGTGGGAGAAGGTTGGATAAAGAAGGAGCAAAGTGTGAACAAGACATCACTGTTGCTCCCAGATGACTCCTCACAGAGTTAAGGGAGAAGGAAGGAAGGAAGGAAGGATGGATGAACAATGAGCAAAGTGTAAACAAGACATCACTGTGGCGCCCAGATGACTCCTCACAGAGTTAAGGGAGAAGGTTGGATAGAAGGATGGATGAACAATGAGCAAAGTGTGAAACAAGACATCACTGTGGCGCCCAGATGACTCCTCACAGAGTTAAGGGAGAAGGATGGAAGGAAGGAAGGATGGATGAACAATGAGCAAAGTGTAAACAAGACATCACTGTGGCGCCCAGATGACTCCTCACAGAGTTAAGGGAGAAGGATGGAAGGAAGGAAGGATGGATGAACAATGAGCAAAGTGTAAACAAGACATCACTGTGGCGCCCAGATGACTCCTCACAGAGTTAAGGGAGAAGGAAGGAAGGAGGGCTAAAGAAGGAGCAAAGTGTGACCAACACTGGATTTAGCAGCCTGAGAAAGCATCAAGTCAAAACCCTCACTTACTGAACACATTCTTTTACACTAACTTTATCTATGGCTTTTGCTGGTATGTACAGCTGTTAATATTGCCAACAGTCATCAGCTGTCAGAAAGGGAGTGTATATAAATCTGATCAGAACAGGGCAGTATGTACAGCTGTTAATATTGCCAACAGTCATCAGCTGTGAGAAAAGGAGTGTATAGAAATCTGATCAGAACAGGACAATATGTACAGCTGTTAATATTGCCAACAGTCATCAGCTGTCAGAAAAGGAGTGTATAGAAATCTGATCAGAACAGGGCAGTATGTACAGCTGTTAATATTGCCAACAGTCATCAGCTGTCAGAGAAGGAGTGTATAGAAATCTGATCAGAACAGGGCAGTATGTACAGCTGTTAATATTGCCGAACAGTCATCAGCTGTCAGAAAAGAAGGAGAGTATAGAAATCTGATCAGAACAGGGCAGTATGTACAGCTGTTAATATTGCCAACAGTCATCAGCTGTCAGAAAAGGAGTGTATAGAAATCTGATCAGAACAGGGCAGTATGTACAGCTGTTAATATTGCCAACAGTCATCAGCTGTCAGAAAAGGAGTGTATAGAAATCTGATCAGAACAGGACAATATGTACAGCTGTTAATATTGCCAACAGTCATCAGCTGTCAGAAAAGGAGTGTATGGAAATCTGATCAGAACAGGGCAGTATGTACAGCTGTTAATATTGCCAACAGTCATCAGCTGTCAGAAAAGGAGTGTATAGAAATCTGATCAGAACAGGGCAGTATGTACAGCTGTTAATATTGCCAACAGTCATCAGCTGTCAGAGAAGGAGTGTATAGAAATCTGATCAGAACAGGGCAGTATGTACAGCTGTTAATATTGCCAACAGTCATCAGCTGTCAGAGAAGGAGTGTATAGAAATCTGATCAGAACAGGGCAATATGTACAGCTGTTAATATTGCCAACAGTCATCAGCTGTCAGAAAAGGAGTGTATAGAATAGTGTAAAAAGCCAATTAAATGATCCCTTATTTTTGTTGAGTAGTATATGGAGACATGCTGTTATCTGATGACACTGACAGAGGCTTTATCAGAAAACACACTACCTTATTTATTCAGGAAATGTTTTATACATAAATGTACTGATGTTTCTGACATGTGGTCGGTGCACAGACACATCCACTGTGATGTTTCTGACATGTGGTCGGTGCACAGACACATCCACTGTGATGTTTCTGACATGTGGTCGGTGCACAGACACATCCACTGTGATGTTTCTGACATGTGGTCGGTGCACAGACACATCCACTGTGCTTTCAACCTGGGAGAGGCTAAAGGTCAAAACATGAAGCTAATTTCCTTACCGTTCATAAGGGTCTCTGACCGATTGGACGTTAATCTCATCATGGTTGGCTAATTTCCTCTGCAAAACAAATGAGAAAAGGAAAATATCAGTGCTCATCTCTGCATGTTTGTACAATGTGTGCATGTGCAATATATGCACACGCACAACTACTTGATTCCAGGTGTTTTGCTTATAAATACTTTCAACAAGTCCAGTTTCTTTCTTTATTCTTTGTGGGTCTGCCATATTGGATGTCCACGTATTTGTGGTGTACCTATATTGTTTGTGATGCTATGTACATTGTGTGACCTGTGTGATGCTATGTACATTGTGTGACATGTGTGATGGTGTGTACATTGTGTGACCTGTGTGATGCTATGTGCATTGTGTGACATGTGTGATGCTATGTACATTGTGTGACGTGTGTGATGCTATGTACATTGTGTGACATGTGTGATGCTATGTACATTGTGTGACATGTGTGATGCTATGTACATTGTGTGACGTGTGTGATGCTATGTACATTGTGTGATGCTATGTACATTGTGTGATGCTATGTACATTGTGTGATGCTATGTACATTGTGTGACGTGTGTGATGCTATGTACATTGTGTGATGCTATGTACATTGTGTGACGTGTGTGATGCTATGTACATTGTGTGATGCTATGTACATTGTGTGACAAGTGTGATGCTATGTACATTGTGTGACATGTGTGATGCTATGTACATTGTGTGATGCTATGTACATTGTGTGATGCTATGTACATTGTGTGACAAGTGTGATGCTATGTACATTGTGTGACATGTGTGATGCTATGTACATTGTGTGATGCTATGTACATTGTGTGATGCTATGTACATTATGTGATGCTATGTACATTGTGTGACATGTGTGATGCTATGTACATTGTGTGACGTGTGTGATGCTATGTACATTGTGTGATGTGTGTGATGCTATGTACATTGTGTGACTTGTGTGATGCTATGTACATTGTGTGACATTGTGTGATGCTATGTACATTGTGTGATGCTATGTACATTGTGTGATGCTATGTACATTGTGTGACGTGTGTGATGCTATGTACATTGTGTGATGCTATGTACATTGTGTGATGCTATGTACATTGTGTGACGTGTGTGATGCTATGTACATTGTGTGATGCTATGTACATTGTGTGATGCTATGTACATTGTGTGACATGTGTGATGCTATGTACATTGTGTGATGTGTGTGATGCTATGTACATTGTGTGATGCTATGTACATTGTGTGATGCTATGTACATTGTGTGACAAGTGTGATGCTATGTACATTGTGTGACATGTGTGATGCTATGTACATTGTGTGACATGTGTGATGCTATGTACATTGTGTGACATGTGTGATGCTATGTACATTGTGTGACAAGTGTGATGCTATGTACATTGTGTGACAAGTGTGATGCTATGTACATTGTGTGACATGTGTGATGCTATGTACATTGTGTGACATGTGTGATGCTATGTACATTGTGTGACATGTGTGATGCTATGTACATTGTGTGACATGTGTGATGCTATGTACATTGTGTGACATGTGTGATGCTATGTACATTGTGTGACAAGTGTGATGCTATGTACATTGTGTGACAAGTGTGATGCTATGTACATTGTGTGACATGTGTGATGCTATGTACATTGTGTGACATGTGTGATGCTATGTACATTGTGTGATGCTATGTACATTGTGTGACGTGTGTGATGCTATGTACATTGTGTGATGCTATGTACATTGTGTGTACATGTGTGTGATGTGTGATGCTATGTACATTGTGTGACATGTGTGATGCTATGTACATTGTGTGACATGTGTGATGCTATGTACATTGTGTGATGCTATGTACATTGTGTGACGTGTGTGATGCTATGTACATTGTGTGATGCTATGTACATTGTGTGACAAGTGTGATGCTATGTACATTGTGTGACATGTGTGATGCTATGTACATTGTGTGACATGTGTGATGCTATGTACATTGTGTGATGCTATGTACATTGTGTGATGCTATGTACATTGTGTGACAAGTGTGATGCTTTGTACATTGTGTGACATGTGTGATGCTATGTACATTGTGTGATGCTATGTACATTGTGTGACAAGTGTGATGCTATGTACATTGTGTGATGCTATGTACATTGTGTGACGTGTGTGATGCTATGTACATTGTGTGACAAGTGTGATGCTTTGTACATTGTGTGACATGTGTGATGCTATGTACATTGTGTGATGCTATGTACATTGTGTGACAAGTGTGATGCTATGTACATTGTGTGATGCTATGTACATTGTGTGACATGTGTGATGCTATGTACATTGTGTGACGTGTGTGATGCTATGTACATTGTGTGACATGTGTGATGCTATGTACATTGTGTGACAAGTGTGATGCTATGTACATTGTGTGATGCTATGTACATTGTGTGACGTGTGTGATGCTATGTACATTGTGTGACGTGTGTGATGCTATGTACATTGTGTGATGCTATGTACATTGTGTGACGTGTGTGATGCTTTGTACATTGTGTGACGTGTGTGATGCTATGTACATTGTGTGATGCTATGTACATTGTGTGACATGTGTGATGCTATGTACATTGTGTGACATACATTATTAATTTTGTGATGTTGACAGAGGCTTTATTTTGTTACTTTGGTGTTAAACTTCAATCAATAAACCAAACAGCCTTGTAGTCTGTCTTCTAGATGTTCAAAGAAATGTTTGTCTGTTCAAGTGTGTTGTGTGTCTGTCTGTTCAAGTGTGTTGTGTGTCTGTTCAAGTGTGTTGTGTGTCTGTTCAAGTGTGTTGTCTGTCTGTTCAAGTGGTGTATCTGTTCAAGTGTGTTGTGTGTCTGTTCAAGTGTGTTGTGTGTCTGTTCAAGTGTGTTGTCTGTCTGTTCAAGTGCGTTGTCTGTCTGTCTGGTCAAGTGTGTTGTCTATCTGTTCAAGTGTGTTGTCTGTCTGTTCAAGTGTGTTATGTGTCTGTTTAAGTGTGTTGTCTGTCTGTTCAAGTGTGTTGTGTGTCTGTTCAAGTGTGTTATGTGTCTGTTCAAGTGTGTTGTGTGTGTCTGTTCAAGTGTGTTGTGTGTCTGTTCAAGTGTGTTGTCTGTCTGTTCAAGTGTGTTGTGTGTCTGTTCAAGTGTGTTGTCTGTCTGTTCAAGTGTGTTGTCTGTCTGTTCAAGTGTGTTGTGTGTCTGTTCAAGTGTGTTATCTGTCTGTTCAAGTGTGTTGTGTGTCTGTTCAAGTGTGTTGTCTGTTCAAGTTGGTTATGTGTCTGTTCAAGTGTGTTATCTGTCTGTTCAAGTGTGTTGTGTGTCTGTTCAAGTGTGTTATCTGTCTGTTCAAGTGTGTTGTGTGTCTGTTCAAGTGTGTTGTCTGTTCAAGTTGGTTATGTGTCTGTTCAAGTGTGTTATCTGTCTGTTCAAGTGTGTTGTGTGTCTGTCTGTTCAAGTGTGTTATGTGTCTGTTCAAGTGTGTTGTGTGTCTGTTCAAGTGTGTTATCTGTCTGTTCAAGTGTGTTATCTGTCTGTTCAAGTGTGTTGTCTGTCTGTTCAAGTGTGTTGTGTGTCTGTTCAAGTGTGTTGTGTGTGTTCAAGTGTGTTATGTGTCTGTTCAAGTGTGTTATGTGTCTGCTCAAGTGTGTTGTGTGTCTGTTCAAGTGTGTTGTGTGTCTGTTCAAGTGTGTTGTGTGTCTGTTCAAGTGTGTTGTCTGTCTGTTCAAGTGCGTTGTCTGTCTGTCTGTTCAAGTGTGTTGTCTGTCTGTTCAAGTGTGTTATGTGTCTGTTCAAGTGTGTTGTGTGTCTGTTCAAGTGTGTTGTGTGTCTGTTCAAGTGTGTTGTGTGTCTGTTCAAGTGTGCTATGTGTCTGTTCAAGTGTGTTGTGTGTCTGTTCAAGTGTGTTGTCTGTCTGTTCAAGTGTGTTATGTGTCTGTTCAAGTGTGTTATGTGTCTGTTGAAGTGTGTTGTCTGTCTGTTCAAGTGTGTTGTCTGTCTGTTCAAGTTGGTTATGTGTCTGTTCAAGTGTGTTGTGTGTCTGTTCAAGTGTGTTATGTGTCTGTTCAAGTGTGTTGTGTGTCTGTTCAAGTGTGTTGTGTGTGTTCAAGTGTGTTGTCTGTTCAAGTGTGTTATGTGTCTGTTCAAGTGTGTTGTGTGTCTGTTCAAGTGTGTTGTCTGTTCAAGTGTGTTATGTGTCTGTTCAAGTGTGTTGTCTGTCTGTTCAAGTGTGTTATGTGTCTGTTCAAGTGTGTTATGTGTTCAAGTGTGTTATGTGTGTTCAAGTTGGTTATGTGTCTGTTCAAGTGTGTTATGTGTCTGTTCAAGTGTGTTGTGTGTCTGTGCAAGTGTGTTGTCTGTTCAAGTGTGTTGTCTGTTCAAGTGTGTTGTCTGTCTATTCAAGTGTGTTGTGTGTCTGTTCAAGTGTGTTGTCTGTCTGTTCAAGTGTGTTGTCTGTTCAAGTGTGTTGTGTGTGTTCAAGTGTGTTGTGTGTCTGTTCAAGTGTGTTGTCTGTTTATCTGATGTGTTTTGTGCATTTATCTGGTGTGCCCATTTGTTGGTTCATTCACAAACTAATACTGATAGTGATACAGTTGGTGTGACGAGGTAATGGGTTAAAAGGCTAAGTCCCTAGGGGAGACTTTTAGTGTGTTAAATTTTCAAGTAGAAAATTTGCCTTTAACCCACTTCTCTAGGGTATGGGAGATGAGCAACTTTCCCGGCCCCTTTTCATCTAATAAATTTATATTTGTGCCCGGGTTCTGGCTCGTATGGTTGTAAGAAATACAAGTGGTTGAATTGCTCTAAATGGCAGACAGAGAGAAGTAGGGTTTTACATGAAATTACAAGACTCCCACTCTCATCAGTCTGACCAAAGGGTTCAGGATTATTTGACACTTGTATTTTATTTACTCCCAAAATCTGCATAAGATTATGCAGCAATAATAATAAAGCAGCTCAATGGCGCCAAAACAAAATATGGATAAAAAAACAATGATGGAATCCGAAAGGATTTATAAGACTTTTGTCTTTCTAGAAGGTTAGCCCCAAGCAGGAAGGGTTACTAATTCTCTTCATTGTCCGGAGGAAAGTTCAAATGATTGGCGCAGTCCGGGGGACTTAGCTGTTGTCAGGTTCCTCCGTAGTGATCGGCGAATGCTGGGGTGGCTGGGCTTGCTCGTCAGATGAGAGTAGCTCCCAGTCGTTCCGGTTACGGCTTCGCGGGATGGCACGGTTCAGGCGTGGTCTCCTCACGGATTCTGGGTGCGGGGCGTCTTTCCCGTCTTGGTGCTTGTGAGGCAGGGGTAATCTTCCTGCCCACGATGCCCTGCTGATAATCACAGGAGAAGGTGGATGTAGATCTCTATGGCTTAGAGACAAGGGGCTTCAGTCGGCAGGGCATTAGTGAATCCCAACCGGCTAGAAGGCTTCCCTTGTACAATAGCACTAGTTAATAAATAAACTGAATTTCAGTTAACAAACTGAGATCAGTAAAACATAAAAGGTGATCAAGACAACATCACTCTCCATCCAACACCTGGAAAGGAATGGTATCATAAAGTGCAAGATTGCGGCCCATAGGTTTCCTACTAAAAATAGACAAAAGGGTTAGTAGGCATAAACTCCGGTTCTGGTACCAAAAGTGTTCAAGTCAAAAACACACACACACAAATAATCAGTGCACATAAATAGAATAGAATGTTTACCACTTCTTTTCAATAACATATCTATCTACTCCTTATTCATCATTGAACATAGGATCTAGATCAAAACTAGGGTCAAACAAACCAGATCTCAATCACCTGCCATCAATAATACTTACTAGTGGGCTTATTATGACAGGCTGGGAGTGTTGCTCTAGCTACGTTTCAGCGTCTTGTGTGAAAAACTTTTTCTCACTACGCCAATTATAGCCTTCACTTTCAAACAATGAAAGCCTGTCATTGGTTTATAGCAGTCGACACGTCACAAGATGATGCTATAATTTTATGCATACTAGTACCGAATAATCACGCGCCAGTTACATCCTTATCACGTGCCGACATTCAAATCCTTCTCGTGCTCGGAAAGGAAGGGTTGAAAGGGCCCGACCGTGGTTGTCACTTTCTTGTGATGGGTAATGGAGATCGGGGTTCAAAGAGATAACTGCTTTAATCGGCGTTCGTTTGAAGCAGCCGGGCAATTAACGTGGCGGTTGGTCGAGAAATGAAAAGGAGAGAGGGGGGGGGGGGAGGGGAAAGGGGGGGGGGGGGGGGGTTGTAGATAAGAAATAAAGAAAGCGGGTCGCACGGGACACTTACGTCACAGTTGGTTCATTCAGAAACTAATACTGATAGTGATACAGTTGGTTCATTCACAAACTAATACTGATAGACAGTGATACAGTTGGTTCATTCACAAACTAATACTGATAGTGATACAGTTGGTTCATTCACAAACTAATACTGATAGTGATACAGTTGGTTCATTCACAAACTAATACTGATAGTGATACAGTTGGTTCATTCACAAACTAATACTGATAGTGATACAGTTGGTTCATTCACAAACTAATACTGATAGTGATACAAACAACTGCTATTCTGAAGGGATGGGCTGACATGTGTTTATAGTGGAAGCCTGCCCAGGGGACATCTCTTCCAAGAGGACTTGAACACAGTTGAGGCTGGAGAAGGTAAAACACCTAACTAATCTTCAATGCTGCTGCACTTAGAGCCCAGGGGACATCCCAACTCTCTTCCAAGATGACTTGAACACAGATGAGGCTGGAGAAGGTAAATAAAAACACCCTAACTAATCTTCAGTGCTGCAGCACTTAGAGCCAGAAGCCTTGCCTAGGGCACACACCCACTCTTCCAAGAACACTTTCACTCTTCTAACACCATGTCAGTGTTGATGTTCTTGTTTCAGTTTTGACAGTTAAGCCGGAAGCCTTGCCCAGGGCACACACCCACTCTTCCAAGAGCACTTTCACTCTTCTAACGCCATGTCATTGTTGACAGTTGCATGTCAACTGACAACAGGGGAATAGCTTCTTTTTTTTAAGTGCATGTGTTCCTGTGATAGAAAAATAACTGACAGAAGATCTGAAAATAGACAAATGCATGGCAGGCCACTTGGCAGTGAATGTCTGCATTTGGTGGGAGTGAAGTGTGATGTCTTGGGCTCCCATGGTGCTTGGCAGTGAATGTCTCTGCATTTGGTGGGAGTGAAGTGTGATGTCTTGGGCTCCCAGGGAGCTTGGCAGTGAATGTCTGCATTTGGTGGGAGTGAAGTGTGATGTCTTGGGCTCCCATGGTGCTTGGCATGAATTCTCTGCATTTGGTGGGAGTGAAGTGTGATGTCTTGGGCTCCCATGGTGCTTGGCAGTGAATGTCTCTGCATTTGGTGGGAGTGAAGTGTGATGTCTTGGGCTCCCAGGGTGCTTGGCAGTGAATGTCTCTGAATTTGGTGGGAGTGAAGTGATGTCTTGGGCTCCCAGGGTGCTTGGCAGTGAATGTCTCTGCATTTGGTGGGAGTGAAGTGTGATGTCTTGGGCTCCCATGGTGCTTGGCAGTGAATGTCTCTGAATTTGGTGGGAGTGAAGTGATGTCTTGGGCTCCCATGGTGCTTGGCAGTGAATGTCTCTGCATTTGGTGGGAGTGGAGTGATGTCTTGGGCTCCCATGGTGCTTGGCAGTGAATGTCTCTGCATTTGGTGGGAGTGAAATGATGTCTTGGGCTCCCAGGGTGCTTGGCAGTGAATGTCTCTGCATTTGGTGGGAGTGGGGTTAGGGTTAGGGTTAGCAATATGGTTAGTATTCCAAAAAGGTTATAGGTTTAGAAGGGTTAGGGTTAGCAATATGGTTAGTATTCCAAAAAGGTTAGAGGGTTAGAAGGGTTAGGGTTAGCAATATGGTTAGTATTCCAAAAAGGTTAGAGGGTTAGGGTCAGGGTTAGGGGGTGAGGGTTAGGGTTAGGTTAGGGTTAGGGGTTAGGTTAGGGGGTTGGGGTTAAGGGTTAGGGTTAGGGACATGGTCTATGACCTCAACTGCCTCAAAAAGGGCAGTTGAGGTCGGAAAAGGGGCAGTTGAGGAATGAAACTTGGCCCGACCCTTCCTCAACTGCCCCTAGTGTCTCTTTGTCTTAGTTACCAAAGCTTCCTCAACTGCCCCTATACGTTCCTCAACTGCCTTGGTGTACTTCTTGGGCCAAAATGGGTTAGGGTTAGGGGTTAGGGTTAGGGTTAGGGGGGTCAAGTAACTCGGGTTAGGGGGGTCCTAGGTGCGCTTGGAGCCCATTGGGGGGCTATGCATAAGTATGCACGCGTGTTCGTCAGTGTGTACTTTTCATGAATTAGCCGGGTTTTTTTGGGGGAAAGTGGTTACGGGGGTAGATATGGTGGTTTAGAAGCGTTTGTAGCCACTTGCATAATTATGCACGTGTGTTCGTCAGTGTGTATTTTTCATGAATTAGCCCTTTTTTGAATGGAAAGTGGTTAGGGGGGTATATATGGTGGATTAGAAGCGTTTGGAGCCAATTGGGGGTGCATAAGTATGCACGCATGTTCGTCAGTGTGTATTTTTCATGAATTAGCCCTTTTTTTGTGGGTGGAAAGTGGTTAGGGGGGTATATATGGTGGATTAGAAGCGTTTGGAGCCAATGGGGGGTTATGCATAAGTATGCACGCATGTTCGTCAGTGTGTACTTTTCATGAATTAGCCGTTTTTGGGGGGTGGAAAGTGGTTAGGGGGGTATATATATGGTGCTTTAGAAGCGTTTGGAGCCAATTGGGGGTTATGCATAAGTGTGCACGCATGTTCGTCAGTGTGTACTTTTTATGAATTAGCCGTTTTTGGGAGGTGGAAAGTGGTTAGGGGGGTATATATGGTGGCTTAGAAGCGTTTGGAGCCAATTGGGGGTTATGCATAAGTGTGCAAGTGTGTTCGTCAGTGTGTACCTTTCATGAATTAGCCGTTTTGGGGGGATGTAAAGTGATTAGGGGGGTATATATGGTGGTTTAGAATCGTTTGCAGGCAATTGGGGGGGGGGGTATGCATAAGTGTGCACGCATGTTCGTCAGTGTGTTCGTCAGTGTGTATTTCATGAATTAGAAGTGTTTTGGGGGTGGAAAGTGGTGAGGGGGGCATATAGGGTTGTTTGAACATGGTTAGAAGCGTTTTCAGCCAATCAGGGGGGTGTAAGCATATGCATGCATAAATATGCCTATGCGTTCGTCAGTGCGCATTTTTGAACCGATTGTCCTGAAACTCGGATTGATGAACTAGCACACCCTGAGGGTCATTCGATTCAACTTTGAGCCAATTTGGTTAAGCATAAAGGGTTGCATGCATAAGTGTGCGTATGCGTTCGTCAGTGTGCAATTTGTGAAGCGATTTTCTAGAAACTCGGTGTGATGAACTAGCACACCCTGAGGGTCATTCGGCTGAAATTTGAGCCAATTCAGTTAAGCATAAAGTGGTTAGCGATAGGGTTGAACCCTATGCATGCATAAGTATGTCTATCTATGCGTTCGTCAGTATGCATTTTTTAACCGATTTTCTTGAAACTCGGTGTGATGAACTAGCACACACAGAGGGTCCTTCGATTCAACTTTGAGCCACTTTGGTTAAGCATAAAGGGTTGCATGCATAAGTATGCGTATGCGTTCGTCAGTGTGCAATTTGTGAAGCGATTTTCTAGAAACTCGAGCAGCACCCTGAGGGTCCTTCGGCTGAAATTTGAGCCAATTCAGTTAAGTATAAAGTGGTTAGCGATAGGGTTGAACCCTATGCATGCATAAGTATGTCTATCTATGCGTTCGTCAGTATGCATGTTTGAACCGATTTTCTTGAAACTCGGTGTGATGAACTAGCACACCCAGAGGGTCCTTTTCAACTTTGATTCAACATTTGAGCCACAATTTGGTTAAGCATAAAGGGTTGCATGCATAATTATGCGTATGCGTTCGTCAGTGCATTTTTTTCTAGAAACTCGGTGTGATGAACTAGCACACCCTGAGGGTCCTTCGACTGAAATTTGAGCCAATTCGGTTAAGCATAAAGTGGTTAGCGATTGGGTTGAATCGTACACCCACCACTAACGGTTACTAGGCCGCCATGTTTGTTTATACCACGTGACGTGATTTGCATCTCTGAGGGGTAAACCGTCTCTGAGAGCTTCGTAGTTTCGCGGGGTCACGCTGTTCTGGCGCATATTTCATCATTAAAACTAAAGAGTACAAGATTTTGCACAATTAGAAATCGTTTTGTAATGAATTGATCTTTTTAAAACAATCAAGATAATGTTTTAAAGTGGTATATTCTGCCCATGAGGGGCGTCGGAAGACGCGAAAATGGATTGGAAAAATTATGTAATTATGTATTAAAATAGTGCAAAATAGCAAGACACAAATCTTTCTTATTTGTAAACCGATTGTCTTCAAATGGTGCATGGTTACTTAGTGGGTGAGGATGCTTCCTCGCTGAGCATTTCAATATAAATGGTTACGTTTGACAGGAAATATCTTCAATCAGTTTTTCCATTTTGTATTAAAACATAAATAAATTCATATATTTTTTCTTGGTAAACCTAGAGGGTTGAAATGTTGCATGGTTACTTAGTGGGTGCAGATGCTCACTCGATCATCATTTCAATAAAAATGGTTACGTTTGACAGGAAATATATTCAATCAGTTTTTCCATTTTGTATTAAAAAATAAATAAATTCATATCTTTTTTCTTGGCAAACCTAGTGTGTTTAAAGACCCCCTCTAGTGCCGTAGTTTCTCCCCAGAATTCGTTTGGGGTCGAAAAAGCAATGTCATTTGCCATAACCGCGACAATCACTTTGACGGTTTCTCACCACATCGTTTCGTTTCACGTTTCACCACCATTCCAAGTCGAACCGCCGAAGCGAACACATCGTGAGCACTAAAGGGGAGCGACAAAAGAAAAGCGACGCAGAATTTCAACAGACGAACGGACGGAAAAAGACAGGGCTACAGCTACGGCTCTACACCCCACTACAGGAAAAGATAATCTTCACGCAGGCTACCACTAGGCCTAGGCCTATACTGCGCCACACCCAAGCCTCTACGGGAGCCAGCCCCACCAAGAAGAGAGCAGTCACCACCTTACTACGAGGTTCCTCCCCGAGACGGGCCCTCTCCTCCTACTTTTTTGTTTTTTTTAAATTTCCGCAGTGAGTAAATAGAAAACTCTGGTCAGACCAGAGTCCCAAGTTCATTCTTGGGCCTCTCTATCATAACAAAGCCTTATAGTTGTAATAGTGTAGTTCCTCTTGATTCCGGGTTGGCACCCTTGTACCTTCTTGTTTATTTTTATCTAACAAACCATTTTTTCCTCTTTATGATTTTCTTCCATTTTATGCGATCATAATTAGATTGAAATGAGCAAAATGACCCCACAGTCCCCAAGCCCGAACACATCTATAAACGAAGAAGTTGTTTTCATTGATACCCCAAAGGGGTCCTCAGTTGAAGGGGTTTTTACCCTTTTCACCCCATCCAAAAAAAGACTGAACAAAAGACAACGGAAAGCAGGATCAGAGCCTAGCTCTCCCGATCCCAGCTCTCCCAACACCAAAAAAACAAAAGAAGAACTCGCGATCATGGAGGGAGAGGTCCGCACCCCTCTCCCCCCCACTGACGGAGTGTCACATTCACAACAAGAAGAACAAACAGTTGACATCGAAATAACCTCACCATTAAGACAGTCAAACAGCATCGACTCCTTGCTGAGTGATGCCGGCAACAAACAAGACAACACCGTCCCTGACTTAGAGAGAGAGACTGAAACAAACATGTCAGACGACAACTCTCATCAACAACAACAACAACAACAACAACCCTCCAAAAAACAACCCCCACGTTTCTTTCGTACAAACACCCAACCACAGCCACCCCCCACATTTGTTAAACACCCCGTGATTGTTCAGGACTTGGGCACAGGCCCCGGGCCCCGCTACCATCAGCGGCTTGGGGCCCGTGTCTCAAATGAAACTTTGGACTAATTCAATAGGAACAATCCTCAGCCAAAGACCCTTGGCAGGCGGCCGGTGGCTCATTGGCTGCCAGACACTAGAGCAACAAACACGCCTCTCCAAAATGTCTGAAGTGTCCAAAATCCCAATTAAATGCATCATCCCATCCACTGTGGCAGTGAGGGGGTAATAAAACCCATACCCCTCAGCGAAAACGTACAAGATCTTCTCCCCTACATTGCAGACGCTAAGGCCATCATGCGCCTCAGGAATAGAGACGGTTCCTCGTCAAAAGCCGTAAAAATCACCTTCAACAAACCAATTCTCCCGAAGTTCACACAGATCTCCATCACTGAATTTGTAGTACATCCTTTTGTGGCCCCCGTACGTAGGTGTAGGAAGTGTGCACGGCTGGGCCACAATCAAGATCAGTGCCGTGCACCCAAACAGATTTGTACAAAGTGTGCCGGGCCCGGCCACGCAGCCAAGGACTGCGTGGCTCACACGGCCAAGTGTATAAACTGCGGGGGCCCACACTCGGCAGCCTACAATGGCTGCCCTCAATTTCAACTCAGACTTAAGGCTAATAAAATTAGGGCCGAGGTCTTTATCACGTATGCGGAAGCCATACGCAGGGCCAAATTGGCCCTGACAGTAGAAGATGAACAGAAACAACAAAACCGTGCCCCCCCCTCCCCCCCCCCTGAAGTAGACCCCTCGTGGCGAATGCCCCCTCAACAACAACAACAACAATTGCCCACAAACACCTACGCCTCTGCTGTGTCTAGAAGATCGACACAGCAAGCAAAAACCCCTGCGCAGACAACACAACCATCCACACCCAACAACAACCCCACCCCGATCCCCATCACCATCCCAAGCCCCTCCCCCCCCCTCCCCTCCGCCTCACTGCCCCCTTCAGCTCGCCTCTCAACAAGAACAAGGCTTTCAAGCACTATCACTAGAAACCTACGCAATAAAAGCACCTAAAGCAAAACAACAAGCCGCGCAACAAAACACCCAAACTCGCATTAACGATCTCATCACTGAAAAAATCAACAAACAGACAGCAACAATGATGGACAAACTCACCACACACATGGACAAACTGTTTAAATTACACACAAATCTGACTACCACCACTCCACCCCCCAAGTCCCCAGCACCCCTCCCCCACCCACCCCTCCCCCCCAGTATCCCCTCCTTCCCACCCCCACTACCCAACAAAACAACGGGAAATCCCCTGCAGAGGTCTTCATGACTGAAGTCCTCAAGCATTTTGCCAGGGCCAGAGTCACTAACAAACCCAAAATTCTGTTGGAGGGACTAGCTTCCCTCCTGCCCCCCACCTGTGACCCCTCAACCATCCAAATGGGTCCAGGCAGCAGCCTTATGAGACTTGCCGAGCTGGCCTGCGGAAGTCCGGGGTCTAGCAGTCAGGAGGGCAAGGGTAGGATGTCGTCACAGTCCTCCCAGAAGGCCCAACAACAGAAAATATAACCCCACCATTCTATTAATAGTATCATTATAGCAATAACCTCCCTTTTTAACCACCAAAATGGCAGCACCAAATTTTAGTATCTTGCAGTGGAACTGCCGTTCCATTGCAAGAACATTTGACCATTTAATACACTTTTTAGAGACTAATAAGACCAGATACCAAATTTTATGTTTACAGTCCCTTAATACAAAATTTTCCGAACTTCCCAAAATTTTCGGTTATCAATATCCCCCTAATGTTAGTAACCAGAATGGTAGGGTGTATACAGCAACTTATACAAGTCAACACACTAAATACCTTTCAATTACATGTCCCATATGTGCCTTCCCAGGTCGAGAAGGGACGTAAAACACCAAAATTACTACTACCTTTCAATTACATCACCAATAGTCACCGACAACAACACGATTTATTCCAACACTATTCAACTGACCGTCAATGGCACCACAACAAATCTAGTCAATATCTATTTTCCGAAAGGCTACAATGCCAATGCCACTCGTGACTGGTTACCTTCACTCTCTAAGTCTGTCTCCTGGGTAGTGGTGGGGGACTTAAACGCCCACCACCCTGCCTGGGAGGCCTTTAACTCTAGCCCCGATTCTGGAGGTATCAAACTTTTCCACGACATTATTAATTCCGATCTTGTACTTCTAAATGATGGCTCAGCCACTAGATTTCCAGATAGTCCTAAACACAAACCGACCAGCCATTGATTTATCTCTCGTCTCCCCCAACTTCGTAGTGAGTCACGAGTGGTATCCCTTTTCTGATACACTTTTTTCCGATCACAAACCAATCTCAATCGAATTCAATGTACCACACGAAACAAACTAACAGAACAGAAAAACAACAACCTAAATACAATTTTGATAAGGCTAACTGGCACTTATTCCGCTCACTTTTAAACAAACATAGCATCGAAAATACCGAACACGAACAGATAGAACCGTATTATAATAACATTAGACAAGCCATATTGCAGGCCTGTGATAAATCGGTGCCTGTACTCAGGAAAAAAATACTTGTAGCGGTGCCATAGCCATAGCCGATGAGGTTTAACCGAGGCGTTGTCACCGCTACACCTATCTGTATTAATAAAAAAAAATCGGGACTTTACTGGTTTGGTACTGACTCCGGGCATTGCCTCCAGTATAGTTACCACCATCTTTACATCTACTAATATCCCATAATGTGTCTGTTCCAGACCAAGAGGACGTAAAACACCATTTTCATCATCGGTGCCTGTACTCAGACAGCCAGGTTTCATTCCACGCCTAGCCGCCGAAGGGTACACATCGCAAATTGGAAGCTGTCCCAGCGAGAGAAAAAGAAAGGGAAAGAAAATCAACGCCTTCACCCACCACTACGCGACACAAGAAAGAAGAAAGGAAGAGTACAAGTGGCCACATAGAGCCAACCTCTCCCACTACCAAAGCGGCCCTCTTCACTGCACCTGGAGACCACGCAACACAAGACACGCCCTGCACGAGATTTTTACAGATAGCTCCACCCGAGTGACCTTTCCTCGCCACTGTTTACAGTAAGTGGCATGATTCGAGCCTCTGGCCGACCGAAATTTCGAAAATAACAGAATATTTTGCGTGGTCTTTTGGCCTGGGGAGGCACTGTTTAGTTAGTTAATTCTTCGATTGTGTATATATATTGTTACTCACAAAGCATTTTTCCCAACCCTTTATTATTTTCCTCTTTGTATTCAGTTGCTTGATATAACTTATTTAAAACTACGTAGGGCACCATGACCGAGGATACTTCGCAGCGAAAGGGGGAAGGGGGGAGGGGGAAAAAGACAGCACACAAGGGGATACTGATGATCGTTTTGAGACCACCTTTGACGCCCACTCCAGTAACTCCCCTCAAACTTATATCGAGGTCGAGGTTGAGAGTCCACTCCCTCCCTGTACACAAAAGATCGGAGGCCCCGTACCATCCAATCATAGTACTCCCAGCACACCCGCCAGCAAAAGAAACAGAGGGTCAGAGTCGAGCCCCTCTAGTCCCCACATGTCCCCGGGGAACAAGAAAACCCAGGGACGAATTGCCAACAATGCCAGAAACCCTCCCTCAAACACACAGACACATACAGATCAGTCCCATTGAAAAAGAAGAGGGAGAGTTTGCTTACGATCCCCCCACAACACACACACAGACAAACAGAAAGAGAGATCACCATAGAACACTCCCACACCAAAACAACAGTAACAACAACAATGACATACATTTGTCAGCGCAGACATCAAATCAGATTGAATCCAATTTGGGTTTCCCTCCCCACCACAAGTTCACAACTCCAAGGCACAAGACCCACAACAAAAGCAACAAAGAGCTCAGCCCAAACCCAGAATGCGACAAAACCGTGTACACATGACCACAAACCACGATGAAAAACCCAGAGACCCCCCAAAACCAACATTCTTGACGGTCCCCAGTTATTTGGGAGGATCAGGGTACAGGCCCAGCTACCATCAAGGGCCTGGGTCCTGTCACAGGCATGCGCCTGTGGCAAAACTCGATCGGTGACATAGCTAGTCAGAGATCCCTGGCCGGAAACTGTTTATTGATTGGCTGCCATTCAGCAGACCAACAGAACCGTCTCGCTAACATGAATAAGATTTCCAACATCTCTATTAAGTGTTTCGTGCCAACAGCCTCCACTGAAGGAGTCATAAGACCTATTCCTATTGAAGAAAATTTAAACGAACTATTGCCCCTCATAAAAAACGCAAAAAATCTTTTTTTGGAGAATAACAAAGACGGCTCCCAGAAGTCGACAAAACAAGAAAAAAAAAACAAAAAAAAGAGGGCCATCAAGATTTCATCTCAATGAGCCGGATCCTCCCCACAACACATAAAATCTGCATGTGCCACAGGACTTTGAAGACTCCTGCCATTGTAGTTAGCCCCGTTCAGAAGAGCGCAAAAAGTGTGCCCGGTTCGGCCACTCGGCCGAACAATGTCGGTCTAGAAAGGAGATATGTGCAGAGTGATAGCCGAGCCGGGTCACACACCCCAAACTTGTACCAACAGTCACAAATGTGTCAATTGCGGTGGCTCCCATTCTGCAGCATACGGCGGATGTCCGCAATATCAGCTCCGTATCCGCGCGAATCGTATTCGCGCGGAAACATTCATTCCATACTCTGAGGCCCTCCCGCCGGGCCCCCCTGGGGGGGGGCCCCGGCCCCTGACCCACTCCCCCAACAAACACCCACCACCCTCCCCCCCATCACCTAGAGTAGATCCTCTCTGGCAACAAGAAGATCGCCATAAACCTACGTATTCTAAGGCTGCCCCCACCCAACAATCCTCCCCCCCCTCCCATTTCTCTCCCGTCCCAGCACAAAGTCAAACCCAACAAGTAAGTCAGACCCCCCATACCCCTACAGACTTGATTAATACTAAACCATCATCTAAAGAGGTTCCATCCTCCAAACCAAAAACTACCCCAAAACTCAGACTAAGAAGAGGTAGAATCCTCAGTTCCCAGGAAAGAATTCTGAGAAAAAAAAGCAGAATCTGTCAAAGCGGCTCTACGTGAGCAAATAACACAGAAGAAAATAGAAGAAATTGTTTCCCATCAGATTGAAATACACACAGCTAAATTAATGACAGAAGTTACAAAACATATGGACAAAGTAATAACAGACTTTACAGACAAACTGACAAAAAACAGACCAACTGACAACCAAACGAGTTTGACAGCCCCCTCATCCCCCTCCCCTTCACAAAACGCCATGTTAATCGAGATCGAGAGCATTGATTTCAACCTCGAACAAAATAAAAACCAAACAACAGCTGAATCAGTTATGACAAAAATCCTCGTTCAATTTGCTAAGGCACGAACCACTCAAAAACCGTGCCTTCTGCTTGACGGGCTTCTCTCCCCTTTTCCCCCCTCCAGTGGCCAGCCGCCGGTGGGCCCGAAGTCCAATCTATTTAGATTGGCTGAGCTCGCCTGCGGTTCGGCGGGAGGGGAGGGGGCCCGTCAAAAGAGAGTAGGCTCACAATCACATGAAAGATAACGGTGGCGGCCCGCTCACTCCCCAAATAAGTAACTGTTAATTAACAACCCTCTATTTCACAACTCCCCACCTGTAAGGTTAAAATCTAAGCTAAACATTTTACAATGGAACTGCCGTGCTATTAACAGAACAGGCGATCACCTAATTCATTATCTATCATCCAACCCCAAAGATCTATCATCTTATTTGTTCCGTCTTAACATAACACTCTAATTTGCCCGCCTCCAGGGCTACACTACCCTCCTGTCCGCAACACAACAAGCAAAGGATACAGCTACCAATACACAAAATAGCCATATATAACAAAACCCCCCGAAGAACACATAGCGCTCGGTCTTCAAACACCCTTCCAACAAAATACACCGGTAAAACAACTAATATTTAAACTGTAATCTAAGGGATATAATGCAGCCGAAACTCCAATTGGCTTCCTCCTTTCCAAATACCGTCTCCTGGGTGGTGTGGGAGATTTTAACGCCCACCCACCCTTACCTGGGAGGACTTTGGTACTTCACCTAGTGCGGGGGTGGAGGTAATCCAACAAAATTAATGATTCCCATTTAATTCCCTAAATGACGGATCCTCTTACCGACTTTCCTGACTAAGTAAACTAAACAACAGCTAAGGATTTAACCTTGATTAGCCAGGACTTA
The DNA here is from genome assembly GCA_017654935.2 of Phymorhynchus buccinoides. Lineage (NCBI taxonomy): Eukaryota > Metazoa > Mollusca > Gastropoda > Neogastropoda > Raphitomidae > Phymorhynchus > Phymorhynchus buccinoides. Next base: position 560,704 of record JAGGCT020004072.1, read on the forward strand.
GTTGTTAACATGATGGATCCGTTTGGCTGAACCTATTATCAGACTAAACCTATTTTTATAACGTTTAACATCCACAGTTCCATCACCTACTAAACCTCATCAACATAAATTAATTATGACAAGCTAACTGGACCGTATTCCAGTCTATTTTAAGTAAATATAAAACAAGATGATATTTTGATTCAAAAATAGAAACCCATTACGAAAATTAAGAGCCTCTATTCTAAGTTCATGTGACTCTCTATTCCATCAATAACCAGA
>JAGGCT020004072.1:561464-609390 GCA_017654935.2 Phymorhynchus buccinoides
ATTTTTATTATATTGATTCCGTTTTAATTCAGTGTTCACCTGCAGAGTCCCGAGGGGGGAGGGCTACAAAATCCCCCCCGCCCTCGTTCTTCCACAGGTGACTATATTGTTAATAATAATTGTTTATAATTGTTGACTGCTTATATGGGAGCCCAGGCTTAAGAAAGAGTGGGATAGAATGGTGGAGAGGGGGGTTAACGATTCTTTCATGATTGGGCGAGAGCGTGAGGATGGGAGAGGGAGCCCCTACCCTCCCCACCCAAGACAGAGGAAAGGCGCCATCGTCTACAGGCGCTCCTGCAACGACGAATGGATGAGATTCAGCGTTTATTAGTTTTACGTTCTTCTTGGTCTGAGATCGAACACATATTTGGACATTGCGATAAACAAATATGGTGGCCAAAAAAAAAGAAAAGCAAAAAAAAACCAATCATCTGGATGGCAATGCCTGGAATGGCAGGTTACCCCCCCCCCCCCAGCCGAACCAGTAAGTCACAAGATTTCGCATTTTTTTTAGTCACTATAGCGTAGGGAGCGGTTTCTTTTTTGTGTCACACGAGCCTCGGTTTAAAACACTTACTTCGGCTATAGGCACCACCACAAGTATTTTGATTATGCAAAAAACACCGGGTTCCCTGCACAGGATCCAAAACAGTTTATTTATATTTTAGATTCCTGCAGCCTCCATGATAGGATATCGAAGGTATGTAGATGGTGTTAGACCGGAATAAACTTCAGGTCATAACGGCCGCAGCAAATGGCAGCCACAAAGTTATGGTGATTTACATATAGTCTTTGAGAAATGATTTTCGTATGGCTTCTGCAAACCATACCAGGGGGGACCATTCCTTGGTTCCATAAGTTAATATTGATTTTTGCGTGAACAGTATGTTGGCTGTTTTTATTTTACCAAAGAATTGGTCGAAATCTTGTTGAATTTGTGTACATGGATTGAAGAGATGTTCTAAATTCAGTGTATTATTACATTTGCAAATAGGACTATTAAATTTATAATAAGTTGAGTTTGTTCTTAATCTAAATATAAGTTTAGAAATGTGGTGAGGGATGGGGAGGAAAAGTCCCCCCTGGACTATCTTATGGACCCAGGAGTGGGCCTTTGTGTAACTCTCAAGCTCACTGGCCCACTCCTGGAATATTGACTTTTTCAGAAGAGACTTAATTTCGGCAACAGACAGGCCCAGATCAACGGGGGTGCCGGATGTGTGAGAGGCAGCCCTCTTGGCCTCTCTATCTGCCAGATCATTTCCCCTAATGCCACAGTGGGAGGGGATCCATATTAAAGTAAAATTTTTCCCTTTCAGGTGGAGGTGATGTATTAATTTTTTAATTTCATTTTTGACCTCTAGACGGTTATCACTCTCTCCTTGCAAAGCAAAAATGGAGGAAAGTGAATCTGAGAAGATGGCAATGTGCGAATAGGGGGGTTTGGTAATTCGTTAATGTATTCGGAGAGGGCTCTTCTAAGATGGCCCAAAGCTCTAGACTGAAAAAATGCGAAAGATTTGAATTTAGTCTGGAATTGAATTTGAAATTTTTCAAATTAGGTATTGCAAAAGCACATCCTATTTTATTTCCATTTAGTTTGTGAGCCGTCTGTAGAAATACAGAGTTGGCTGCGAAAAATTATCGGATTTTTGTGCTTTGGCGGCCTTACCTGTTAATAGGTTAATTTGTTCATCTTTATTGAATTCAGTAGATGTAGTGAAGTGTCATATAGTCTGGTGGGTCCCAGTCCCACTGTGGCACAATATGTTTGGGATAAAACACCGTGTCTTCAATTGACACTCCTGCATTTTCAAACAATTTTTCAACATAATCATAAATATTAATAAATTTTTTAACGGATTTTTTTGATGTTGCGAAATACGGGTCTGAAAATTGTGTAAAAAATTCTTCCTTTGTGAAGTTATTTGTGCTATATAATCTGGTTAAAAAGGTAGCACAATTGTATTTAATTAAGAGATGAATGGGGAGCCAGTCTATGTCTCTGTAAACTAAATAGTTTATTGCAAAGGACGGGAGGCCCAGGACTGTTTTTAGTGCTTTTAATTCAATAGTTTGTAATGCAGTTAAATTTGATTTAGTTAGATTGTAAAAAGTTTCCATGCCGTAAGTTAAACGGCTACGGACCAGGGTCCTGACCAGATATATAAGAAATGTAGGGTCCTGTGCCCATTTTTGTCTGCTCAAGACTTTTATCAGATTCAGAGCTTTTGTAGCTTTATTAACTAAATGAGTGATATGACAAGTCCATGAGAGATCTCTCGAAAGATGAACTCCCAGGAACTTAACATAGGAGGGAGGAGTTTTTATTTGATTCTGTATTTTAATTTTGAAGTTATCTTTTTTGACTGGGCTAGATGAAAAAACCATGAATTCGCATTTATGCGGTGAAATAGTAAATCCGTTAAAGTTTAGATAATGAACTACTAAATTTGTATTGTGTTGGTGAACACCTATTTCGGGATCGAGGGTATATCTAACCTCCTCGTGCAGTAGGCAGAGACCAGATAGCAATGTCATCTGCATACATTGAGATTCGGCAACCTTCAAATTTTATTTGTGAAATGTCGTGTAACATAATGTTAAACAAAATGTGGGCAATGATGCTGCCCTGGGGAACTCCCATGTCCATTTTATGGTTAGCAGAGAGAGACTGGCCCACCCTGACTCTGAAACTTCTGTTCTGTAAAAAAGTATAAATAAAATTATATGTGTTACCCTCAATACCGAGCTTGCTGATTTTTTCTAGTAGCCTCCCATGCCAGACGGAGTCATATGCCCCTTTAATGTAAAAAAAGGTGGCAAAGACTTTCCTTCGTCTAACGAATGCCTTTCTGACATGGGAGGTAAGCCTAACTATTTGTTCCATGCAGGACCTGTGTTTACTGAAAACCTGCCTGTATGGTGAGAATTATATTATTTTTATCTAGAAAATATTCTAGTCTGCTTTTTACGATTCTCTCGTATAGCTTGCCAATGTGTGGGGTGAGGGAGATGGGGCGGTAACTTTTGGGGTCCCTAGCCGGTTTTCCGGGCTTCAGGACCCCCACCACCTGTGCCTCTTTCCATGTGCAAGGCACCTCCCCCCCCTCCCAACATCTAGCGTAAAATTTTAATAGAATCTCGTGAAAAGAAGGGGGCAATTTTTTAATTACTTTGTAGGAGATTGGATCAACTCCTGTTGCTTTATTAACTTTTCTAATTTGAGAAAGGGACCCAGCAAGCTCGGTCAACTTGAGGGGAGCATTTATATAATGTGAATTATTATTTGATTTTGAAATTATTGGAGTGGAGTTACGTCTATTTTGCTCGTCGGTGGAAAGATATTCTGTTTGACTGGCTTTAGCAAATGTGTCCGCGAGGACTTCTGCAGTTTGTTGGTTATTTGTAGTTATTATGTTATCTTTCATAACTCTAGGCTCCCATACCTTGCCTTTATTGTTAATTTGTCTTTAATTTTCTTCCAAGCTTTACCGAGATCTCGATAATCGAGGATCTCGTCTGTATTGAAGTATTCTCTTTTTGCTAAATTTATTGCATCGTCACAGAGTTTCTCTGCTTCGATTTTAGAAACGTGGTTAGGTGGGGTGGGGTGACAATCAAAATAGTTGCTTATGCTTTCTTTTTTTTCCGTACAGCTTCCTTAACTGTTTTGTTCCACCAGGGTTTGGCGGGAAGGACGGGAATTATTTTGAATTGTTTAAAGCTGGTCACATGCGTTTAAAAATAGAAGTTTTTCTGATATTTTCATAATGAATTTCTAAATCCAAATCAAAAATGTTGTCATTATGTTGTTTAGAAAGGATAGACTGGAATTAAAGGCCAGTTTGCTTTGTCCCCCCCTGTTTTTGTCATAGTTATATCTATGTTGGTGTGGTTGAAACGATGATGGAATTTGAATGTTAAAGGTTATCAAAATGGGTTTATGATCTGACATTAAGGTGTCAGATAGTGGGTACCATTCATGGTTAACCACTAAGTCAGGACTAACAAGAGTTAAGTCTATAGCAGTCGGTTTATGTTTAGTAGAATCCGGAAATCTGGTAGAAGAACCATCATTTCAAGAGAATGAGATGGGAATCATTAATTTGTTGGAGAAGTTGAAAGTAGTAACCCCCCACCCCCCCCCGCCTGCACGCCCCCCCCCCCCCCCCCCCCCCCCCCCCCCACCCCCCCCCCCCCCCCCCCCCCCCCCCCCCCCCCCCCCCCCCCCCCCCTCTCCCCCCCCCCCCCCCCCCCCCCACTAGGTGTAGTACCGAATGATTCCCAGGTAGGGTGGTGAGCGTTAAAGTCGCCCACCACCACCCAGGAAACAGTGTCAGAAAGGGAGGAAAGCCAGTTGAGACGATCTACAGCGTCATACCCCTTGGGGTAGTATAAATTTAAAATGTTAGTTGTTTTACCATTTATTTTTGTTTGAATGGTATTTGCATACCTAATACCTGTTATATTATCTTGTGGAGACTGAATATCATTATATTGTATGCTTAAGTGAATGTAAGTAGCTGTATATATTTTACTTGTGTTGCTTACTGATGGGGGATAATGATAGCCTTGGATGCGTGGCAGTCTAGAATAATTAGTATTTAATGATTGTAAGCAAATGAAGTGATATGTGTTGGAATTTGATGATAAATAATGAATTAGGTGATCGCCTGTTTTGTTTATGGCACGGCAGTTCCATTGCAAAATATTTAGCTTGGACAGTAACCTTACAGGTGGGGAGTACTGTAATTAAAAGTTGTTAATAATTTAATTAAGTTTGAAGTGCGTGGACCGCCGCCACTATCTCTTGTGGGACTGGGAGGCGCCCCTCTTTTGACGGGTCCCCTCCCCTCCCGCCAAGCCGCAGGCGAGCTCGGCCAATCTAAATAGATTGGTTTTCGGGCCCACCTGCGGCTGGCCATCAGAGGCTGGAAAAAGGGAGAGAAGCCCTTCCAGTAGGTCGCATGGTTTCTGTGATGTGCGTGCTTTTGCGAACTGAGTTAAAATCTGGGTCATGGCTATTTCGGTGGTGGATTGGTTTTTGTTTTGTTTAGAACTTGAATTAATCTTATCTATTTCAATGAAAGTTGTGTTTTGTGATGGGGATGGGGGGGCGGACGAACTCGCCTGGTTATCAACTTGTGTTTGTTTTGTCCATTTGTCTGTAAAGTTTGTCAGTATTTTGTCCATGTATGTAGTTACTTGAGTCATAATATTTTGGGAAAGGGTGACCATGTGTTTGGAGACTAATTCTTCTATTTTATGTTGGGCTACCTGCTCACGAAGAGCGGCTTTTGCTGATTCGGCTTTTTTCTTTAGTATTCTTTCTTGGGAACTGAGAATTCGTCTTCTGGGTTTAATTTTTGGAGTTGATTTGTTTTTAGGATGCTGTGTTTCTTCAGAAACCTGTTGTATGTCAGTCAAAAGTGTGGGTGTATGAGGGGTTTGGTTTGAGTGTTGTTGTTGCTGTGGTTGGGTTTGTACTGTTATCTTGGGTGGGAGATTGAAATTTGAGTTTCTCACTGCGTTGGCGTAGGAGGGTTTTTGTCTCTCCTCCTGTTGCCACAGTGGGTCCACTGTGGGAGAGACAGGAGAGGGAGGGGGTTTCTGTTTTTGGACATTTTCCAATTCCTGGGCCAGTTTGGCCCGGCGTATGGCTTCTGAGTACGGGATGAAAACTTCCGCGCGAATTCTATTGGCGCGGACGCGGAGCTGATATTGCGGACATCCACCATATGCCGCTGAGTGGGGACCTCCACAGTTGATGCACTTGTTGGTGTTAGTGCACAGCTGGGAGGAGTGGCCCGGTTCGGCGCACCTGGCACAAGTGTCCTTCTTTGCTCGGCATTGCTCGGCCGAGTGTCCGAACCGGGCACACTTTTTGCACTTCCTAACCGGGGCAACGAAGGGTGTGACCTCAAAGGTCTGGGCACAGATTTTAATTTGTTGTGGTAATAGCGGTTCATTAAATGTTATTTTTATTGCTTTTGATTTTGAACCATCACGGTTATTGAGTCGGAGGATGTTTTTGGCATTTGTAATCAGTGGCAACAGGTCTTCTAATTTCTCTTCGAGGGGGATTGGTCTAATGACCCCCTCTGTTGTTGCTGTCGGAATGAAACATTTGATGTTTATTTTAGAAATGCATTTCATGTTAGTTAGTTTTGTTTGTTGCTCTGCCGAAATACAGCCTATGAGCAGTCGGTTGCCGGCCAGGGACCTTTGACTTGAAATGTCACCAATGGCGTTCTGCCAGAGGCGCATTCCCGTGAAGGGCCCGAGGCCCTTGATGGTGGCAGGGCCCGTGCCCAAATCTTCCACGATGACCGGGTACTTTAAAAAAAGTGGGTTTGAGTGTATCTCTTGACTGGTTACGTGTGTGTGTCGCTGTATGTGCACGCACCCGTCTCGGTTTGGGTATGGGTCTCGAGCTCGATTTTGACCCTGGTTGCTCTTGTTGTTGGTTTTGTTGTGTGTTTGTGTTCGGGTTGGGGAAGGTGCCCCAGATGGAGTGTATGTCTGTGTGTGAGTTGTCTGTGGAATGGGTGATGAGAGGGGGGGTGCCCATGGTGGTTTCCCCGATATTTGTGTCCTGAAGGGTAAGTGGGTTCTGTGTTTCTTCTTGGGAATTGATGGGACTGATGTTTTTTTCCATAGTGAGGAGGTCCTCCTTTGTTTTTTTGTTTCCTGGCGATAAGCGAGGACTTGAGGGGCTTGAATCGGCCCCTCGGTTTCGTTTTCTGGTAGGGGTGTTAGGTGTGCTGGTATTAGAAGGTGTAGGACTTACTACCTTGTGCACGGAGGGAGGGAGCCTTGGCTCAACCTCTACCTCGATAAATGTGTGAGAGTCAGACGAGCTATCAAAGATGGTGTTGATGCTCGCATCTGGACTTTCTGGTGTGTTGCTGCTCCCCCCCCCCCTTCCCTCTATATCTATCTTGTTCTCGCTCATGGTGCCCTATTTACATGTCTAAACAAGAAAATAATAATGAGGAAAATGATAAAGGATGGGGGAAAAAGTTGTTAGAATAAATATATACTATATACACAGTGCCTCCCCAGGCCAAGAGTTCACGCAATTACTTTGAAATATGTGTCGAAATTTCGGACGGCCAGCGGCTCGTTTCGAGTACTTATCTTCCTCGTAGAATGTCGGCAGGGCGTGGAGGTGGCGTGATCAACTGGGCTGTGTGGTGGGGGGCCGGCGAACTAATTGGATTTGGAGAGAAAACTCTCCTCTTTCTTTTTCTTCGCTGTCAAATTTGAAGCGTTGAGGGCTGGAGGCTCCCCTTCTTTTCTTCACTTTCTCGCTTGTGTCGCTCAGAGGTCCTGCTTCGTTGGCGGCTAGACGCTGAATGACTGAAACGATTTATCACAGGCCTGCAATATGGCTTGTCTGATAAGGTTCTAATTGTTCGTGTTCAGTATTTTCAATGTTATGTTTGTTTAAAAGCGAGCGGAATAAATGCCAGTTAGCCTTGTCAAAATTGTATTTAGGATGTTGTTTTTCTGTTCTATTGGTTTGTTCGTGCGGTACATTGAATTCGATTTGAGATTGGTTTGTGATCGGAAAAAAGTGTATCAGAAAAGGGATACCACTCGTGACTCGCTACGAAGTTAGGGGAGACGAGAGATAAATCAATGGCGGTCGGTTTGTGCTTAGGACTATCTGGAAATCTAGTGGCAGAGCCATCGTTTAACAGTACAAGATCGGAATTAATAATATCGTGGAAAAGTTTGATACCTCCAGAATCGGGGCTAGAGTTAAAGGCCTCCCAGGCAGGGTGGTGGGCGTTAAAGTCCCCCACCACTACCCAGGAGACAGAGTTAGAGAGTGAAGATAACCAGTCACGAGTGGCATTGGCATTGTAGCCTTTCGGAAAATAGATATTGACTAGATTTGTTGTGGTGCCATTGACGGTCAATTGAATAGTGTTAGAATAAATTGTGTTGTTGTCCTGAAAGGAAAAAGAGAAAAATAGAGATTTTAAGTTTTATAAGATGAAAGTTTTTTGAAAGAAGAAGTTATTTATTTTATTTTATCAGAGTTTATAAAGAATTTTTTATAATTTATTTTAATAGCGCAAGCTGAAGAATATAAAATTTAAGTTTGTGATAAAATATTTTAATTTAAAAGATATTTAGCTGTTTGCTTTTAAATCTGACAGATTGGAGGAGGTCTGATTAAAAAAACCCAGGGCTACAGTTAAAATTCATGCATTTTAGGCTCAACTGAGCAATTGGATAAAAACAATCCGTGTTTGTGCTCGGGACGAGCTTTATTATTAAAATTCTTGACAGGCAGAAGCCTGTGTTCAAGTTAATATACAGTTTAAAAAACTTTTCAAAAAAGTTATGAAAAGGTACAAGTTATTCTTTAATTTCCTTTTTATATATGTACATTTTTTTATTATATAAGGCTATCCTATTAGGTTTTGGTCCCTTGGGACCAAACACAACTAATAGTTACCTAGAGGTTTTTAATTATAAATTTATTTGATACAAAGACAACTGTCAAAAAAGTTTTTGGCCATAAGGCTATTAATATTAATATGTACATTGTTATTATGTACACCACTTTTACAGACAAACTGTTTAAACTTTTTACAAGTGACGTTATTATTTAATATTTCAATTATAACTAAGTTGAATTTTTAAACTATGTTAAAGTTTTAACAAGTATTTAGTTTATTTAATATTGTCCATAGGGCAAAGTATAATGTTATTTTCACGTATGTGAATTTATAAAATTTTATGTTAAAAATTTATGTTCTACTCTAGTCAAGCTACGGGACTAAACCCTATAGCTTTAAAATTGTTTTGTTAAAATCTATGTCTTAAGATTGTTTAATATGTAAAATAAGTTAAGATTTGATAAAAGAGACAAGTTTATAACTATTAAGGTTCCATAGTTATGTTAAAAGTTGCTATTAAAATCTAGTTTGTTTTATGTATATTTTGGTCTAACCTGACCATATGTGATTTTAGTTATTTAACTAGATGAAATCTAGTGAGAAGTCATTATTTTATATAAAATTATTTGTGAATAGGGGAACATACCGCCAGAGGCCACCATTGTTATAAATAATATTATGTGTTCCATCTGATCCCAGGGGGGGTAGCAACAAAGACTCCCCCGCCCCTGATGTCACGGTGGACTGTGAGATAAGTGAGATTAATAAGAGTTGTTATTTATAGTTGAATGGTTTTTAGGAGGATGATATAAGAGTTGAGGGTGGGGATGGTTAACGACTCCTGTATGCTCGGGACGGAGGGAGGGAGGGGAAGGGACCCCTCCTCTCCGCCCCGAGCAGTGACAGGACACCGCATGGGCAGTCCCAAAAAGGGGGGGGAGCACAAGCGTTAAACGCAACGGTTACGAAAGATACCTCCGTTGTGTGTGCCGGACACCCATCTGCATAGGAGAGGGTTTTTTTTTTAAAAAATAGTGGGCTCAAAAGAGTCACTTCAGCCCATCAGGCACATATTTTAGATAAAAAGGGAAGTGGGGGTAAAGGGGGCGGGAATGCAGACAGGTATACGGCCCACACACCAGAGGGACTCTATTCCCACCAGTAAAAATAGTTCAGATTTAAACAAGGTGTTTGAATGACACCTGGCCAATTGCCTCAGCGAGCCAAACCATTGGTGACCAACCTAATTTATGGTGTTTGTTTAAAATGTTCTTTTCATTATATATTAAGTTGTTTTGTTTGCATTTGTTTATAACAGGTTGTAGTTCCTTTTTTATTTGACTACAGGGGTCAAACATGTGCTTCAGACTAAACATTTTTCCACATTTACATGGGGTGTCCCTAAATTTACATCGAATAGAGTTAGTATAGAATCTGTTGATTCTGCCTTGAATTTTATGGGGAACGGGCAGATGAAGACCACCACTGATAAATTTCCTGTACCGGAGTTGGGCTTCTAAATAGGAATCCAATTCCTCAGCCCATCTCCGGTACACACAACGTTTTAAATGGTTTTTAATCTCTGACAGAGACAATTTAATGTTTATAGACTGACCCTCAATGTGTTCAGCTGCCCTTTTGGCTGCTGTATCAGCAAGGTCATTCCCTGTGAGTCCCAAATGGGAGGGAATCCACATAATGGTTAAATCAGTACCTTTAATTCTTATTTGATGAATAAGGTTTTGTATCTCTTGTATAATTTTTCTTCTATTTTTTGTATTATTTTGCAATGCTTGTATCGAAGATAAGGAATCTGTGAGGATTGTCACTTGATACAATGATTTTTGAAACTCGTTTATAAAAAAGCAGGCCTCAAGAATTGCCCAGAGTTCTGCGCTAAATATTGAGATTTTTGAATTTAATTGAAAGGATTTAGTAATCTTGAGGGCTGGAATAGTAAAAGCGCACCCTATCTGTGAATCGGAGATCTTAGAACCGTCCGTGTATATTAATAAATGATGTTTAATCTCGGAAACTTTTTCTTTGGCCGCAACTGAAAGTAAATTTGGCTGATTTGATTTTGAGTACATTTGATGTAAAGCAGTATCAAAGTGTGCTGATTCCCATTCCCAATGTGGGATAGGGAATTTTGGATGAGTTTCAATATCATCTATTTCCAGGCCCGCCATAGAGAGCATTTCCCGGGAATAGTCTAAAGGGTTGCAAACTTTTTGTGCCATAGTTGGTTTTTGTTGTTGAAAGGATGGATGATTATAAAAAGGGTCTTCAAATTCTTCCTTAAAACTTTCTATAGAAAAATGATTTGTTGCATATAGTCTTGTAAGGAATGTAGAAGTGTTTAGTTTCATAAGATGTTTTATTGGAATCCAACCTATTATTCCATAGATCATGTTATTATTTGCAAACTTTGGAACGTTGAGGGCAGCTTTTAGAGCTTTTAGCTCTATTGTTTGTAGTTTGTTTACTAGATTATCTGTAATGTTATGGAATGCTTCCATCCCATATGTTAAGCGACTGCGGACTAGAGCTTGTGTTAAAAGAACAAGAAACTTAGAGTTTTGAGCCCATGTCTGGGAAGAAATGATTCGAATAAAGTTGGTGCCTTTTATAGCTTTTCGGCAAAGGTGGTCAATATGTGGGCTCCAGTTAAGACGTGGAGTGAGAACCACCCCTAGAAACTTGACTTTATTTGTCATTGATTTTGGTTGACCCAAAATGTTAATATTGATATTTTTTTGGATTAAATTATGACGGAAGCACATGAACTCGCACTTGTCCGAGGACAGGGAGAATCCATTTTTCTGTAAGTAGTCAATGATAAGACTAGTATTTGTTTGATGGTTTTGTAGGTGTATAGCTAGAGCTTTTGAACTTTTTGTGAATGCTGACGACCAGATGGCTATGTCGTCAGCATACATAGAAATTTGACAATTTTTAAGTTTTAATTTGGAAATATCGTGAATCATGATATTGAAAAGAGTTGGGGCTATGATGCTGCCTTGGGGGACCCCCATGTCAATTCGATGTATTTTTGACACGGAGGACCCCACTTTGACTCTTAAAGCACGGTTATTTATGAAGTTTTGTATGAAATTAAACATATTCCCGTGAATACCGAGACTGCTGACTTTATCTAGAAGCCTCCCATGCCAAACGGAGTCGTACGCCCCTTTGATGTCAAAGAAGGTGGCGAGGACTTTCCTGCGTCTCGCAAAGGCCTTTTTGACATAGGAGGTTAATCTTATAACTTGTTCCATGCAGCATCTATGTTTTCGAAAACCTGCCTGGAATTTGGGAAGAACGTTATTTTTTTCTAAATAGAAATCAAGTCTGCATTTTACGATACGCTCGTAAATTTTACCCAGATGTGGGGTGAGGGAAATGGGGCGGTAGCTTGCGGGGTCCCTAGCCGGTTTTCCAGGCTTAGGGATCCCAACTACCTGTGCCTCCTTCCATGCATTTGGGATTTCGCCCTCAGCCCAACATCCGGAATAGAAATGGTGCAAGACTTTAAGAAAAGATGGGGGCAATTTCTTTATAATTGTATAGGAGATAGGATCATCTCCTGTTGCTTTATTTGTCTTCCTAATCATATTTATGGCAGCAGCAAGCTCGGTAATCTTTAGGGGAGCATTGATGGTATGTGAATTGTCGTTGGACTTTTCAAAACAATAATTTACTTTACGTTTGTCCCGTTGAAAAACAGGCAAATGTTTTGTTTGGCTCGCCTGGGCAAATCGACTGGCCAGGACATCAGCGGTATCTGAGTCAGTAGTTGTCAACTTGTCACCGTCTAAGACACGCGTGTTAATGTTATAGCCTTTATTCTGGATCCTCTTTAAGCGTTTCCACGCCTTGCCTAGATCCTTAAAGTCAATAATATCTTCCTTGTTAAAATAGTTTTGTTTAGCTTCGTTTATCAAATCGTCACATTCTTTTTCTGCTTTTAATTTTTCGTCAAAGTTTGGTCTAGTGGGATGTAGGTCAAAAAAATTATATTTACGTTTTTTGTTTTTAATTGCTTTTTTGATTTCCTCGTTCCACCAAGGCTTACTATGGGGTTTTGAGGGTGGTATTGTTATAGGGATAGCTAAATTTGCAGCTATTAGGATCTTTTTTCTGATGTTATCATAATAAACTTCTCTATTTAGATCATTAAGGTCTTCAATTGTGTGTTTGGAAAGCAAGGATTGGAATAAAGGCCAATTAGCTTTTTCGAAATTAAATTTAGGTTCAGGTGGTAGATTGGTGTTGTTTGTTGCTAAGTTCAGTTGTATGGAAATAGGTTTGTGGTCAGAGTGAAGAGGGTCCGAATAGGTATACCACTCATGATTTATCAATAAATTGGGACTGGCTAAAGAGAGATCGATAGCTTTTGGATAAAAGTGAGTAGAGGCATCTGGATAATATGTGGAAGAACCATCATTTAGTAGAATTAGTTGTGAGTCGTTAATTTCGTTGTAAAGGGAAGTGTCAGAATATGTTTTTGTGCAGAAAGGTTCCCAGCTGATGTGGTGAGCATTAAAATCACCAACAATCAGCCAGGATTTATCTGTAGACAGATTTGAAAGCCAGTTAGAAATAGGCACTTTTGAATATCCTTTGGGATAATAGATGTTTAAAATGTTGATGAATTCATTATTAACTTTAGTTTGAATCATTGTGGAGTAACGCAGACCTATCAGGTTCTCCTCTGGAGTTGGAACTTCAATGTAGTTTAGAGATTTGTGAATATAGGTGGCTGTAGAAATCTTATCTACTTTGTTACTAACAGTTGGTGGGTAATAGTATCCAGTAATGTTGGGAAGTTTTCCATAAGTTAAACGAATGGATTGCAGACAGAGTATTTGATAAGAAATTTGTGAAATGGCTAGAAATTGTATTAAATAATCTTGTGTTGTATTTAGGGCACGACAGTTCCACTGCAGTACATTAAGTCCTTCGTGTGGGATTGTGAGAAAAAGAGGATTTTAAGACTAGTCAGATATAAAAATTAAGGTGGAACTTTGGGTTTTGCTTTCTGCGAACCCAATCTAAGTCTTGTTGTCTGTGGTGCTGGAGAGGCACCACAGGCAATCTCTGCCAATTGCATCATATTTGCAGCATTTCTTGGTTCTATGGGAAGGTCGTCAGTATCTGTGATTAAGGAGGATAAATCCTCAATTAGGTTCTTTGGCTGATTCGAAGTTCTGGCTTGTGCCAGACTTCTTAAAATGCGGGTTATGAAGGATTCTTTAATGGATTTGTTTTCCTCTTTAGGAATATTCAGATTTACTAGTTGAGAAGTTGCTGTATGAGTTTGTTTAGTCAGTGTGTTGTCAATGTGCTTAGTTATGGTCGTCATTATTGTTTCAGTCATTTTTGTCAGTTGTTTGGATATCATTTCTTCCACTTTTTCTTCGGTTATTTGTTCTGTGTTTCTGTATGATCTTTTTCTTTTTTTCTTTTTTTTACGTTTCTGGGCTGTGGGTGAAGAGGTGATCACCTCCGCCTCCCCCATGACCTCCACATGTGAATGGTCTAGGGGAGCCGGAGTAGGCTGATCTTTAGGCTTTGTTGTTGGTTTATTGTTTCTGACCCTACTGGCGTATGAGTCAGCCGACCCCCCAAGTGGGATCGGCTGAACTCTCCAGCTAGGGTCCACTGTAGGAATGTTTATTTTGGGTTGTTTTTCTTTTAGTTCTTTCTCTGTCTGTAGATTGTTTTTTGCCCTCCTGATGGCCTCACTGTAGGGCAAGAAAGCTTCTCCTCTAATTTTGTTGGCCCTCAGTCTCAGCTGATACTGAGGGCATCCTTGATAGGCGGCAGAATGTCCGCCGCCACAGTTTACACATTTATGAGTTTGATTGCACAATTGTGCTGAATGTCCAGGGGCAGAGCACCTGGTGCAAATTTCCACTTTCGCTCTGCATTGGTTGGGACCGTGCCCATATCGGGCGCACCTGCGGCACCGTCGCACCGGGGCCACGTATGGCGCCACAGGGAACTCCTGGGCATCGATCTTCACCAATGCAGGCAGTATTGGATTTGTAAAGATGATTTTGATGGCACGAGATTCTGTGCCATCTCTGTTATTTAATCTTTGAATAGACTTAGCATTTGGAATGTAAGTCTTGAGGTCTTCGAGATCTTCTTCGAAGGGGATCGGCTTGATTACCCCCTCAGTGGTGGCCTCAGGAACGGTACATTTGATGTTTATGGCTGAAATTGAAGTTAATTTTGAGAGTTTGTACTGCTGAGAGGCTGACTTACAGCCAATCAGCCATCTGTTTCCATTTAGTGGCCTCTGGCTAAGGATGTCCCCCACGTTATTTCGGAAAATTTTCATGTTTGTTGTGGGACCCAGTGCCCTGAAGGTAGCCGTGCCTGTGCACAGATCCTCCAGGATCACTGGGTACTCCAAAAAAATAGGTGGAATTGTATTCTGTTGACGAGGGGGGGGGCGTCTTCGCTGTTGGCGAACTTCGACGAAGTCCCCACCCTCATCTGAATCAGAGTCCAAATCTGTTTCCTTACTGCTTTGATTTTGGTCTTTGGGGCCCCAGATCGAAATGGGCTCCTCTATCAAGGAGGGAGCCTTGGGTGAACCCCGTTTCTTGTCATCCCGGGGAGCCTCAGAGGTCTTCCCCGGGGTTGAACTTGTGTCTATTTCGATAGTGGGAGACAAGGGGCTATCAGTTTCTGTATCCTCCATTGCCCCCAAATCTTCCTTGTTTTTCTTGTCTTTTGGACCTGTCGTCTCAGGGCTACTTTGCTCTTCATTAGAGTGCCTTGATTTTCTTTTTGATTTTCTCGTTGAAGTTTGTTTTATAACTTCCTTTGTGGTTTTTGTCACAGGTTCTATCGTGAAAATTGACTCTTCTTCTGTACTGGTGTCCAGAAAGTTGGACAGTATTTCAAAGTTAGCCATGGTCTTTAATCTTGCTACAATTTTTAATATTAATTTACAACTATGTCTTAACACTATAATCTAAGTTAAATTTATTACAAAACAGGCCTAGTGTCCCTCAGAGAAGACCAAGAGGGAACCCAAGTCTCCCCGTGGCCGTATCTAAAAAAACCAGACGTTTTACATTTTACCTGTTTTGTTTCCCGCGGGAACCAATCAAAATGTTTCGGCTCCCGCGAGAACCAATCAAATATCTACAAATGTTTAGCTGACTGGTGTCATAACCTTGTTCCGGCTATGTCCAAAAATCACTCCCGGCACACTAATAAAAGCTCCGGGAGTAAGCAAATGGCCACCACCGTAATTAGTCCAGTCTATGAATTAACTTTGTTGTAAGAAAAATATTTATTTCAGTTATTAGTTTTGTAATACCCTAAGCCAATAGAACTCCCAAGGGCTCAATATTGCCTAGACTTTTATCAGATTAATTTAGATTTTAAATGTTCTAAAAAAATTTGTCAAACAGATGTTTTTTTATGAAATCTTTTATACTATTATTTCTTAACTCTTTAAGCTTAGTTTGAAAGTTAGACTTTATTTTATCCAATTTTTACTTTCTTTTATCAAATTTATACTTTATATTATTACATTTTACATTATTTCTATCTCTTTTGAGGAGGAAGGGTAGATTGTTTTTAAAGATAGAAGTACCTAGATTCCTATGTTTTTTAGAAAGACCTACTCTGAGCTATTTTAGTTGTTAGGCTTGCACACAAGCTCCTCCAACAATTTAGGAGGCTGGCAAGAACAAAACAACCCTAAAGAAGAAGGAACTACCCTACAGAACTATTCTACGAAGACCGTACCCACCGGCAAAAAGCCTACGAGTGGGGGGTTCTGACAGACCGGCAAGAATCGACTTGAGAGTCGAAAAAAAAGATAGTGAGGAAAGAGGTAAATGTAAAAATCAGTGAAAAACTAGCTAGCTAGGATCCTAGTCCCTACTACCTGGGAGAGCTGCTGTGCAAGGGCTCGGGTGGCCAGCGCAGTCCTCCCAGGGATACCACTTTTGTGGCACGTCCTACAACCCTAGCATCTATGCAGACGAATAAAACATCGAACTGCAAAAACAAATAAAAAAAACAAAACCTTAGTGCCCTATTTATGCTTACGAAGGAAACAAATCCAACGACGTGAAGAGGTGACAGGAAAAGACGTCGTTGGTGGAGGCAGAGGTGGAAGACAGTCCTCGAAGAAAGTGGTCCTGATCCTCCTCAGAGACCTGGGTTCGGAGCAAGCTCAACGAATTGAAGATCCAGCGTTGGACAGCCGCATGGCATGGGCCCTCATGCTGGGTAAAGCTATCATCTGTCGTGCGGCGGTGCTGGCAGAAGGGGTCCAAGAATGTTGAGATGTCCTCTCTTCTGCTCAGACGGCCGCCGTACTGTGGTAAAGAGAGTAGAGTTGAAAATCGTCCTCTGCAAAAGTCTCTCTCAAAAGGTGACCCTCTCTGCTCGGTGGTCGAAGTGTGTATATGAATTGAAAGGTATTTAGTGTGTTGACTTATATAAGTTGCTGTATACACCCTACCATTCTGGTTACTAACATTAGGGGGATATTGATAACCGAAAATTTTGGGAAGTTCGGAAAATTTTGTATTTAGGGACTGTAAACATAAAATTTGATATTTGGTCTTATTAGTTTCTAAAAAGTATATTAAATGGTCAATGGTTCTTGCAATGGAACGACAGTTCCACTGCAAGATACTAAAATTTGGTGCTGCCATTTTGGTGGTTAAAAAGGGAAGTTATTGCTATAATGATACTATTAATAGAATGGTGGGGTTATATTTTCTGTTGTTGGGCCTTCTGGGAGGACTGTGACGACATCCTACCCTTGCCCTCCTGACTGCTAGACCCCGGACTTCCGCAGGCCAGCTCGGCAAGTCTCATAAGGCTGCTACCTGGACCCATTTGGATGGTTGAGGGGTCACAGGTGGGGGGCAGGAGGGAAGCTAGTCCCTCCAACATAATTTTTGGTTTATTGGTTACTCTGGCCCTGGCAAAATGTTTGAGGACTTCAGTCATGAAGACCTCTGCAGGGGATTTCCCGTTGTTTTGTTGGGTGGTGGGGGTGGGAAGGAGAGGATACACTGGGGGGGAGGGGGTGGGGGGAGAGGGGTGCATGGGGACTTGGGGGGTGGAGTGGTAGTAGTCAGATTTGTGTGTAATTTAAACAGGTTTGTCCATGTGTGTGGTGGTGAGTTTGTCCATGCATTGTTGCTGTCTGTTTGTTGATTTTTTCAGTGATGAGATCGTTAATGCGAGTTTGGGTGTTTTGGATTGCAGCCGGACTTGATTGAATTTTGCTGTTATGTTTAGCTTATACTTGCGTAGGTCTTCTAGTGATCAGTCCTGAGAAAGAAGCCTTGTTACTTAGTTGAGAGGCGAGCTGAAGGGGGCAGTGACGCGTGGAGGGGAGGGGGTTGGGGAGGGGCTTGGATGGGGATCGGGGTGGGGTTGTTGTTGGGTGTGGATGGTTGTGTTGTCTGCGCAGGGGTTTTTGCTTGCTGTGTCGATCTTCTAGACACAGCAGAGGCGTAGGTGTTTGTGGGCAATTGTTGTTGTTGTTGTTGAGGGGGCATTCGCCACGAGGGGTCTACTTCAGGGGGGGGGGAGGGGGGGGCACGGTTTTGTTGTTTCTGTTCATCTTCTACTGTCAGGGCCAATTTGGCCCTGCGTATGGCTTCCGCATACGTGATAAAGACCTCGGCCCTAATTTTATTAGCCTTAAGTCTGAGTTGAAATTGAGGGCAGCCATTGTAGGCTGCCGAGTGAGGGCCCCCGCAGTTGATACACTTGGCCGTGTGAGCCACGCAGTCTTTGGCTGCGTGGCCGGGCCCGGCACACTTTGTACAAATCTGTTTGGGTGCACGGCACTGATCTTGATTGTGGCCCAGCCGTGCACACTTCCTACACCTACGTACGGGGGCCACAAAAGGATGTACTACAAATTCAGTGATGGAGATCTGTGTGAACTTCGGGAGAATTGGTTTGTTGAAGGTGATTTTTACGGCTTTTGACGAGGAACCGTCTCTATTCCTGAGGCGCATGATGGCCTTAGCGTCTGCAATGTAGGGGAGAAGATCTTGTACGTTTTCGCTGAGGGGTATGGGTTTTATTACCCCCTCAGTGGCAGTGGATGGGATGATGCATTTAATTGGGATTTTGGACACTTCAGACATTTTGGAGAGGCGTGTTTGTTGCTCTAGTGTCTGGCAGCCAATGAGCCACCGGCCGCCTGCCAAGGGTCTTTGGCTGAGGATTGTTCCTATTGAATTAGTCCAAAGTTTCATTTGAGACACGGGCCCCAAGCCGCTGATGGTAGCGGGGCCCGTGCCCAAGTCCTGTACAATCACGGGGTGTTTGACAAATGTGGGGGGTGGCTGTGGTTGGGTGTTTGTGCGGAAAAAGCGTGGGGGTTGTTTTTTGGAGGGTTGTTGTTGTTGTTGTTGTTGTTGATGATGAGTTGTCGTCTGACATGTTTGTTTCAGTCTCTCTCTCTAAGTCAGGGACGGTGTTGTCTTGTTTGTTGCCGGCATCACTCAGCAAGGAGTCGATGCTGTTTGACTGTCTTAATGGTGAGGTTATTTCGATGTCAACTGTTTGTTCTTCTTGTTGTGAGTGTGACGCTCCGTCAGTGGGGGGGAGAGGGGTGCGGTCCTCTCCCTCCATGATCGCGAGTTCTTCTTTTGTTTTTTTGGTGTTGGGAGAGCTGGGATCGGGAGAGCTAGGCTCTGATCCTGCTTTCCGTTGTCTTTTGTTCAGTCTTTTTTTGGATGGGGTGAAAAGGGTAAAAACCCCTTCAACTGAGGACCCCTTTGGGGTATCAATGAAAACAACTTCTTCGTTTATAGATGTGTTCGGGCTTGGGGACTGTGGGGTCATTTTGCTCATTTCAATCTAATTATGATCGCATAAAATGGAAGAAAATCATAAAGAGGAAAAAATGGTTTGTTAGATAAAAATAAACAAGAAGGTACAAGGGTGCCAACCCGGAATCAAGAGGAACTACACTATTACAACTATAAGGCTTTGTTATGATAGAGAGGCCCAAGAATGAACTTGGGACTCTGGTCTGACCAGAGTTTTCTATTTACTCACTGCGGAAATTTAAAAAAAACAAAAAAGTAGGAGGAGAGGGCCCGTCTCGGGGAGGAACCTCGTAGTAAGGTGGTGACTGCTCTCTTCTTGGTGGGGCTGGCTCCCGTAGAGGCTTGGGTGTGGCGCAGTATAGGCCTAGGCCTAGTGGTAGCCTGCGTGAAGATTATCTTTTCCTGTAGTGGGGTGTAGAGCCGTAGCTGTAGCCCTGTCTTTTTCCGTCCGTTCGTCTGTTGAAATTCTGCGTCGCTTTTCTTTTGTCGCTCCCCTTTAGTGCTCACGATGTGTTCGCTTCGGCGGTTCGACTTGGAATGGTGGTGAAACGTGAAACGAAACGATGTGGTGAGAAACCGTCAAAGTGATTGTCGCGGTTATGGCAAATGACATTGCTTTTTCGACCCCAAACGAATTCTGGGGAGAAACTACGGCACTAGAGGGGGTCTTTAAACACACTAGGTTTGCCAAGAAAAAATATATGAATTTATTTATTTTTTAATACAAAATTGAAAAACTGATTGAATATATTTCCTGTCAAACGTAACCATTTTTTATTGAAATGATGATCGAGTGAGCATCTGCACCCACTAAGTAACCATGCAACATTTCAACCCTCTAGGTTTACCAAGAAAAAATATATGAATTTATTTATTTTTAATACAAAATGCAAAAACTGATTGAAGATATTTCCTGTCAAACGTAACCATTTATATTGAAATGCTCAGCGAGGAAGCATCCTCACCCACTAAGTAACCATGCACCATTTGAAGACAATCGGTTTACAAATAAGAAAGATTTGTGTCTTGCTATTTTGCACTATTTTAATACATAATTACATAATTTTTCCAATCGATTTTCGCGTCTTCCGACGCCCCTCATGGGCAGAATATACCACTTTAAAACATTATCTTGATTGTTTTAAAAAGATCAATTCATTACAAAACGATTTCTAATTGTGCAAAATCTTGTACTCTTTAGTTTTAATGATGAAATATGCGCCAGAACAGAGTGACCCCAGAAACTACGAAGCTCTCAGAGACGGTTTACCCCTCAGAGATGCAAATCACCTTTGTCACGTGGTATAAACAAACATGGCGGCCTAGTAACTCTGTTAGTGGTGGGTGTACGATTCAACCCAATCGCTAACCACTTTATGCTTAACCGAATTGGCTCAAATTTCAGTCGAAGGACCCTCAGGGTGTGCTAGTTCATCACACCGAGTTTCTAGAAAAAAATGCACTGACGAACGCATACGCATAATTATGCATGCAACCCTTTATGCTTAACCAAAGTGGCTCAAAGTTGAATCAAAGGACCCTCTGGGTGTGCTAGTTCATCACACCGAGTTTCAAGAAAATCGGTTCAAACATGCATACTGACGAACGCATAGATAGACATAATTATGCATGCATAGGGTTCAACCCTATCGCTAACCACTTTATACTTAACTGAATTGGCTCAAATTTCAGCCGAAGGACCCTCAGGGTCTGCTCGAGTTTCTAGAAAATCGCTTCACAAATTGCACACTGACGAACGCATACGCATACTTATGCATGCAACCCTTTATGCTTAACCAAAGTGGCTCAAAGTTGAATCGAAGGACCCTCTGTGTGTGCTAGTTCATCACACCGAGTTTCAAGAAAATCGGTTAAAAAATGCATACTGACGAACGCATAGATACATACTTATGCATGCATAGGGTTCAACCCTATCGCTAACCACTTTATGCTTAACTGAATTGGCTCCAATTTCAGCCGAATGACCCTCAGGGTGTGCTAGTTCATCACACCGAGTTTCTAGAAAATCGCTTCACAAATTGCACACTGACGAACGCATACGCACACTTATGCATGCAACCCTTTATGCTTAACCAAATTGGCTCAAAGTTGAATCGAATGACCCTCAGGGTGTGCTAGTTCATCAATCCGAGTTTCAGGACAATCGGTTCAAAAATGCGCACTGACGAACGCATAGGCATACTTATGCATGCATATGCGCATTTACACCCCCCTGATTGGCTGAAAACGCTTCTAACCATGTTCAAACAACCCTATATGCCCCCCTCACCACTTTCCACCCAAAAAACACTTCTAATTCATGAAATACACACTGACGAACACACTGACGAACATGCGTGCACACTTATGCATACACCCCCCCCCCCCCAATTGCCTGCAAACGATTCTAAACCACCATATATACCCCCCTAACCACTTTACATCCCCCCAAAACGGCTAATTCATGAAAGGTACACACTGACGAACACACTTGCACACTTATGCATAACCCCCAATTGGCTCCAAACGCTTCTAAGCCACCATATATACCCCCCTAACCACTTTCCATCCCCAAAAAAAAAAAAAAAAAAACGGCTAATTCATGAAAAGTACACACTGACGAACATGCGTGCACACTTATGCATAACCCCCAATTGGCTCCAAACGCTTCTAAAGCACCATATATATACCCCCCTAACCACTTTCCACCTCCAAAAAACGGCTAATTCATGAAAAGTACACACTGACGAACATGCGTGCACACTTATGCATAACCCCCCATTGGCTCCAAACGCTTCTAATCCACCATATATACCCCCCTAACCACTTTCCACCCACAAAAAAAGGGCTAATTCATGAAAAATACACACTGACGAACACACGTGCACAATATGCATAATCCCCAATTGGCTCCAAACGCTTCTAAACCACCATATCTACCCCCCTAACCACTTTCCCCCCAAAAAAATCCCGGCTAATTCATGAAAAGTACACACTGACGAACACGCGTGCATACTTATACATAGCCCCCCAATGGGCTCCAAGCGCACCTAGGACCCCCCCGAACCCGAGTTACTTGACCCCCCTAACCCTAACCCCTAACCCCTAAACCCTAACCCATTTTGGCCCAAGAAGTACACCAAGGCAGTTGAGGAACGTATAGGGGCAGTTGAGGAAGCTTTGGTAACTAAGACAAAGAGACACTAGGGTCAGTTGAGGAAGGGTCGGCCCAAGTTTCATTCCTCAACTACCCCTTTTCCGACCTCAACTGCCCATTTTGAGGTAGTTGAGGTCATAGACCATGTCCCTAACCCTAACCCTTACCCCAACCCCCTAACCTAACCCCTAACCCTAACCCTAACCTAACCCTCACCCCCTAACCCTGACCCTAACCCTCTAACCTTTTTGGAATACTAACCATATTGCTAACCCTAACCCTTCTAACCCTCTAACCTTTTTGGAATACTAACCATATTGCTAACCCTAAACCATCTAAACCTATAACCTTTTTGGAATACTAACCATATTGCTAACCCTAACCCTAACCCCACTCCCACCAAATGCAGAGACATTCACTGCCAAGCACCCTGGGAGCCCAAGACATCATTTCACTCCCACCAAATGCAGAGACATTCACTGCCAAGCACCATGGGAGCTCCAAGACATCCACTCTCCACTCCCACCAAATGCAGAGACATTCACTGCCAAGCACCATGGGAGCCCAAGACATCACTTCACTCCCACCAAACGCAAAGACATTCACTGCCAAGCACCCTGGGAGCCCAAGACATCACACTTCACTCCCACCAAAATGCAGAGACATTCACTGCCAAGCACCCTGGGAGCCCAGTACATCACACTTCACTCCCTCCAAATGCAGACATTCACTGCCAAGCTCCCTGGGAGCCCAAGACATCACACTTCACTCCCACCAAATGCAGAGACATTCACTGCCAAGCACCATGGGAGCCCAAGACATCACACTTCACTCCCACCAAATGCAGAGACATTCACTGCCAAGCACCATGGGAGCCCAAGACATCACACTTCACTCCCACCAAATGCAGAGACATTCACTGCCAAGCTCCCTGGGAGCCCAAGACATCACACTTCACTCCCACCAAATGCAAAGACATTCACTGCCAAGCACCATGGGCGCCCAAGACATCACACTTCACTCCCACCAAATGCAGAGACATTCACTGCCAAGTGGCCTGCCATGCATTTGTCTATTTTCAGATCTTCTGTCAGTTATTTTTCTATCACAGGAACACATGCACTTAAAAAAAAGAAGCTATTCCCCTGTTGTCAGTTGACATGCAACTGTCAACAATGACATGGCGTTAGAAGAGTGAAAGTGCTCTTGGAAGAGTGGGTGTGTGCCCTGGGCAAGGCTTCCGGCTTAACTGTCAAAACTGAAACAAGAACATCAACACTGACATGGTGTTAGAAGAGTGAAAGTGTTCTTGGAAGAGTGGGTGTGTGCCCTAGGCAAGGCTTCTGGCTCTAAGTGCTGCAGCACTGAAGATTAGTTAGGGTGTTTTTATTTACCTTCTCCAGCCTCATCTGTGTTCAAGTCATCTTGGAAGAGAGTTGGGATGTCCCCTGGGCTCTAAGTGCAGCAGCATTGAAGATTAGTTAGGTGTTTTACCTTCTCCAGCCTCAACTGTGTTCAAGTCCTCTTGGAAGAGATGTCCCCTGGGCAGGCTTCCACTATAAACACATGTCAGCCCATCCCTTCAGAATAGCAGTTGTTTGTATCACTATCAGTATTAGTTTGTGAATGAACCAACTGTATCACTATCAGTATTAGTTTGTGAATGAACCAACTGTATCACTATCAGTATTAGTTTGTGAATGAACCAACTGTATCACTGTCTATCAGTATTAGTTTGTGAATGAACCAACTGTATCACTATCAGTATTAGTTTGTGAATGAACCAACTGTATCACTGTCTATCAGTATTAGTTTGTGAATGAACCAACTGTATCACTATCAGTATTAGTTTCTGAATGAACCAACTGTGACGTAAGTGTCCCGTGCGACCCGCTTTCTTTATTTCTTATCTACACCCCCCCCCCCCCCCCCCCCTTTCCCCCCCCCCCCTCTCTCCTTTTCATTTCTCGACCAACCGCCGGGTTAATTGCCCGGCTGCTTCAAACGAACGCCGATTAAAGCAGTTATCTCTTTGAACCCCGATCTCCATTACCCATCACAAGAAAGTGACAACCACGGTCGGGCCCCTTTCAACCCTTCCTTTCCGAGCACGAGAAGGATTTGAATGTCGGCACGTGATAAGGATGTAACTGGCGCGTGATTATTCGGTACTAGTATGCATAAAATTATAGCATCATCTTGTGACGTGTCGACTGCTATAAACCAATGACAGGCTTTCATTGTTTGAAAGTGAAGGCTATAATTGGCGTAGTGAGAAAAAGTTTTTCACACAAGACGCTGAAACGTAGCTAGAGCAACACTCCCAGCCTGTCATAATAAGCCCACTAGTAAGTATTATTGATGGCAGGTGATTGAGATCTGGTTTGTTTGACCCTAGTTTTGATCTAGATCCTATGTTCAATGATGAATAAGGAGTAGATAGATATGTTAATGAAAAGAAGTGGTAAACATTCTATTCTATTTATGTGCACTGATTATTTGGGTGGGTGTGTTTTTGACTTGAACACTTTTGGTACCAGAACCGGAGTTTATGCCTACTAACCCTTTTGTCTATTTTTAGTAGGAAACCTATGGGCCGCAATCTTGCACTTTATGATACCATTCCTTTCCAGGTGTTGGATGGAGAGTGATGTTGTCTTGATCACCTTTTATGTTTTACTGATCTCAGTTTGTTAACTGAAATTCAGTTTATTTATTAACTAGTGCTATTGTACAAGGGAAGCCTTCTAGCCGGTTGGGATTCACTAATGCCCTGCCGACTGAAGCCCCTTGTCTCTAAGCCATAGAGATCTACATCCACCTTCTCCTGTGATTATCAGCAGGGCATCGTGGGCAGGAAGATTACCCCTGCCTCACAAGCACCAAGACGGGAAAGACGCCCCGCACCCAGAATCCGCGAGGAGACCACGCCTGAACCGTGCCATCCCGCGAAGCCGTAACCGGAACGACTGGGAGCTACTCTCATCTGACGAGCAAGCCCAGCCACCCCAGCATTCGCCGATCACTACGGAGGAACCTGACAACAGCTAAGTCCCCCGGACTGCGCCAATCATTTGAACTTTCCTACGGACACTGAAGATAATTAGTAACCCTTCCTGCTTGGGGCTAACCTTCTAGAAAGACAAAAGTCTTATAAATCCTTTCGGATTCCATCATTGTTTTTTTATCCATATTTTGTTTTGGCGCCATTGAGCTGCTTTATTATTATTGTTGCATAATCTTATGCAGATTTTGGGAGTAAATAAAATACAAGTGTCAAATAATCCTGAACCCTTTGGTCAGACTGATGAGAGTGGGAGTCTTGTAATTTCATGTAAAACCCTACTTCTCTCTGTCTGCCATTTAGAGCAATTCAACCACTTGTATTTCTTACAACCATACGAGCCAGAACCCGGGCACAAATATAAATTTATTAGATGAAAAGGGGCCGGGAAAGTTGCTCATCTCCCATACCCTAGAGAAGTGGGTTAAAGGCAAATTTTCTACTTGAAAATTTAACACACTAAAAGTCTCCCCTAGGGACTTAGCCTTTTAACCCATTACCTCGTCACACCAACTGTATCACTATCAGTATTAGTTTGTGAATGAACCAACAAATGGGCACACCAGATAAATGCACAAAACACATCAGATAAACAGACAACACACTTGAACAGACACACAACACACTTGAACACACACAACACACTTGAACAGACAACACACTTGAACAGACAGACAACACACTTGAACAGACACACAACACACTTGAACAGACAGACAACACACTTGAACAGACAACACACTTGAACAGACAACACACTTGCACAGACACACAACACACTTGAACAGACACATAACACACTTGAACAGACACATAACCAACTTGAACACACATAACACACTTGAACACATAACACACTTGAACAGACACATAACACACTTGAACAGATAGACAACACACTTGAACAGACACATAACACACTTGAACAGACAACACACTTGAACAGACACACAACACACTTGAACAGACACATAACACACTTGAACAGACACACAACACACTTGAACAGACACACAACACACTTGAACAGACACACAACACACTTGAACAGACACATAACACACTTGAACAGACACATAACCAACTTGAACAGACACATAACCAACTTGAACAGACAGACAACACACTTGAAGACAACACACTTGAACAGACAACACACTTGAACAGACACATAACACACTTGAACAGACACATAACACACTTGAACAGACAGACAACACACTTGAACAGACACACAACACACTTGAACAGACACACAACACACTTGAACAGACACACAACACACTTGAACAGACACACAACACACTTGAACAGACACACAACACACTTGAACAGACACATAACACACTTGAACAGACAGACAACACACTTGAACAGACAGACAGACAACGCACTTGAACAGACAGACAACACACTTGAACAGACACACAACACACTTGAACAGACACACAACACACTTGAACAGACACACAACACACTTGAACAGACACATAACACACTTGAACAGACACATAACACACTTGAACACACACAACACACTTGAACAGACACATAACACACTTGAACAGACACACAACACACTTGAACAGACAGATAACACACTTGAACAGACAGATAACACACTTGAACAGACACACAACACATTTGAACAGACACATAACACACTTGAACAGACAGACACACAACACACTTGAACAGACAGATAACACACTTGAACACACATAACCAACTTGAACAGACAACACACTTGAACAGACACACAACACACTTGAACAGACAGATAACACACTTGAACAGACACACAACACACTTGAACAGACAGATAACACACTTGAACAGACACATAACCAACTTGAACAGACAACACACTTGAACAGACACACAACACACTTGAACAGACAGATAACACACTTGAACAGACACACAACACACTTGAACAGACAGACAACACACTTGAACAGACAGACAACACACTTGAACAGACACAACACACTTGAACAGACAGACAACACACTTAAACAGACACACAACACACTTGACCAGACAGACACACAACACACTTGAACAGACACATAACACACTTGAACAGACACACAACACACTTGAACAGACAGACAACACACTTAAACAGACACATAACACACTTGAACAGACAGACAACACACTTGAACAGATAGACAACACACTTGACCAGACAGACAGACAACGCACTTGAACAGACAGACAACACACTTGAACAGACACACAACACACTTGAACAGACACACAACACACTTGAACAGATACACCACTTGAACAGACAGACAACACACTTGAACAGACACACAACACACTTGAACAGATACACAACACACTTAAACAGACAGACACACAACACACTTGAACAGACAAACATTTCTTTGAACATCTAGAAGACAGACTACAAGGCTGTTTGGTTTATTGATTGAAGTTTAACACCAAAGTAACAAAATAAAGCCTCTGTCAACATCACAAAATTAATAATGTATGTCACACAATGTACATAGCATCACACAATGTCACACAATGTACATAGCATCACACAATGTACATAGCATCACACACGTCACACAATGTACAAAGCATCACACACGTCACACAATGTACATAGCATCACACAATGTACATAGCATCACACACGTCACACAATGTACATAGCATCACACACGTCACACAATGTACATAGCATCACACAATGTACATAGCATCACACTTGTCACACAATGTACATAGCATCACACATGTCACACAATGTACATAGCATCACACACGTCACACAATGTACATAGCATCACACATGTCACACAATGTACATAGCATCACACAATGTACATAGCATCACACTTGTCACACAATGTACATAGCATCACACAATGTACATAGCATCACACATGTCACACAATGTACAAAGCATCACACTTGTCACACAATGTACATAGCATCACACACGTCACACAATGTACATAGCATCACACAATGTACATAGCATCACACTTGTCACACAATGTACATAGCATCACACAATGTACATAGCATCACACATGTCACACAATGTACAAAGCATCACACTTGTCACACAATGTACATAGCATCACACAATGTACATAGCATCACATCACACAATGTACATAGCATCACACATGTCACACAATGTACATAGCATCACACATGTCACACAATGTACATAGCATCACACTTGTCACACAATGTACATAGCATCACACAATGTACATAGCATCACACACGTCACACAATGTACATAGCATCACACAATGTACATAGCATCACACATGTCACACAATGTACATAGCATCACACATGTCACACAATGTACATAGCATCACACTTGTCACACAATGTACATAGCATCACACAATGTACATAGCATCACACACGTCACACAATGTACATAGCATCACACAATGTACATAGCATCACACATGTCACACAATGTACATAGCATCACACATGTCACACAATGTACATAGCATCACACATGTCACACAATGTACATAGCATCACACATGTCACACAATGTACATAGCATCACACTTGTCACACAATGTACATAGCATCACACTTGTCACACAATGTACATAGCATCACACTTGTCACACAATGTACATAGCATCACACATGTCACACAATGTACATAGCATCACACATGTCACACAATGTACATAGCATCACACTTGTCACACAATGTACATAGCATCACACTTGTCACACAATGTACATAGCATCACACTTGTCACACAATGTACATAGCATCACACTTGTCACACAATGTACATAGCATCACACAATGTACATAGCATCACACATGTCACACAATGTACATAGCATCACACTTGTCACACAATGTACATAGCATCACACAATGTACATAGCATCACACAATGTACATAGCATCACACACATCACACAATGTACATAGCATCACACATGTCACACAATGTACATAGCATCACACAATGTACATAGCATCACACAATGTACATAGCATCACACACGTCACACAATGTACATAGCATCACACAATGTACATAGCATCACACAATGTACATAGCATCACACACGTCACACAATGTACATAGCATCACACAATGTACATAGCATCACACAATGTACATAGCATCACACATGTCACACAATGTACATAGCATCACACATGTCACACAATGTACATAGCATCACACATCACACAATGTACATAGCATCACACACGTCACACAATGTACATAGCATCACACATGTCACACAATGTACATAGCATCACATAATGTACATAGCATCACACAATGTACATAGCATCACACAATGTACATAGCATCACACATGTCACACAATGTACATAGCATCACACTTGTCACACAATGTACATAGCATCACACAATGTACATAGCATCACACAATGTACATAGCATCACACATGTCACACAATGTACATAGCATCACACTTGTCACACAATGTACATAGCATCACACAATGTACATAGCATCACACACGTCACACAATGTACATAGCATCACACAATGTACATATCACACATCACACAATGTACATAGCATCACACAATGTACATAGCATCACACAATGTACATAGCATCACACAATGTACATAGCATCACACACGTCACACAATGTACATAGCATCACACATGTCACACAATGTACATAGCATCACACATGTCACACAATGTACATAGCATCACACACGTCACACAATGTACATAGCATCACACATGTCACACAATGCACATAGCATCACACAGGTCACACAATGTACACACCATCACACATGTCACACAATGTACATAGCATCACACAGGTCACACAATGTACATAGCATCACAAACAATATAGGTACACCACAAATACGTGGACATCCAATATGGCAGACCCACAAAGAATAAAGAAAGAAACTGGACTTGTTGAAAGTATTTATAAGCAAAACACCTGGAATCAAGTAGTTGTGCGTGTGCATATATTGCACATGCACACATTGTACAAACATGCAGAGATGAGCACTGATATTTTCCTTTTCTCATTTGTTTTGCAGAGGAAATTAGCCAACCATGATGAGATTAACGTCCAATCGGTCAGAGACCCTTATGAACGGTAAGGAAATTAGCTTCATGTTTTGACCTTTAGCCTCTCCCAGGTTGAAAGCACAGTGGATGTGTCTGTGCACCGACCACATGTCAGAAACATCACAGTGGATGTGTCTGTGCACCGACCACATGTCAGAAACATCACAGTGGATGTGTCTGTGCACCGACCACATGTCAGAAACATCACAGTGGATGTGTCTGTGCACCGACCACATGTCAGAAACATCAGTACATTTATGTATAAAACATTTCCTGAATAAATAAGGTAGTGTGTTTTCTGATAAAGCCTCTGTCAGTGTCATCAGATAACAGCATGTCTCCATATACTACTCAACAAAAATAAGGGATCATTTAATTGGCTTTTTACACTATTCTATACACTCCTTTTCTGACAGCTGATGACTGTTGGCAATATTAACAGCTGTACATATTGCCCTGTTCTGATCAGATTTCTATACACTCCTTCTCTGACAGCTGATGACTGTTGGCAATATTAACAGCTGTACATACTGCCCTGTTCTGATCAGATTTCTATACACTCCTTCTCTGACAGCTGATGACTGTTGGCAATATTAACAGCTGTACATACTGCCCTGTTCTGATCAGATTTCTATACACTCCTTTTCTGACAGCTGATGACTGTTGGCAATATTAACAGCTGTACATACTGCCCTGTTCTGATCAGATTTCCATACACTCCTTTTCTGACAGCTGATGACTGTTGGCAATATTAACAGCTGTACATATTGTCCTGTTCTGATCAGATTTCTATACACTCCTTTTCTGACAGCTGATGACTGTTGGCAATATTAACAGCTGTACATACTGCCCTGTTCTGATCAGATTTCTATACACTCCTTTTCTGACAGCTGATGACTGTTGGCAATATTAACAGCTGTACATACTGCCCTGTTCTGATCAGATTTCTATACTCTCCTTCTTTTCTGACAGCTGATGACTGTTCGGCAATATTAACAGCTGTACATACTGCCCTGTTCTGATCAGATTTCTATACACTCCTTCTCTGACAGCTGATGACTGTTGGCAATATTAACAGCTGTACATACTGCCCTGTTCTGATCAGATTTCTATAC
This sequence comes from Phymorhynchus buccinoides, assembly GCA_017654935.2. Taxonomy (NCBI): domain Eukaryota; kingdom Metazoa; phylum Mollusca; class Gastropoda; order Neogastropoda; family Raphitomidae; genus Phymorhynchus; species Phymorhynchus buccinoides. Next base: position 593,180 of record JAGGCT020004072.1, read on the forward strand.
ACTCCTTTTCTGACAGCTGATGACTGTTGGCAATATTAACAGCTGTACATATTGTCCTGTTCTGATCAGATTTCTATACACTCCTTTTCTCACAGCTGATGACTGTTGGCAATATTAACAGCTGTACATACTGCCCTGTTCTGATCAGATTTATATACACTCCCTTTCTGACAGCTGATGACTGTTGGCAATATTAACAGCTGTACATACCAGCAAAAGCCATAGATAAAGTTAGTGTAAAAGAATGTGTTCAGTAAGTGAGGGTTTTGACTTGATGCTTTCTCAGGCTGCTAAATCCAGTGTTGGTCACACTTTGCTCCTTCTTTAGCCCTCCTTCCTTCCTTCTCCCTTAACTCTGTGAGGAGTCATCTGGGCGCCACAGTGATGTCTTGTTTACACTTTGCTCATTGTTCATCCATCCTTCCTTCCTTCCATCCTTCTCCCTTAACTCTGTGAGGAGTCATCTGGGCGCCACAGTGATGTCTTGTTTACACTTTGCTCATTGTTCATCCATCCTTCCTTCCTTCCATCCTTCTCCCTTAACTCTGTGAGGAGTCATCTGGGCGCCACAGTGATGTCTTGTTTACACTTTGCTCATTGTTCATCCATCCTTCCTTCCTTCCTTCTTCTCCTTTAACTCTGTGAGGAGTCATCTGGGCGCCACAGTGATGTCTTGTTTACACTTTGCTCATTGTTCATCCATCCTTCCTTCCTTCCTTCCTTCTCCTTTAACTCTGTGAGGAGTCATCTGGGAGCAACAGTGATGTCTTGTTCACACTTTGCTCCTTCTTTATCCAACCTTCTCCCTTAACTCTGTGAGGAGTCATCTGGGCGCCACAGTGATGTCTTGTTTACACTTTGCTCATTGTTCATCCATCCTTCCTTCCTTCCTTCTCCCTTAACTCTGTGAGGAGTCATCTGGGAGCAACAGTGATGTCTTGTTCACACTTTGCTCCTTCTTTATCCAACCTTCTCCCTTAACTCTGTGAGGAGTCATCTGGGAGCAACAGTGATGTCTTGTTTACACTTTGCTCATCCATCCTTCCTTCCTTCTCCCTTAACTCTGTGAGGAGTCATCTGGGAGCAACAGTGATGTCTTGTTTACACTTTGCTCATCCATCCTTCCTTCCTTCTCCCTTAACTCTGTGAGGAGTCATCTGGGAGCAACAGTGAAGTCTTGTTTACACTTTGCTCATCCATCCTTCCTTCCTTCTCCCTTAACTCTGTGAGGAGTCATCTGGGCGCCACAGTGATGTCTTGTTTACACTTTGCTCATCCTTCCTTCCTTCCTTCTCCCTTAACTCTGTGAGGAGTCATCTGGGAGCAACAGTGATGTCTTGTTTACACTTTGCTCCTTCTTTATCCAACCTTCTCCCTTAACTCTGTGAGGAGTCATCTGGGAGCAACAGTGATGTCTTGTTTACACTTTGCTCATCCATCCTTCCTTCCTTCTCCCTTAACTCTGTGAGGAGTCATCTGGGAGCAACAGTGAAGTCTTGTTTACACTTTGCTCATCCATCCTTCCTTCCTTCTCCCTTAACTCTGTGAGGAGTCATCTGGGAGCAACAGTGATGTCTTGTTTACACTTTGCTCCTTCTTTATCCATCCTTCTCCCTTAACTCTGTGAGGAGTCATCTGGGAGCAACAGTGAAGTCTTGTTTACACTTTGCTCATTGTTCATCCATCCTTCCTTCCTTCCTTCTCCCTTAACTCTGTGAGGAGTCATCTGGGAGCAACAGTGATGTCTTGTTTACACTTTGCTCATCCATCCTTCCTTCCTTCTCCCTTAACTCTGTGAGGAGTCATCTGGGAGCAACAGTGAAGTCTTGTTCACACTTTGCTCGTTTATCCAACCTTCCTTCTCCCTTAACTCTGTGAGGAGTCATCTGGGCGCCACAGTGATGTCAGGGTTCCCAGGTTTGGAACATGAAACGAAAAAAGGACCTTTAAAGGACTTATAAGGACCTCAATAAAGATTGTAAAAGGACCTTCGCCAACCTGATTGTATGACATGTTCATGATAAAATGCCAGAATGCCAATTGTTGACCAAGAGCACAATGTATGTAGTGAACATTTGCACAATCATGTCTTAAAGCCGACAGTTCAATATGCATGGAATGAATCACTACGTCTTGGTGTGGAAAGACTCACACAGCTAGTAATGAATTGTCTGCTCCGATCTGTGACACTGACAACTTTGTATACTGAGTTTTTTTGGAAAGAAATGTTTTAGATGTTAGTCAGTTTCTTTATCACTTTTTTCTTGATAAAACAGGACTTAACAGTACCTTTCAAAAATTAAAAGGACCTCTTGATGATTTAAAAGGATCTACTTGCTGAAATAAAGCACTTAAAAGGCCTGTTGACCCAAAACCAATTCACAAGGACTTAAAAGGACTAAAAAAGCACATGGGAACCCTGGATGTCTTGTTCACACTTTGCTCCTTCTTTATCCAACCTTCTTTCCTTCCTTCTCCTTTAACTCTGTGAGGAGTCATCTGGGCGCCACAGTGATGTCTTGTTTACACTTTGCTCATTGTTCATCCATCCTTCCTTCCTTCCTTCTCCTTTAACTCTGTGAGGAGTCATCTGGGAGCAACAGTGGTCTTGTTCACACCTTGCTCATTGTTTATCCACCCTTCCTTCTCCCTTAACTCTGTGAGAAGTCATCTGGGAGCAACAGTGAAGTCTTGTTCACACTTTGCTCATCCATTCATCCTTCCTCCCTTCTCCCTTAACTCTGTGAGGAGTCATCTGGGAGCAACAGTGATGTCTTGTTCACCAGCTTCCTCCGGCTCTGTTAGTTGTGAGCCAGAATTTTGGTTTCTGCGAATTATTTTGCTGTCCATTCTGCGATGTTGTCAATCTATCGTTTCTTTTGTCTTCCCCTCCGTCTCACTCGTCGTCTTGTTACATGGCCATGCCAGCATAGTTTTCGTTTCTTTACTGATGTCAGCAGATCTTCATATGGTCCAATGTGCTGTCTGATGGTTTGGCGCACTTGTTCATTGGTGATATGCTCTGTGTGTCTGATGCTAAGCAACTTAATGGAATGATGTCTCCGACGTGACTCCAAAGGATTGGAACAGTGTCGGAATGAGGTCTCCGACATGACTCCAAAGGATTGGAACAGTGTCGGAATAAGGTCTCCAACATGACTCCAAAGGATTGGAACAGTGTCAGAATGATGTCTCCGACGTGACTCCAAAGGATTGGAACAGTGTCGGAATAAGGTCTCCAACATGACTCCAAAGGATTGGAACAGTGTCAGAATGATGTCTCCGACGTGACTCCAAAGGATTGGAACAGTGTCGGAATGACGTCTCCGATGACACTCCAAAGGATTGGAACAGTGTCAGAATGATGTGTCCATCTTGACTTCAAAGGATTGGAACAGTGTCGGAATGTCTCTGATGTGACTCCAAAGGATTGGAACAGTGTCGGAATGACATCTCCGACGAAACTCCACAGGATTGAAACAGTGTCAGAATGATGTCTCCGACATGACTCCAAAGGATTGAAACAGTGTCAGAATGATGTCTCCGACGTGACTCCAAAGGATTGAAACAGTGTCAGAATGTCTCCGACATGACTCCAAAGGATTGGAATGATGTCTCTGACGTGACACACAGGGGCTCACTACAGCCTGCAGTCTACATGGACCTACACCACCATAATCTTCATTTGTGAAGCTAAGCCATGGACAAAACTCACTGCCAGGCTCACAGTAGATCACTACAGCCTGCAGTCTACATGGACCTACACCACCATAATCTTCATTTGTGAAGCTAAGCCATGGACAAAACTCACTGCCAGGCTCACAGTAGATCACTACAGCCTGCAGTCTACATGGACCTACACCACCATAATCTTCATTTGTGAAGCTAAGCCATGGACAAAACTCACTGCCAGACACACAGCAGATCACTACAGCCTGCAGTCTACTTGGACCTACACCACCATAATCTTCATTTGTGAAGCTAAGCCATGGACAAAACTCACTGCCAGACACACAGCAGATCACTACAGCCTGCAGTCTACATGGACCTACACCACCATAATCTTCATTTGTGAAGCTAAGCCATGGACAAAACTCACTGCCAGACACACAGCAGATCACTACAGCCTGCAGTCTACATGGACCTACACCACCATAATCTTCATTTGTGAAGCTAAGCCATGGACAAAACTCACTGCCAGACACACAGCAGATCACTACAGCCTGCAGTCTACATGGACCTACACCACCATAATCTTCATTTGTGAAGCTAAGCCATGGACAAAACTCACTGCCAGGCTCACAGTAGATCACTACAGCCTGCAGTCTACATGGACCTACACCACCATAATCTTCATTTGTGAAGCCAAACAAAACTCACTGCCAGGCACACATAAATCAGACTGTTGGCTGAATGCAGCGGGGAGACCCATCATGGACATGTGGCCAGGATACACAGAAATCAGACTGTTGGCTGAATGCAGCGGGGAGACCCATCATGGACATGTGGCCAGGATACACAGAAATCAGACTGTTGGCTGAATGCAGCGGGGAGACCCATCATGGACATGTGGCCAGGATACACAGAAATCAGACTGTTGGCTGAATGCAGCTGGGTATGTGGCCAGGATACACAGAAGAAAAAATATGCACCCTGCACCCCCAAAAAAACAACAACCAACAAACAAAAACATGCACCTCAAGAACCCATTTTCAGCTTAATTCCAGTGCATAGTAGAAACGTACGAATGGTTTAATACATGATAAACCCAACATCACATCACATAACACAACACCGGTTCCATTGTATTTATCTCTCATACCACACGCAGACAGGAAGTGGACCTCAAAGAGTTTACATAACTGTTGCATGTTGGGAGGAATTCCAGGCCGGAAGTTGTCCTAGGCGTACTGTTGCATGTTGGGAGGAATTCCAGACCGGAAGTTGTCCTAGGCATACTGTTGCATCTTGGGAGGAATTCCAGACCGGAAGTTGTCCTAGGCGTACTGTTGCATGTTGGGAGGAATTCCAGACCGGAAGTTGTCCTAGGTGTACTGTTGTATGTTGGGAGGAATTCCAGGCCGGAAGTTGTCCTAGGCGTACTGTTGCATGTTGGGAAGAATTCCAGACTGGAAGTTGTCCTAGGTGTACTGTTGCATGTTGGGAGGAATTCCAGACCGGAAGTTGTCCTAGGTGTACTGTTGCATGTTGGGAGTAATTCCAGGCCGGAAGTTGTCCTAGGCGTACTGTTGCATGTTGGGAGGAATTCCAGACCGGAAGTTGTCCTAGGCGTACTGTTGCATGTTGGGAACTTTGCCATCTGCAGTATCTTTGTCCTTCTGCTCGGCATTGTGGGAAGACAGGGAGATGTTGGGCTGGTATCCGCGTTGAGTGCGTTGCTGCATCACCTTGGAGGCTGAGTGCAGGCGTTCCACAAAGTCTGGTACACCTGTCATCATCGTCATTATCATCATTATTATCACCATGGTATCCATGTTGAGTGCGTTGCTGCATCACCTTGGAGGCTGAGTGCAGGCGTTCCACAAAGTCTGGTACACCTGTCATCATCATTATTATCATCATGGTATCCGCGTTGAGTGCGTTGCTGCATCACCTTGGAGGCTGAGTGCAGGCGTTCCACAAAGTCTGGTACACCTGTCATCATCACCATCATCATTATTATCATCATGGTATCCGCGTTGAGTGCGTTGCTGCATCACCTTGGAGGCTGAGTGCAGGCGTTCCACAAAGTCTGGTACACCTGTCATCATCACCATCATCATTATTATCATCATGGTATCCGCGTTGAGTGCGTTGCTGCATCACCTTGGAGGCTGAGTGCAGGCGTTCCACAAAGTCTGGTACACCTGTCATCATCATCATCATCATGGTATCCGCGTTGAGTGCGTTGCTGCATCACCTTGGAGGCTGAGTGCAGGCGTTCCACAAAGTCTGGTACACCTGTCATCATCGTCATTATCATCATTATTATCATCATGGTATCCGCGTTGAGTGCGTTGCTGCATCACCTTGGAGGCTGAGTGCAGGCGTTCCACAAAGTCTGGTACACCTGTCATCATCACCATCATCATTATTATCATCATGGTATCCGCGTTGAGTGCGTTGCTGCATCACCTTGGAGGCTGAGTGCAGGCGTTCCACAAAGTCTGGTACACCTGTCATCATCACCATCATCATTATTATCATCATGGTATCCGCGTTGAGTGCGTTGCTGCATCACCTTGGAGGCTGAGTGCAGGCGTTCCACAAAGTCTGGTACACCTGTCATCATCACCATCATCATTATTATCATCATGGTATCCGCGTTGAGTGCGTTGCTGCATCACCTTGGGGGAGTGCAGGCGTTCCACAAAGTCTGGTACACCTGTCATTGTCATCATCATCATCATGATGATCATCATCATGGTATCCGCGTTGAGTGCGTTGCTGCATCACCTTGGAGGTTGAGTGCAGGCGTTCCACAAAGTCTGGTACACCTGTCATCGTCATCATCATCATCATCATCATCATTATTATCATCACCATCACCATCATTAAGTACATTTCTAAGGCCAACAGACATTAACAATCAATGGATATAGATAAAGCACAATATATATAACATGGGCAGACAGAGGAAGGACAGTACATTTCTAAGGCCAACAGACATTAACAATCAATGGATATAGATAAAGCACAATATATATAACATGGGCAGACAGAGGAAGGACAGTACATTTCTAAGGCCAACAGACATTAACAATCAATGGATATAGATAAAGCACAATATATATAACATGGGCAGACAGAGGAAGGACAGTACATTTCTAAGGCCAACAGACATTAACAATCAATGGATATAGATAAAGCACAATATATATAACATGGGCAGACAGAGGAAGGACAGTACATTTCCAAGGCCAACAGACATTAACAATCAATGGATATAGATAAAGCACAATATATATAACATGGACAGACAGAGGAAGGACAGTACATTTCTAAGGCCAACAGACATTAACAATCAATGGATATAGATAAAGCACAATATATATAACATGGGCAGACAGAGGAAGGACAGTACATTTCCAAGGCCAACAGACATTAACAATCAATGGATATAGATAAAGCACAATATACCGATCTTCAAGTAGTGCTTAGAGGCCTGGAAGCGTGTGATATAAAACAATGTCTTGACATATCATTTGCGTATATTAACCCATAGGCTTAGTGTAAACGCGTGTAAGAATACACCGTTGCTATTAGAAACTTGACGTCACAGTTATTTATCTTGACATATCATTATCATTATCGCACATCAAGGTACACTCGCATGCGACTATCTGCAGTACTCAAGCCATACTTTCTTTATTTGCATCAAGTGATGTTTAGTAAAACAAAAAGCCCAAACATACTCCTAACCCTATGCCTTAACCTGATAAATGCAAAAAGTTGTTTCTGATGAACATTTTACATTGAAAAAATAATTGTGAATAGTAACTTTTAGTGAAATTGCAAATTATAAAAATAGCGGCTGGCAACCTATGCTCAAATTAGTGTCAAAATAGCGCCTTCTGAGCAGGACACCAAAAAACGTCATCTTAGTGAACTTACGCAATCACTGAAATTACGTCATCATTGAAAGTTCGTCATTGGCGAAATGACAATAACTATGGCCTGTGATTGCAGTGTAAAACGGATATGTCATTGTAAAGGCTATTTTTTATACAGCAAATTCTAGTAGGTTCATGTTTCGATTAATAATCAGTTTCCTTTCATAATGTATCAATGTGCAAGATCAAAATAGCTCACGACTTTCTAACTTGGAGAACTATATTATTTGTGGATGAGTAGGATTTTCTTGCTACGGTGAAGTGGTTAGTATTATTTTAGATCTGCATGCATGGCCGTCTCGCTTCTTCGTTGCGTGTTTGATTATCACCTGAAAGAGGTAAAATATCGGTATATATCCGTTATTAGGATTTGCGAGTGTGATATTGCTTTTATCCTATCTCTCGTGGCTTGCTGTTTATCACACGAGGTCGGAGCCACGAGAGATAGGATAAAAGCAATATCACACTCGCAAATCCCAATAACTGATAGTGATAATATATATAACATGGACAGACAGAGGAAGGACAGTACATTTCCAAGGCCAACAGACATTAACAATCAATGGATATAGATAAAGCACAATATACATAACATGGACAGACAGAGGAAGGACAGTACATTTCTAAGGCCAACAGACATTAACAATCAATGGATATAGATAAAGCACAATATACACAACATGGACAGAGGAAGGACAGTACATTTCCAAGGCCAACAGACATTAACAATCAATGGATATAGATAAAGCACAATATACACAACATGGACAGAGGAAGGACAGTACATTTCCAAGGCCAACAGACATTAAGTGATTAACCCTATTCTGACTTAGTAATGTGGACGGATTGCCTCCCCTTGGACCAAATAATTTTAGGCGTGTGCAGGAAAAGTCAGGGTATGTCATGGAAAGTGCTCTCTCATGCTTGTTTCTAAATGGATGTGATTGACACTTTGCAAAATAGTGCAAAATACATGTAAATACATGTACTACACACACGCACATGCACACACGCATGCACACACACACACATGCACGCATGCACACACACACATGCACGCATGCACACACACACTCTCTCACACACACACACTTACTGAGTGACAAACACACACACTGAGTGGCACACACTCACACTCAGTCACTGAATGGCTCTCTCTCTCTCACACACACGCACCCACACGAACACACACACACTCACTGAGTGACTGGTAACTCAACCTCTTCCCGCAACTCTTCCACGCCCTCGTATGTTTCGACCACGAGCGTTTTGATTACCATTTCTTGTCGCATTGATGAGCAAAGAATGGGCATTTTCATTCTGCTGGACATTGTCGTCTGCTACAGCGATGTTTTCCTCATTTTCGGCAACATTTGCATCTAAATAATCGTAAACATCGCTACTAGAATCGTCACTCGATTCTTCGTCGTCTTCCTCGCTGAGTTAATCCATGAAGATTTCATTGATGACTTCTTCCGTCGTGAAATGTTTTTTTAGATAAAGCACAATATACATAACAAGGACAGAGGAAGGACAGTACATTTCCAAGGCCAACAGACATTAACAATCAATGGATATAGATATAAAGCACAATATATATAACATGGACAGACAGAGGAAGGACAGTACATTTCCAAGGCCAACAGACATTAACAATCAATGGATATAGATAAAGCACAATATATATAACATGGACAGACAGAGGAAGGACAGTACATTTCTAAGGCCAACAGACATTAACAATCAATGGATATAGATATAAAGCACAATATATATAACATGGACAGACAGAGGAAGGACAGTACATTTCTAAGGCCAACAGACATTAACAATCAATGGATATAGATATAAAGCACAATATACATAACATGGACAGACAGAGGAAGGACAGTACATTTCTAAGGCCAACAGACATTAACAATCAATGGATATAGATAAAGCACAATATACATAACATGGACAGAGGAAGGACAGTACATTTCTAAGGCCAACAGACATTAACAATCAATGGATATAGATAAAGCACAATATACACAACATGGACAGAGGAAGGACAGTACATTTCCAAGGCCAACAGACATTAACAATCAATGGATATAGATAAAGCACAATATACATAACAAGGACAGAGGAAGGACAGTACATTTCTAAGGCCAACAGACATTAACAATCAATGGATATAGATAAAGCACAATATACACAACATGGACAGAGGAAGGACAGTACATTTCCAAGGCCAACAGACACAAACAATCAATGAATATAGATAAAGCACAATATATATAACATGGACAGACAGAGGAAGGACAGTACATTTCTAAGGCCAACAGACATTAACAATCAATGGATATAGATAAAGCACAATATACACAACATGGACAGAGGAAGGACAGTACATTTCTAAGGCCAACAGACACAAACAATCCTGCTCTAAATCATGATTTATTAAATGGTAGAAAATGACACATCATCATAAATTATCATTATCATCATCACCACGATCATCATTATTATCATCAACACCATGGTGATCATCATTATAACTGTCATCATTATCCTCATTATTATGAGGATAATCAATGGATGCACACACGGACAATCAAAGTGACACAGACACACACACAGCCAGACACACACACAGCCAGACACACACACAGGCACACCCACACTCACTCACACACATCATTATTTACCTGTACTAGCAAGCCAACTGTAGCAGAGACTGGGCAGCTGAGTCTTCGGGTCATCAAAGTAATTCATGTAGTAGGTGAATCCATTCTGTAATATAACATAACAATATTATCAATATTATCAACAGCTGAGTCTTCGGGTCATCAAAGTAATTCATGTAGTAGGTGAATCCATTCTGTAATATAACATAACAACAATATTATCAATAGCTGAGTCTTCGGGTCATCAAAGTAATTCATCTAGTAGGTGAACCCACTCTGTAATATAACATAATATAGTAGGTGAACCCATTCATTGTAATATAACATAACAATATAGTAGGTGAACCCACTCTGTAATATAACATAATATAGTAGGTGAACCCATTCTGTAATATAACATAACAATATAGTAGGTGAACCCATTCTGTAATTTAACATAATGTAGTAGGTGAATCCATTCTGTAATATAACATAACAATATAGTAGGTGAACCCATTCTGTAATATAACATAACAACAATGTAGTAGGTGAATCCATTCTGTAATATAACATAACAATATAGTAGGTGAACCCACTGTAATATAATATAACAACAATATAGTAGGTGAACCCATTCTGTAATATAACATAACAACAATATAGTAGGTGAACCCATTCTGTAATATAACATAATATAGTAGGTGAATCCATTCTGTAATATAACATAACAATATAGTAGGTGAATCCATTCTGTAATATAACATAACAATATAGTAGGTGAATCCATTCTGTAATATAAACATAACAATATAGTAGGTGAATCCATTCTGTAATATAACATAACAACAATATAGTAGGTGAACCCATTCTGTAATATAAACATAACAATATAGTAGGTGAATCCATTCTGTAATATAACATAACAATATAGTAGGTGAACCCACTCTGTAATATAACATAACAACAATATAGTAGGTGAACCCATTCTGTAATATAACATAATATAGTAGGTGAATCCATTCTGTAATATAACATAACAATATAGTAGGTGAATCCACTCTGTAATATAACATAACAATATAGTAGGTGAACCCACTGTAATATAACATAACAACAATGTAGTAGGTGGATCCATTCTGTAATATAACATAACAATATAGTAGGTGAATCCATTCTGTAATATAAGATAACAATATAGTAGGTGAACCCATTCTGTAATATAACATAACAACAATATAGTAGGTGAATCCATTCTGTAATATAACATAACAATATAGTAGGTGAACCCATTCTGTAATATAACATAACAACAATATAGTAGGTGAATCCACTCTGTAATATAACATAACAACAATATAGTAGGTGAATCCATTCTGTAATATAACATAACAACAATATAGTAGGTGAACCCACTCTGTAATATAACATAACAACAATATAGTAGGTAAATCCATTCTGTAATATAACATAACAATATAGTAGGTGAACCCACTCTGTAATATAACATAACAACAATATAGTAGGTGAATCAATTCTGTAATATAACATAACAATATACTATATAGTAGGTGAACCCATTCTGTAATATAACATAACAACAATATAGTAGGTAAATCCATTCTGTAATATAACATAACAATATAGTAGGTGAATCCACTCTGTAATATAACATAACAACAATATAGTAGGTGAATCCATTCTGTAATATAACATAACAATATAGTAGGTGAATCCATTCTGTAATATAACATAACAATATAGTAGGTGAACCCACTCTGTAATATAACATAACAATATAGTAGGTGAATCCATTCTGTAATATAACATAACAACAATATAGTAGGTGAACTACTGGTCAAAGGTGCTATGAGGGTGGATGTTCAGGACACTACAGTGTATGACACACCCCATACAGCTATGATACTGTATACTAATAATAATCAGCTGGTCAAAGGTGCTATGAGGGTGGATGTTCATGACACTACAGTGTATGACACCCCATACAGCTATGATACTGTATACTATGTAATAATAATCAGCTGGTCAATAGAGTGAGGGTGGATGTTCAGGACACTACAGTGTATGACACACCCCATACAGCTATGATACTGTATACTATGTAATAATAATCAGCTGGTCAATAGAGTGAGGGTGGATGTTGAGGCCACAGTGTATGACACCCCATACAGCTATGATACTGTATACTATGTAATAATAATCACCTGGTCAATAGAGTGAGGGTGGATGTTCATGACTCTACAGTGTATGAAACCCCATACAGCTATGATACTGTATACTATGTAATAATAATCAGCTGGTCAATAGAGTGAGGGTGGATGTTCATGACTCTACAGTGTATGAAACCCCATACAGCTATGATACTGTATACTATGTAATAATATTCAGCTGGTCAATAGAGTGAGGGTGGATGTTCATGACACTACAGTGTATGACACCCCATACAGCTATGATACTGTATACTATGTAATAATAATCAGCTGGTCAATAGAGTGAGGGTGGATGTTCATGACACTACAGTGTATGAAACCCCATACAGCTATGATACTGTATACTATGTAATAATAATCACCTGGTCAATAGAGTGAGGGTGGATGTTCAGGACACTACAGTGTATGACACCCCATACAGCTATGATACTGTATACTATGTAATAATATTCAGCTGGTCAATAGAGTGAGGGTGGATGTTCAGGACACTACAGTGTATGATACCCCATACAGCTATGATACTGTATACTGTGTAATAATATTCAGCTGGTCAATAGAGTGAGGGTGGATGTTCATGACCTACAGTGTATGACACCCCATACAGCTATGATACTGTATACTATGTAATAATATTCAGCTGGTCAATAGAGTGAGGGTGGATGTTCATGACTCTACAGTGTATGATACCCCATACAGCTATGATACTGTATACTATGTAATAATAATCAGCTGGTCAATAGAGTGAGGGTGGATGTTCATGACTACAGTGTATGACACCCCATACAGATATGATACTGTATACTATGTAATAATATTCAGCTGGTCAACAGAGTGAGGGTGGATGTTCATGACTCTACAGTGTATGAAACCCCATACAGCTATGATACTGTATACTATGTAATAATAATCAGCTGGTCAATAGAGTGAGGGTGGATGTTCAGGCCACAGTGTATGACACCCCCCATACATCGGCTGTGTTTTCATAACCAAAATGTTGTCTTTCTGACTGTTTATAGACCTCCGCCCAACAAAAAGAATGGATTGACTAACAGAATGTTTATTAGTGATTTCGGCGACATGCTTTCTTCCCTCGTTTCTTGTACTAACCTTTTCATTGCAGGTGACGTGAATTTCCATTTTGATTCCTCCTCTGATTTGTATGTCAATGCTTTGAAGACTTTGCTTGATAATCATGGTTTACAACAACTTGTGAAGGTCCCCACCCACCGCCGTGGGCACACACTAGATTGGCTCATAACTAACAGAGAAAATGATGTCATGAATGTGATCGTAGAAGATAAATTGATATCCGATCATTTTGTTATCTCCTTTGATCTTAACCCTCTTGTGCCTGACGCTCTGGGCTCTCAATCACCTCTGAAATCCTAACCCAAGGGACGTCACTCCGTACAAAAGGCAGGGTAGCGTCGGAAAAATAATAAAATAAAATATACCCTACCACTGTACCAGATTTTGTGTTTTTTTGTTTTGAATGTGTTGCCGAAATGTCTGTCTGAGTTGCAAAAGGAATTCCAAGATGTTATGGGGATGCATGGCTCCACAAAAAAAAAAAATCAAAATGCCAAAGTGTATTCGCAAACTGCATTCACTAGTCATTCACTGCCTACTTTTGCAGACTGTTGAAGCCTAAGACGACTGAAATGGAAATGTAGATCAAAACCATTCACTTACCCTTTCACTTCACGATCTTATAATTCCTATCTTTCACAAAAAAGGGAATTTTCATCGCTGTCATCACTCAGTGGATGCAATAACGACTCATCATCCATGATGTAAAAGTCGGGAAAATGCCGATGTCATTGTCAGTAACACGACTTCAAAAATTCGCATCGATCGAACAAAAACAAGCTCATTGCCGAAATAGGTCAGAGTACACTCCTTACTCATCACTTCGCGATCTCATAAGTCCCATCTTTCACAAAAATAGGACTATTCATTGCTTTCCTCAGTCAATGGACGCATAACTGTTCGTCATCCATATTGGAAAAATCGCGAAAATGCCGAAGTCGGTCACTAATTTTCAAAAATTCATATCTTTCAAACCAATCGGCCTAGAAGCCATTGCAAGCAACAGGACGGAAGTGTAATCTATAGCGAAAGCGAGGCTGAAGCGCCCACGTGACTGCCATGTGATAGAAACAAAATGGAAGCGCCCAAACCGGGCCACGTGGAATCCGTACGTTCCCGAACGTTCTAGACGTTTCTGATCCGATTTTTTTTTTAATGTTCATGACCGTTCACCGCACAAGAGAGTTAAGCTGACGAAGCCAACTAAAGCAAAGAAAACTGTGTGCTCTCGCAACATGAAGTCTATCGACTCCGATCATTTTAAAGCTGATGTATCAGCAACTCTAAGCACCAACCCCTGTATCAAAGAACCTGTCACTTATAGCACTACTCTCCGTGAGGTTCTTGATCAACATGCCCCCCTCGTGACGCGCTGTGTGTCAGACCGTGTTAGCGCGCCCTGGATGTCTCTAGAAATAAAAGAGGCAAAGCAGGACCGTCGATCGGCCGAGCGCAGATGTCGGAAGTCTGAACTAGAAGTTTTCAGACAGATATACGCGTGCCTTCGTAATGCCGTCAATTACTTGATCCACGAGGCCAAGAGAAAGTATGTGTGTGATCGGATTGTGGACGCCACTTCCTCCCGGGAGTTGTTTCGTTTGGCCAGTCAGATGACAGGTGGGGATGTGCGAAGCATATTACCCAGTAGTATTCCTCTTGAGCAGATCTCTGATAAGTTTAATTAATTTTTCATGAACAAAATCGAAGCAATCAGGAACAAGCAAAATTCCCCGTCCGATCATGATCACGCAGAGAGCTTTGTCGGAACTAGATTTGTTAATTTCCAAACAGTGACCTGTGATCAAGTGACCCCCCTCTTACAGAAATCCAACTTAGATCCCGAAATACTAAAAAATTATAGGCCCGTTTCAAACTTAACATTTCTGTCCAAAGTGCTAGAGCGCATTGTACTTACCCAATTGCTGAATCACCTGGAGACTCATGGTCTCCTGGAGCCATTCCAGTCAGCATATCGTAAAGGTCATAGTACAGAAACAGCCTTACTGCCCGTGGTCAATGACCTCTTACAGGAGTCAATGCTAGGAAAGGTATCCATCCTCTCATTGCTCGATCTATCCGCTGCGTTCGACACGATAGACCATGATATTCTTACTGAACAAATTGCTGCTACGTTTGGTGTTGTGGTATTGTTATGAACTGTTCAGGTCATCTTGAGTTGGGTTCTTTGTTCACTATGTACACCACAGCAGCTTAGCCTAGTTTTAGAAAACATTATCTCTTACCATTTCTTTGCGTACGCTCGCAATGCATGATTCTGTCTCTCCTTCTATTTTCCTCGCCTAACCTCTGACATTACATCTTGTATGGGAATGTTAGCATCATGGATGAAAGATAACAAGCTAAAAATGAACGACGATAAACCGAACTGATTTTGATTGGAACAAACAGCCAAACTTGAACCAAACTCCTGTTATTCTGTTTTGTGTCCGGTTGTGAAATTCCATTTTCATCTTAGGCTTTCGCATCTGGGTGCATATCTTGATCCTTCTCTTACCATGGACACTCACGTTCATCAGTTATGTAAGGCTCATCCACTTTCAGCTTCGCAAATTAAGTAAAATACCCCGCCCTTTCCTGTCTGTGTGAACTGCTGCTAACAAACTCGCTTT